>JAODKF010000147.1:13297130-13320214 GCA_026779585.1 Mormyrus proboscirostris | reverse complement strand
TGTTTGGTGAAAATATTGTGCATTTTTTCCATTTCCTACAGAGACTGTGTTTACATCTTTTCAATAAAAAAATGACCAAAATATGTTATTTATTGAGGGGTGCCCAAACTTTTGGATACCACTGTACACCCACATTTGTTAGGGCAGCTGGTGCTCAGCATTGTCAGAAAGGCAGGAGAGGGGAGTATTGCCCTTTTGCATTGCCACTGGATGGCAGAATTGTTCATGCGAGACATTACATTGATCAAGAGCTTTTCATGTGTGACGCTGAATCAGGTGTACTCACTGCAACAGTTGCTATGTCCATCAGCTGATAGTATGCAGTGTGTCTGTAACTGGATGAATGAATACCATTTTCTGGGAATGGCTTGCCACTGTGAATGCATAACAGGCAAACAATACACAGGTACTAACAGTATAATTGTATTACAGTTACAGACTAGATCACATACTGCGAAATATGCAGTTGTCTACGGTCCACAATACCACTATGGAATATTATTTATCATTATATAACATAGATATAATCATTATGATATTATTAAAAAAGCATGCCAAATGCCCATGATGTAATCATTACAATGTAACCATTATAATGTAATCACCACAATGTAATCAATTGAGTATGTATTTTCACCTCGAGTTTCTGTTAGCTACTTTGTTAGCGCTGAATGTATGAATATTCACCTTTATTAGTGATACACCTTATCACTATGTTGAAGGACAAATATATTATCAACCTTCTAGTTGGACAATGTGCAACAGGCTGAAGCTGCCAAAGTTCACTGCTGAAGGAAGGGATCCGCCTGAGTTCACCAGAAGTTCACGGCTGAGCGTTTCTAAAAAACCCAGTGGAGCTGGTCGTGCCGGCATTACGCTCAAAAAACCCAGTGGAGCCGGTCGTGCCGGCATTACGCTCGGCCGAGGGACGCACATTAAAAAGAAATGATGGACAAACTTATCAACTAGGGGTGTGGATTAAGGGGAAAAACAATGATTGTGAATAGTTGAAGCAATGATGATGCTCAAGTGACGAGATATTGTTAAATGTACTTGTAACTTGTATAAATATTGGTGTAAAACAGACACAACAACTTTGTTTTTTTGCAACTTTTTTATCACACTTCTAAGTGTCCGGCCTTGATTGTAACTTCATTGTTGCAATAGAGACTGAATTTGGATCTACACCAGCGGCTTCTGACTTCTGATTTGGCGGAGAAGGAAAAACCACAACAGTACAATTAGTGGAAGTAATGATCTGGCAACCTGCTGTACTTCATATTCCATTCTGCTCCAACATAATGCTACTTGTGACACCTCTTTTATTTAAGCCCCAATTTAATGTGCACCCACAGTTCTTTCTGACCCTAGTCACTATAATGTATGCATACTATCTATGTTTTAACTGCTTTTTCGCATACCTGGGCTGCACTGACCATCTGGCATTCTGGCTATTTTTTTGGAGGGCTGATGGGTATGTGGGCCGGCAAACTCTGTCGTGTTCCTTGGTCAGCAAAATTTACTCTTGGGGACCCCAAAGTCCTGGCCTTATTTTTTATTCCCATTCTAGTCCTGGCACATATACACAATTGATGGTCAATTTAGAATCACCTATTAGTCAAACTGCATGTCTTTGGAACACAGAAGGAAATAGGAGCATCCAAAGGAATCTGGCGTGACACAGAGAGAACATATAAAACTCACAGAAACAGTGGAGATGGGATTCAAATCTCCAACCCCGGAGGTGTGAGACAACAGTGCTACACACTGAGACACCATGCCATCGCTGTACATAGTGTTGTGTAAAGTGAAAGCTTTTTGGTTGGGTCGGTAGAAAATGAAAGCATCTCATCAGTTGGTGGATATCCAACACTGTTAACCAATGCTTAATATTACCGTGAAGCATACCGATGTGACATGGATGATGTCTGCGACAGGATGTAGAAAGAGGCCTTGGAGTACCTGGCTGTCCACCCTCATTTATCACAGCCAGCAGATTCCTGTGCCCCTCACCACGCTGCTCCCCCACCATCTCCCCTCAGATGGTATTCCTGCCAGAATTATTTCTAGAGCATCCTTTCCATGACCCTGTTGGCACTAACTTCCCAGCCTTGCCAGGGTAAGTGTCTCCCTTTGGAGCACATCGACAGTTTCTGGCTCGCTGGCTAGACAGCCCAGCATGGTCGGGCTTCCCCTGCAAAAGGCCGTGTCATTCTCTGGTAACTTAATCAAGGTCTATGTTTGGCTGAGCTGCACCGCTGCCAGCCGGTCTGATCAAAGTAATGAGGACCTTCGGCTATGAGGTTATTGTAGGATAATTGACTTGTTCCTCTCTTATTTAAATAATGGACACTCCAACCTAAAGCACATTTATTTTAGTATAAGAAATGTCAGGAAGGATTGGAGGTTTGCTTTGGTGCCCATTAAATTTGAAAGCCGGCCACCCTGTCTGCTACAAACCATCATGCCATTGCCTGCGTGTCTCATTATGCAGATTCCCAGGAGTTATGTGATGCCTGTTTCTCCTCGCCAGGACCAAAACAAAAAATAATATGTTATGTTGGTAGGCTTGTGAAATAAATATATCTTCATAAATAAGCTCCGACGGTAAACATTCTTGTTATCATCATCTTGTGCTTGCCTTTCAAGGCACATTGAAATCAAGCCCAAGTGTGCAAATGTGTCGCCGAATGGCGAGAGCAGTGGATTTCACTGTCGCAGCCTGTCGATTAGATATCCACGATATAGTAAACTAGGGCTTTGGCCAGTTGTGTTCTGCCAGGTCTGCTGCAGTGAAAAGGGCTGGAAACGGTGACACTGGGACTCCCAGTACCCAAAGCTGATGTATGTAGAGTTATTTTATGCTGACGGTGAGCTTGTCATGTTCATGACAAATATGTCCTGACAGGTTTCATATCATCTGCCTCTGTTAGACTGCATTGAGTTGAATGGAGAAGAGTAAGGTACAGAAAGAATTAAAGATACTTCTGGCTGGTATAGATAAAAGCGATTGCACTCATGGTGGGTGGAAATTGCGCTGATGCCTGGTGGAGTGTGAACTACGCAGAAGTTCAGGCATAGAAATGGTGTGTTAGTCATTCCCAGTCTTCCTTAACATTTATCTGCGATATCAATAATTGTGCTTCAACAATACAATGTAGGGTCATCAATAAAATTATTACTACAAGCTCAAGTAATGCATTTTTTATATATAAAAAAGCAATACAGGAGAGTTCCCTGCTGGATGGTTGCAGATCAAAATGACAACCATTCCAGACCTTGCCTGTATTGTGACAATGGTCCGACCCCATTGCATTTGCTCATGTAGATTAGGGGCCTGGGTCTATACACTGAACTGAGGAATGCCCCCAGCCCACTGACTATATTGTGCAGTGAACCACATTAGCCTGACGCTATTCCCCAGCTGCCATGGATGCTCACTGTACTACTGCTTGATCCAGAAGAGGTTGTAATGAAATTGAATTTAAGATCTGTCCTGTGAGGCACTTCTGCAAAGTGTTTTAAGGATTTCTTGCAGAAGTTCAATGGTGCAAGATGGGTATCACCAAGCAGATGTGCAGAGAGTGATGTCCTGTAATTAGCAGAGAAGAGTCACTAAACTAACACTGCATTTGTGCTGCATAGCACCACAGGCCTGCGTGTGTGCGTGTCTTTGTGCGTGCATGTGTGTGCGTATGTGTTTGTGTGTGTGCATGCGTGCCTGTTTTTGTGCGTGCATGTCTGTGTTTGTGTGTGAGAAAAGGAGAGGAAGATGAGATTTTCAAAACTTGATCATTGAATTTTGACTTGTCCTGCCTATTAGTATTTATTATCATCTAGCCAGCGTTGACCCCTGGTGAGCAAAGAGACAGAGTTCCTCCAGAATGTCTCCTTTAGAAAGAGCATGTTCATTGTTGTGATGTTTGAGTCCATTCATCTTGTTGCTGTTTATGCTCTTCCTCTTTCACCTTCAACTTTCCCAAACAGTATGATCTTCTTCAATGCGCAGTCAGGTCAATTGTGGAAATTCAGGCTTGATTTGGTGAACAGTCCATTTGTCTGTTTTTCATGCAGTCCTTTCTTTGCAAGGTATTCTTAGAAATCTTTGACAACAGCAAATTTCAAATGCATCAGTACTTCTCTTGCTCTGTTTCATTGTCCAGCTTTCACATCCATAAAGGGTTATGGGAAACATCATATCCTTAACAATTATGATTGTGTTTCTTAGAAGTCTTTTTCTGGGCTGTTTGTAAGTGTTGTGTAATCAGCAGTAAGAAGTTCCCTTCACAATTGTCTTCCAGTATGGTTCAGAAAATAAGTGGAACAGGTGCGGTGATAGTATTCATCCTTGTCTAAATTATTTACCAATGAAGAACAAACCAATTTCTGCATATTCTCTTCTGAGTGCGGCTTCTTGTCCAGAGATTTTTCAAGGACAATGAAATGCTTTGGTTAAAAACATGTGTTGACTTTTTTCTGGTATTTCTTGCTTTATTAGATAACACTGTACAACAAAGTTTTTGTTTCTTGAACAGTGTCCGGTGTATATAAAATAAATATATAAGTATATAATATAAATTCCTTATAGATTTTCAGCTGCTGACCATGAAAATCCCATCAAAATTTACCCAGATTTCATCGAAATCTTCAGTTTTGTCATGTTTCTTTTCTTATATTTGTGTCCAAAAATTTTTGTTTCCGGAAGAGACTTATCAACAATGTTTTGAACAGTCTGGGAATGTCCAGGCATGGAATCAGGCCAGGTTGGAAGCTTGGAGCCTGGACAGGCCAGAGCCAGCTTGACACTGCCTCAGCAGGCAGTAAAAGCAGCTTGCATACACATGCTGCTCATTGGGTTAATATAGAACTGATAGTGTGTATATCTTGTTTCAGAATGTAGCACTGCCTCAGTAGCAATGTAACAAGTCAGCTAGATACTTGGACATTTCCAGGACGATTGGTGTCGGTCTATATGTCTCGTCAATGTCATAACAGCCGTGATACATTCTGTTATATTTGTGGCGAATATACACTTGCGCCTCAGAGATGCTCAGTGACTGCTCTTGTGAAGAAAGCATATTATCTGTACTTTGGCTGTAAAATCGGTGATCAAGACAAGGAATGGGTGCCTCAGATATGTTGTGTGACATGTGTTGTCTGTCTGAGAGCCTGGAGCAGAGGCACTTGAAAGACATTTCTGTCCCGATGATATGTTGAGAACAGAATGACCATGTAACGGACTGTTATTTCTGTTTGACTAATGTGTCTGGTTTCTCTGCCAAAAACAAAAAGTCAGTCCAATACGCTAATCTGCCTTCAGCAATGAGAGCCGTGCCACATAACGAAAGTCTTCCAATTTCAAAACCACCAGAGGAATGGACCTTAAATAAACCGCAATGCAGGGAACTGGCAGTGACAATGATCTGGATTTTGAACTTTGCTCATCAATGTGGTGACAGAGTAGGGGCTCTGAAGCTGGGGATCTGTTTCAGTAATCAGAAAGTTGTTGGTTCAAATCCTGTGAATGCCCTGAGTCATTCTGCTTGAGCAAGGCCTTTAACCTGCAATTGTTTCACCCTGTGTATGATGTTAATCTACATCCAGCCCTTGCAAGGAGGTCCTCCAACTTACAAGGAATAACATGGGGGTTAGTGGCAGGATTGGCACTGCAGCCCCTGGAAAAAAACCTCACACTGGTCTATTTGGACTAGTGTGGTGCTGAGGTATCACCTGCCACATGACTGCAACTCAGGTTCCTGAGGTGGTTTGTTGTGTAGTGGGTGTGGCAATGCAGTGTATCAGTGTGTGCTGTCACTGACGGTTTGATGTTTCATGTTCCTGTGTCCTCCGTTTGCAGTGATTCCAAATAAATCCTTCGATGTTTCCGTGTCCAGCGATCATAACAGTAATGATGACTAAAGGGTGTTATTTCATGTCTAGATGGCTCTAATAATGATAAAACTCGTATTTAGAAGGTCGTAAACAGGTTATCTATGCTCTAAGTACTAAAATATTCAACTCCTATACTTCACGGAAATTCACTTATTGCGGTAGAGTCTAGAACTGATTAACCGAGATAAACGAGGACCGATTGTATAGCAAAGGCATTGATGCTGTACCTACTCCTTCTAAAGGTCCTTTAGTATAAAAAACATTCGCTAAACAGATCATTGTTTTTTGGGATAGTAACCAAAATAGCTGGGTGTGTGTAGAGCAGTGTTTCTCAAAACTGTCACAAGTCTTTTTCTCTCTCCTCACCCCCTAGCTGGGAGGGACCAAAATTGTGGACTGTCTGACAGGGGGCTGGGAGGGAGCAAAAATGTGAATCGTCTGGGGGTCATCAAGGAACAGGGTGAGAAACACTGATATAGAGCCCAAACACCCAGGAAACCAGCTGGTGGCCGAAGCATAGCCGATGAAAATGGATCCTTCTAGACTTTACTTTTAGGCCCTTGCTGTTGTTTTCATCCTGTGTAAAAATACATTTTCTCATTGGTCTGTCCCATATTGTCATACCCTGAAATGTTAACTGCTATTTTCTTTTTGCCAGTACGTATAAGAACAAACAGTCCTGGTGCTCCCTAGTCACTGAACTAAAATGTCCTTCACATGTATGTTCTATTTGTCCAAGCTAGCTTCTCCATAGTATTCATCTGTGCTGGCACAAACAATTTCAGTACAATTTAGGCAAAGACTAGACTTGCAAACGGCACTGGTAAAAACAACAGATCTAGATGTTGTTTTGCAACGTTCTGAAACACATTGTGTGGAACAAGTGCCCTTCAGTGTTCATCCTACAAAGGCATGGCTAACAGCACACACTCAGAGTCACAGAATCGGATCTGAGAGCAGCTGAGCAAATGGGCCCAGCATTCAGGGTCTTGCTGCCTTGGCGGGGCTCTAATTGGAGCTTTTTCAGCAGGGTAATTATCTGAGGCAAACATAGTCTATCTGAGCCTCATCAATAGGTAGGATTCACTGCTGATTATTCGTAATTACCCCCTGGGTTATCCACCCTTTGTCTGGATCTGTGGTACAAGCCTAATGTTCAATGGTGGCTTCTCTTGCAACTCCAATCAGGCTGTCTTTCCCCATTTTATCTCTTGTCACTTATGGTCCTCTCCTGTAAGGGGCGATATTGCCTCTCTCTAGGAGGAAGAGAAGCAAGTCAGAATGGGTTTACCTCACAAAAATTTCACTGTCTGGATCATAATTGTTGTGGCACAGTGAGTTATTTGACAGCACCCAAATGTAGCTTAGTTTTTAATGTAAATTTTACACTTTATATTTTAAAGCACAGGTGCTCAACCCGTCAGTCAAGAGTTGATTAATTGATAAAACTTTATTTCATTGGTGGCCAACTGGTCAGTTGCAATCAGCAAAATAAACCACATCCCCAGTCGACAGAGGACCAGCCCCCCCCCATCCCCCCAGTTGGTGGCAAAATATTCCACCATGATTCTGTATCTTGTCAGAGTATTTTCATTGTAAAAGTAGCTCTCACTGTAAAAAAGGTTTGGCACCCTTCTTTTAAGGGTTTTGTAGTTTCCTTTATAAAATAAACACACATTGATTTATTATAATAAATTCAAGAATTTACAACTTGTCTTTATATCCAAAACATTCAAGATCATTGACAGATGGGCAAGGAAATGTAATGTTTACAGAAGGGTAATTTATCATGTTGTTTGGAAGGTGTCAGGGATCATGCAAGTGGTCCTACGCCAAGTCAGACTAGCAACAGTGCCAAATGCCAAAGTCCTATAGCATAACATGAAAAGCTACCAGAGCTACCACAAGTTGAAGCAGGGCAGCTTTTAAGTTTAATTGCATATAAATTATTTAAAATAAGATGTATATCATCATTTTTCATAGCATTATTCCAAATTGAATATCTTGAGGGTAGGTTATGACAGAATGCTCTTGAGATTGAAGGTGTATCGACAATTGGCCCTGTTGCCTCTTGTTGTGCCAACCCCCCTGCTGGTCTGTGCTTACATTGCGCTTAAAGATCCAGGCCCAAGCATGCTCACTGTCCGAGGGCCCACCTCCTCACGTGCTCAGGCACGGTGCGGATCGACTAGCTGATTAGACAGTTCAGTTTCAGCATCACGTGAAAACCATCAGGAGTTTATTTTGATTTACTTTCCCTTATCACAAAGAACTCTGAAACCACTTTTCTAATTTAGCTCTAAGAATGTCCTCATTCACTTTTCTGGTACCCTGATCCAATCTGATACATTCAATATTTATATCTGCAAAAGTCCCAATCCAATATTTAAATATACACAGACATATAGTAGCTGCTGGTGCATTGCTCATCTGAGTAGTCCTCCTTTTCATGCAAGGTCCTCATTTGAGTCATTGCATTAAATGACTCTCTGTTGCTGCCTTCTCTCAAAAAAGATGGCATTGTAAACATTGCAGGTAGCTGTTGGGCTACTTTGAGTTTTCCAGTTTAACTTCCACACAGCTGACATCTTGATAGCTTGTGGTTTCAAACATGTGGGTCAGGCTTATTGTAGCATGTGACACAACCCTACAGTACAATCTGCACTAATGACTTAAATTGGGCAGAGCTTTGGTGACTTTTACCCACTATGCACCTCAGCACTTGGTGACCCTGTTCTGTTAGTTTCTTTTGTTCCTAAACACATCCACGTTTCAATAATAGCAGTTACAGTTGACTAGAATATTTAACAGGGAAGAAATTTCATGAAGTGACTTATTGCAAAGGTGGCATGCTACGATGGTACCACGCTTGAATTCACTGAGCTCTTCAGAATGATCCACTCTTTCAGAAATATTTGTAAGCCTGACTGCATGGCTAGAGGCTTGATTTTCCACACCTGTTGCAATAAGCGTAGGAAGTTTCTTTTGATGAAGAATTCCAAAGCTACTTCATCATCATAAGCAGTATGATCAAACCCTAAAACTTATGAATTAAAAATAAAGTAAGACAGAGGTCAAGTGTCCAAACAGACCTCACTAGACATGCATAATGTTGGTAGGCTGGCCTTCGTGGTTGCCTGAGTGCATTGTCAGTGACTGGTGGTGTTGTACTAATGATGTATAGCCTGCCTAATTGCTCCTATCCAATCATTCCCTTAGAATGATGATATTCTTCTGTCATCTGTCCATTTTCTATGAACTCTTGCCCAGAAACAAGCACATGGTGAGGCAGGACCCTGTCTGTGGAAGATGCAGGCACAGACACACATCTGGCAAGTGAACTTGTTCCAAGACATTGTGACCTTCACAATCATTTACTACAATACTGTGCTGTGGAATCAGAGTCCTTTCTCACAGCGCACATGTCTTTAGGCCATGTGGAAAAAGTGAAGAACATGGGGGGAATATTCCAGAAGGACCCCATGGAACAGCACTTTCCGAGCATCTTATTGCCGGTTCCCTTATCTCCTTCCAAATTAGGCCGACCAGATGGGTGGTGTCTCGCTAAAATGCGAGACAAAAGAGAAGCTTTTTTATTCAATGAAACCTGTAGCTGTTCACGATCCGATTTTCAAGGTTACTGGTAGCTGTAGGAAGAGAAGGTGAGGCTCTTTCAGCGTGGTCCTTTTCCCCTGGAGCCGTGTGAATAAAGGTCACGTCAGCATCTGTTGCAATCTGTGAGAGAAAATTCCAATTTCGCTTTATGAATGCACCTTGTTTGTCCAAAGGCTTTTTATAGGGACAAGCACTTTAGAACAAAAAACAAGATACAAACAACATTCCGATGAATCACCTAAAGATGTTCCAACATGGTCATAATTGGCACAGGGAACAGGAGGTAAAACGTGTCAGATGAATCAATAATGAATCACTAAGGGTAACTTCGGTCAGAAGGAGTATTTTAAGGCTGATCATATGCATGATTGCTAGTAGATAAACGTTTTGGAGGAGCAGTATTAATATATGTAGGTAGGTATACATCATTGATCACAATTGGAAATTACACAGGTTTAGCAACAGCACAATAGTAACACAATGAATACTTCATGCTTACTGTGTGGATGGACTGTGAGCCTGCACTTCAGCTACGTCTCCTTGTCAGGGCTCCATCACCAGAATACTCACTGCTGAACTTCATTACTAATCACTGACAACTGCATTTCACTGCCTTAACCATAGAACAGGTTTGATCAGTCTGATTCTAAAGAATTGTTAACTTTGGCTGCATCTGAAATCACACGCTATATTTGACAATATAATACAATTATTAAGCACAACTAATAATATATAAGTGAAGAATAAACCATATTAAGAAAATCATTCGAGTTCATCATCAAGATTAGGAGTTGATGATAGCCTATCTGACCATTCGACACACATAGATATTGAAGCATACCAGGTTGGGCAGCAAGCTTCTGTTTTCCCTGTCTTCTGACATCATTGAACCAGTTTCAGCACTGAGTGGATGATCTGGTGATGCCAGACAACAAGGACACACTCACTGCTACCTCATCCCATGCCCACCTCATCCCGTGTGCATTTTCAAAACTGATCTGGTTTGCCAGGTAAACATGCCGTTATAATAGCAATCTGCCGTAGCTCAATTAATCTTAACATTTAATTTTATTCCAGAAAATCAAATTCACTGTTTAAGTTCATTTTATTTTGGCGACAACAAACTATGTCACCGTAGATCTTTAGATAATGGGTGTTTCGACACTATACGGACATTATTTTTGCCTGTAATCTGATAAGCAGATTAGTAGTAAAGCCTAAAATGTTAATGAGATGCATATTGTGATGCCCAGAAGTTAATCATCTGTATAAATTCGGTGTATCATTATGTTTATTAAATTCAGTTAGCGGAGCACCTCGTCCTACTGTTTTGGTAAATAATGGAAGCAGTAAATACTGAAGTGGCGGTGAAGAAAGGGACAGCTTAGCAACTACAATATCTTTTAAAAGAAGAGATATTCTGGTTAAGCTAGGTAAAAAGACGTTGGTGGGTTGCTGTTTGCGCCTTTGTGTTCACCAATGCCAGCATGTGCATTGTGTGTGAGCAGGCATGTGCAGGTGAATTGTGTGCCGTCGGCCGCGTTCTCCGTGAGAGCGCGCGTGCGGCGCCTGGCGTGTGTGCCGCATGTGGCGCCGTTCACAGTGAAGCAGCGGGACTCTAATGAGGACCATCTCTGGACAGCAGCTGGTAAAGTCTCCCCTCAGAAAGGGCGGCCCGCTCTCCTTTATGCACACACAAAAGAATGCAAATGAGCCGGGCGGGTGAGTGGGCCCAGACCCAACCCACACGGCCCACCCTGCACAGCACACATGCAGGTTAGCTCAATCACACGCACTGAGGGGCCCAGACGAGGTCAGCCGTTGTAATGGCGCGCCTATCCTAATGCGTGCGCTCTCCTGCTGGCCTCGTTATGTGTCAGTGTGTGTCTATGCTGGAAGAGTTAACTAAAGTAATTTTCATGTCCCATGACTATGGGTATTTCTGTGTGTGTGTGTGTGTGAGGCCCTGCTTCTTCTGATGTTAATAACAAACTGCCTCACCTTGCCTGGTCCCACATGTCCAGCCCTCCATTCCCTGAAGGGTATCTCTTTTCTGACCAGCTCCATCTGAGGTTTGCCCGCCACATGTTGTCTTGGCGTCCGACAACTCTCCTACCCTGGACAGAAAGTGTGTGTGCAAAGCACGTTTGATGCCTGCTATAATTAAAAGCCCTTTCCTCACCAGATGAGTATATTCAGCATGACTACTATGTTACTCTGAGTGCTCATTTAACCCAGTATTATGGCATAAGAAAAGAGCAAGGTCTTCAAGGCAAACACTGCCAACACATCTCCTATCACACAGGAAGGCGAAGCACCATTGAAGGTGGAGAGCTTCATGTGCCATGGCAGCATTGTTGATAAGGAGGGTGTGATGGTTAGGGTTAGGATCAGCAAGGCAAGGGCAGCTTTCCTCAAAATGAAAAACATCAGGGAACCCAGGGACCTGTCTATTGCCACCAAGGTCAGGGTTTTCACGTCAGTCCTAATCTGCAGAGCTAAGACAGGGAGGAGGACCACCATTACAACCACCGAGAAGATCCAGACTTTCATCAACACCTGTCTTAGGGGGATCCTCCAGATTCACTGGCCTAACACCATGAACAACCGAGAACTGTGGCAGCGATCAAAAAACAAGAGCCTTAGCAGGAAGAGATTCTCCAGTAGTACTGGGGGTGGAGAGACCATGCCCTCCATAAGTCAGCCTCAAGCCGCTGAAGACGAGTCCTCGCATGGAATTTCCAGGGGAGGAGGAAAAGAGGCTGGCCAGGAAACACCTGGGACCATGATTTGGAAGCAGATGCCAAGAAAATGGGCCTCACCTGGGGTCGACTGGAGAGACCAGCCCAGGGCCTAGATATCTGGAGAGCTCTTGTGGGCAGCCTATGCCACAGGAGAAGATGATGCTGGCATAAAGCAGAATGAATGCCTTTTTCCGTCATGCAGACCATGAACAGCCACGTTGGATATAGCCAAGCCCTGGGATAATCATTATAACAAGACATTCAAGGCACTTTTCCACAGCAGCAGTATTAGATATGTGGAGCTGTGTAGAGACAGTGCTTTAGAGGGACATGTATCTGTGTGCGTTTTGGACAGACCATGTGGATGTGTTGACCATGACAAGGAAATTAAAAACAATCTAATAATGATACCATGAGAAAATACTCAAGATTCTGTCGGTTCTCCAGCAAGTCGACGGAGAAAACACAATGTCAACACTCTCCCACACATTTTGACCAGGAAAAGGAAAGGTCACACATCCTGTATCTGTGGACAGAAATAAAACCAAGTGTACCACTCATGAGGCGTGGGAGGGAAACCCAGCGCACTGTCATCTCGCTGTTGGAGATGCAGGGTTTTCCAGCCATGTTGTCACCATAGGAGACAGGATGCATTTTTCACATGCTCATTGAAAGAAAACTACAGCTTGTCCTGAACCCACAACAACACACATATGCCTCCAGCATTGTGAGCATTCTGAATATGAGCGTGTCGGTATAAAAACGGACCAAAGACGCTCTCTCCCTGAGAAAGCTGAGGCTCTAGGCCTGCTTGTCTTTCCCATGCTGCAGTCATTCCAGCACACGCCGGGTAAAACGCTCTTCTGTTCCCTCCGCCATGCAATAGGTAACCTTCCCTGTGCACTTGACAGCACTTGGCCTGGGATATGCAAATCGTTTCGAGCACTTCAACTTAAACAGCAAGTACAGGGCAGCAGGCCCCGCACCTGAAGAGCTCTATTTGTGCACATCTGTATCTCTCCATCAGACCCAAGTTGTCACGGTAACCCATTACGTGGAGAGGAAATCAAAGAGTCACTGCGATTTCTTCAGAAGAGTTTAAACGAGGGGCCAGCAGACTGAGAGCAGCCCACACCTGGCCAGAGTCGGGCTTTTGCCACACGGAAATTGGAGCTTCAATGAGACTTGGGTAATTAGAGCACATGGAGATCAGGTCCATCGCTGGCCCGCCAATCATGCGGGATGGATGGCTTCAAGGGCATCAACGTAATGCTGCGAAACAAAAGTCTTATTATAGAAAATTATAGCTTGACGGTACTGACGTTCTGAGGGCCTGAATTCGGGTACTTCCCCCACTCAGTCCAGGAGCGTGGGGGTCATTATCCACGAGCAGATGTCACCCAAGAGCACATACGGCGATCCACATTCATACCATGACTTGTATGGTGAGGGACAAAGAGCACTGGGACTCACTTTGGGACTTACACAATGATTACCGCCCAACACCATCTTCAGCCATGAAACCATAAAACTGTAAGAGCACATGCGTGTATGTGTGGGTATATGTAATGGTGTTTCCGTTGCCTCAGAGGTCACAAATATGACACATGGGTCACGTGACACATACAAACAGGAAACGGTTTCGGGAAACTGACTTACACTGCGGCTATTCCGTTTTCTTTTCCTTGAGCAGTGATACTTAATGCTCCCCTAACAGGGCGTGCGCCGTGTTGCTGGTACATCACAGTGCTGTCAGCTGCAGCCCTGTCCAGCCCGCGAACTCATTCTCAGCCTGTCTCCTGCAGCTGCCCCTCCAGCTGGAATCTGAACGCATCCCTAGAAAGGGACAGAGCCGGAGACGGGCAAACGGTCCCATTATGCCAGGTCTACGGGGCGTTCAGTGTCGACCCCTCAGCACCACACACATGGCTCCCATCACAGTATGGATATGGCGCAGATCTTCAGTCCCTTCAGTTCTCTACACTCGCCACCTTTAGAAAGGTCTGTTTTGCACATCAACAGCAATGCGGTGCTGTTAATAAATGATATACATGCCAAATTGAATCTGGGCTGGCTTCAGTAGTTGGAGAGGTAAATGTGAATATTACTATACTACACAAAGGCTTAACTATAAGACAGGCAGTGCAGTTAATTAGCGTGCTGAGCTCGCCTTTGATTCAAAACATGCACTTTCTTGACTGAGCTGATTTGCCAGATATGAACAGTTACTGTCATTGACTTCTAACCTTGACTGATTTGGTGGTAAGATGCTGGCACCTGCTGCCATTGTATTTGTTATCCTGCTCAAAATGCAGTTCATTTTAAGGTTTAATATGCTGAAAATGACAAATATCAGTTTATCAGTGTGCAGACTTTAATATCTACAGCACGGTGGCTTAGTGGGTGGTAATGACAATTCAGATCATACCGCTGTTCTGGGTGTATCTCTGACCGGGATAAGCGGGTGGGACTGTGCTGAAGTGTCACGTCTCTTAGTATCTTGAATTCTTTTTAGCGTCTTTCAAAACCAGCCAACCACCCTGTATGCGAGAAATATGCATCATCTTGGTCCTGCTGGTCTGCATGATGAGATTTACATTTAATTTACTTAGCAGGTGCTTTTCAGGGTCAGGTGGTCCCTGGAGGAACTGGGGACTGAGGGTTAAGGGCCTCACTCAGGGGCGCAAAGGTGACATCACTCTGCTGACCTCGGAGTTTCAGCCACCTTGTGATCACAGACACAGTGTCCTAATACTCAGAGCCACATACAGTCCCTGAATCAAAGACCTTGGACCATGACCATGGATAAGCCTAGCAGGACTCAACGATAAGGACCCAGTCCCAAACAGAGGATTTAACCCCATGTATGTCACTTAATCGCCCTGTGTTCTGCGGGGAATGGCAGGCCCACTCGCCAGTTTCTTGGCCTCATTCCTACCAGCATTAACGCCAATAATACACTGTGAATCGAAAAATTTTGACCCTTTTTCAGGAATGCATTTCAAAAATACAGAATATGTTTATCCAAGGTGACACTTGAAAGAGGTTTATAAAGTGCATGTTTACCAGATGTTTAGTATATGTATGAGAAATTAGCCACCAGCAGGGTCTAATGCCTTGAAAAGTCATACACAGCCAACACAACATCCCCAGATGGTCACCTTTCATTTGATCCATGTTTTTAGCCATGCTGATAATCTTATAATAATGTGTGTTTTATCCCAGCATGTGTGTAGGTGCACATAGAGGCCACTATCCTCTTTTCTTCAGGATGTCACAGACTCATATAAGGTAGGCTGTCATCAAAATTACTTCCTCTGAAGTTAAAAGGCTTTGCTGTTAATCAGTCTATTATATAGCACTAATAGATGACTAGTAATTGCAACTAATACCTTATTACTCATCTATACAGAAATTCTAATGACATGTATTTAGAAAACAATTCTCTCAATAGAAAAAGAAAAAAAAACCTTTTCACGAAACCAGGCAAGAAAGTGAAGACCTACAATAGAACCTTAAAAACCAACCTGTAGCATTTTTAGCAGAATTAATAACCTCATTCATACCATGTGAATCCCTGCTTGTTCATCTGAAGAACAGCCTGAGGTCTTTGTCTGCGTGTCCCACTTGAATAAGCCAGGGAGAAATTAAGCATGTTTATATAATGGTCTTCATTCAGCTCAGGCTCAACCTCTGACTGGCTGCCGTCGGCACCGACCCAGCGAGGCTGAGCACCAGAGGCCTTGAACCCGACCCTTATCGTATCTGCAGCGCAGTGGCACACACCAGAGGGTCCGCCAGAGTTAAACCTGAAAAACAATATCACTTTATTGCCATTGCCAGATCATTTTATATGCATCCAAATGGTACCATTACAAGTAATTTGAAGACCAAACCTCTGTGGGAGGTTTAGTTTAGTGTGGGACTGTGTCCAATCGAATAACGTTTTTTGTTGACTTCGTCATCTGATGATTCGCTTTGTTGATTGAGGGTCACTGGAGAATCGATGTGGAATTGCTGAGAATTCTGGAACAGGCAGGCTGGGTATTACTGTGGGGATAAGTACAGGCAGGTTGGGCATTACTGTGGGGATAGATACAGGCAGGCTGGGTATTACTGTGGGGATCGATACAGGCAGGCTGTGTATTACTGTGGGGATAGATACAGGCAGGCTGGGTATTACTGTGGGGATAGATACAGGCAGGCTGGGCATTACTGCGGGGATCGATACAGGCAGGCCGTGTATTACTGTGGGGATAGATACAGGCAGGCTGGGCATTACTGTGGGGATAGATACAGGCAGGCTGGGCATTACTGTGGGGATCGATACAGGCAGGCTGGGTATTACTGTGGGGATAGATGCAGGCAGGCTGGGCATTACTGTGGGGATCGATACAGGCAGGCTGGGTATTACTGTGGGGATAGATACAGGCAGGCTGGGCACTACTGTGGGGATAGATACATACAGGCTGTGTATTACTGTGGGGATAGATACAGGCAGGCTGGGTATTACTGTGGGGATAGATACAGGCATGCTGTGTATTACTGTGGGGATAGATACAGGCAGGCTGGGCATTATTGTGGGGATAGATATAGGCAGGCTGTGTATTACTGCGGGGATCGATACAGGCAGGCCGTGTATTACTGTGGGGATAGATACAGGCAGGCTGGGCATTACTGTGGGGATAGATACAGGCAGGCTGGGTATTACTGTGGGGATAGATACAAGCAGGCTGGGCATTATTGTGGGGATAGATACAGACAGGCTGTGTATTACTGTGGGGATCGATACAGGCAGGCTGGGTATTACTGTGGGGATAGATACACAGGACCTGTCTAAGCTCTGAGAAATGGGGAAAAAGACAATAACATACTGTAACTGTGATCTCTGAGCTGGTTGTTGCAGTTTTATTTTCTTTAGGAATGATCTGAAAACCTTTCCTCATTAGATAATGAGGTAACACTTTACTTGAGCAGGCACAAATAATATAATGTTATGGTCTTAATTCATCATGAATCAACTCTTAATACATTAATTAACCATGAATTAAGTCTTTTTTGCAACTAGTGATTAAGTATTAGTTATTATTCATTTACCATTTGCTGTAAGCCAGTCATTATGTTAATAATGTGATCTGCTTTTGGCTGCTACTGTATTTATTACTATATCCATTAATCTTTAAATTAACCTTTGTTAACTACTGAGGAAACAAATAATGAATAACACAAGCAGTGAAATATTGATCCTGTGTTCATTTGTCATTAATGAATTACAACAGATCATTTATCTCAAGCAGACACTGTATGTGTTTATGATTTGTGAAAATAAATTACTAAGGAACCATACTGTACAGGGTTAACACGTATAAATGCATGACAGGAACGTGTCTGTTTCTGAGCCTCCATAATCATATAACCATTAATGTGAGTTTCAGCTGGCAATACTCCATCAAAAACCTTCTCCTGGCCATGGCGTGCGTCAGCCTTACCATACCGCTGGTTAGCGTCTCCTAGCTGGATGCTGCTGCACTCCAGTTGTATCATTTTGCCATGGAAGCTTCCGGACAGTGCCCCCTGCTGGCACTGCACCCTGCAGTTATGTGCGTTGTTAAAAGGGACAGGGAGCTATCGAGTTGAGTCTTTCTCATCTCGGCAGACTTCCCATGACATCGACATGCTCTGGCCCAGCTTCCATCAGGAGGCTGGTTAATTTGTTTCTGGTGTTAATGTGCTTCGCTAATGACTTTCCATTGCTAAATCGTTGCACTAATGGGTGTCCATTCCCCATTGCCATGGTAAGGGGCTTGCAGTGCCTCTGCATCCTGCAACCCCCTGATGTCCCCCACAGATCTCGGATGTGGAGTCGAGGACAGACGCTTTGGCTTATGCGTTCTTAGGAAGGATATTGCCTTGTTTTTCTTAAAGAGGGATTGTCACTGTTTTGCATCAAGTACTGTTTCACAAAACCTCTCACGTAATCGTTTTGTCCCATGTGTCTCTGTCCCATGTGGTCTTTTGCCTCAAAACCTACGATACAATATGCAAAATTAAAAATGACTTTACCAATACAGCACTCCTTGGTAACCTTGAATACGACATGAATATGTGTGTTTTTCAGGTGCGATGCATTGAGTGGTCCCCATGAACAGGCATATCAACCAGTGACCATTCTCCAAGGACGATGCCTCTGTTCTGTTTTTCTTTAGATTGGGAAAATGAGTTCAGAGCACAAATTTCATATCTCTGCCCCTAACCCTCCCCCCTCATCACTCTCAGTGGCTGCTCTGCACTCAAGCCCCTGAAAATATGTCAGTACAATTGAAGGAAATTGTTTGTTGGCAACCAATTAATTAATGTATGCTACTGGACTTGCAAGCATTTGGAGAACAAATCTGATGGTGAGAGATTACATGATGTGAAGAGGGGACTTATAGGAGCCCTGCCCCCCACCTCCCCAACTCTACTGAAGGGGGGTTCAATTGACCCAGACTCTGGACTGCTCTTCTGTTGGCCCTACGATCTGGAGACTCCATTGAAAAGTTTAAGTGGCTCCTAAAACTATTTTGTTTACACAGGCCTTAATAATAATACATTTATTTTATATAGCGCTATTCTACATACTCAAAGTCACTTTACAAAGGCAAAGCAGAGAAATAGAGTCCCATGCACACTAGCATATTGTGTTAATGCTTGTTGTATATATAGTTTTGTCTCTGTGTTTTATATATATATATCTCAACTTGCTTAATATATAAAACCTTAGGATTAACAAAATGAACTGTCTGGAATATCATTAAGAAGAGAGAATGCACTGGTGAGCTCAGTAACTGGGAAGGGATTGGCAGGCCAAAGAAGTCCTCCACTGTTCATGACAGAAGGCCTGTCCAACAGATCAATCAGAAGGCAGGTGTGAGACTATCCACAGACAACTTCATGAACAGAAATTCAGAGGCTATACTGCAAGGTGCAAACTAGTAGTTGACCCCAAAAACAGGATGGCCAGATTGCAGTTTGCGAAAAGTACCTAAAAGAACCTTCAGAATTCTGGAAACAGTTCTTACAGACAGACCAAGATTAACCTGTATCAGTGATAGCAAGAGGAAAGTATGGAGACAAAAAGGAACTGCACTAGATCCAAAGCTTAGCGGCTTATCTGCTAACCGTGGTTGGGGGTGTTATGACCTGGGCCTGTATGGCTGCCACTGGTACTGGCGCAGTTATCTTCACTGATGATGTAACTGCTGACGGTATTGGAACACTGAATTCCGGGGTGTATATAAACATCTCATCTGCTCAAGTTGCAGTAAATGCCTCCAAACTCTTTGGACGGCACTTCATCCTTGAACGATATGAGGCTGAGGATGCTGCTAAAGTATCACAAGAGTTTTTCAAAGCTAAAAAATGGAAAATTCTTGAATGGCCAAGCCAGTCATCCAGTTTAAATCTGCCTGAGCGTGCCTTCCATATGCTAAAGAAGAAATTTAAAGGGACAAGCCCCTGGAACAAGCAGGAACTGAAGATGGCCGCATGAGAGGCTTGGCAGAACATCACCATAGAAGGTACTCAACACCCGGCTATGTCTATGAATCGCAGACTTCAAGCAGTTGTCGTCTGCAAGAGATATGCAACTGCGGAGCAGATGGGTAAATCAAGGAAAAATGTGTCTTTGTCCCAAACATTATGGAACGCATCCTAAGTTACCAACCTCCATTAATCTCCCCATGCAAGGGGGGCTTGGTGTGGGACTGTGTTCAGAGGGATTTGGTGTGGTGCTATGCTCAGAGGGGTTTGGATGTGGCTGTTTTGAGGCGGATTTGTGTCGTTCAGAGGGGTTTGGTGTGAGTTCAGAGGGATTTTTGGTGTTCATCCAGGTTTGTGTGAGTCTGTGTTCATACAGTTTGGTGTCTGTCTGTGTTCAGGGGTTCTTATATGGGGCTGAGTTCAGGGGGGTTTGGTGTGGGGCTGTGTTCGAAGGGGTTGTTCAGGGAGTTTGTGTGGGATTGTGTTCAGGGGGGGTTGGTGTAGGACTGTGTTCAGGGGGGGTTGGTGTAGGACTGTGTTCAGAGGGGGTTGGTGTAGGACTGTGTTCAGGGGGGGTTGGTGTAGGACTGTGTTCAGAGGGGGTTGGTATAGGACTGTGTTCAGGGGGGGTTGTGTACGTCTCTCTCTCCCAGTATATAGCACACACCACTTCCAGCATGTTCATCCTCTCCCTGTATCACATGGGCTGTGTTGACTGGTCGAGGGCTGCCTGGTTGATGTCCTCTAGCGTGTCACTGGTTGAAGATGGTCCTTTTATTGTCAGATAATATGAGGTGACGGGCGAACCAAGGCATCGCGGGAGCAGAGAAACACAGAGACCCACATGCCAGGGAGAACACGCTCTTTATTGGCAGTCCTGACAAGGACTACAGCAGGTACCCAATGAGCCCCGAACACCCATTACTCTTTATAAACACCGGGTTGTCAGACGCCGAACTCTAAGATACACACGGTGGGAGATTTACAGAAGCTAATTACACATGAGGATCGGACAGGGTTCACGCAAGACACGGGCAAACACACACGCAACAATAAGGAATATAACCATTAACAATAACAGCAACAATACAGGGGCTATTCACAGCCCCCCGGCGTTACAATATGAATGTCGGCAAGTGCAGATTTTACTTCTATTTTATCCACCTTGTCTTTGAACAACGATGAAGGCATCAGCCAGCCTGGCCTTGGTACCATGAACTAAAACCACCACTGCAAGACTCTCAACACTGCTAACTGTCAGAGCTGCCTTCTGCTGAGATTTACCAGCCTTATTTTTCCTTTTCCTTTGCTTATTGTTCACACAGAGCCATGCGCCAGTCTGAACGGGGCTGAATGGTGGCACTGCCGCGTGTTTTCATCTCTTTTTTATTTCCATCACAGTAGTCGCAGTACTGGAATTCACTGTTATTTCGGCTACACTGCGTTTGTAACCTGCCTCCAGTTGCTTCTGCTGGATACGTTTCTTTATTGCCTCTTTTCTGCCTGGTTGCCATGGTATTTTGAAAATTGTTTAATTTTTTTTTTTTAGTTCCACACAGGTCTTCTTGATTTTTAAACGCTAGTCTTCGCTGAGCTCTAATACCATTAAACAGCGGGTCATTTTATGTTTTGTCACTTAGATGAAGCTTTTTCAATAGAAGCATGTGATTTTTACAGCTGCATTTTTAAGGGGTACTTTGGGTTAAATAGCTCCCAAGAATACTATGAATATGAATATACTGCACATTCCAAGGTTTGATCCAACACCCTTCAGGTGCAGGTCTACAATTTTGAATGGTACTCCACTTGCTGTCCATTTACCTATTTTGCGAACATACTGGGGCCAATGAGATTAGACAGGAAATTGTGTTGTTGACAGAGGCGCGGTCGCCAGAAAGGACTGGGCACATACTCACTGAAGGAGGCTGTTTGGCGCAAGTTCTTATGCTGCTGCCTTAGCTGATTGATATTCTGTGTTTAGAACTGGAACAGGTCTAGAGGGTTACCAGAGGGCCTAGTATATCCAGTACTCACCTCCATGGGAACAGAACCCCCCTGCTCCTCATGCCTAACATTCTATCTGGTAGGGGCCCCTTCGCAGGCTACTTGCCTACATTTACACATATGGAGTCTAGAACTAAAGACCATTTGGCATTGATTCTGTGTGTTAACTGTCAATCCCATCTCTCTGACAACCGATTAGCTCCCATTAATGAGCTGGACATGGCTTAGCTGACTGGATGTAGTCAGTGATCGATCTGTAATCTTATGAAGCATAGGAAATTGGGGGGGGGGCGGGGTCAGCAACACTGGCACAGTCTGGGGAGGTGCAGTCAAGCCCAGCCTGGTCTCTGAGGTCGAGATTGACCTGTATATGGTGAGTCGAGCATGGCTCAAGTGCAAGGCATTGCCCGGACAGAGGGGACAGTCAACTCCACCATTAACGTGATGGATCTGCTCCTTATCCACCCGTTGCCTGATAGTCAAAGGGCTTCTTTTCCTGTATTTTACATTTTCAGAACCACTAATCCCAAAAAAATTGTACTGACTGCTTGAAGTGATAATATTTATTTCCTGGATCTTTTAGAACCTCATCCTGTCATTGTTTTGTGACGCGTGTGTGTGTGTGGTTTGTCAGAGGGGGCACATTGTTGCCATAGTCGATCCAGAGACCAGGTAGAACCAGTTAAGCACAGCGTGCACATGCACAGTACAAGGCCAGCAAGTGGTGCTGAACCCAGGCAGCCCTTCAGAGGCCCATGTGCCCACAGGCGGGCATCTCCTACACTGGAAGTGGGTGCCTGGTGTCAGAGGTGCCTGCCTCAGCTTCCCCTGGCATCGCTGGAAGGGAGACTGTTTTGTCAGCTTTTGGTCGGCAGCCTCAGGGTCACACAATGGCCCCATACATCAGAGCCCCAGGCCTGATTATACCTCACATCAAACAGGGACAGGCTCATTTGCAAGTGAATGTGTTGCTATTGTAGGAGCAGGGGGAGCGCGCGCTGCGATTAGCATGTGTTTGTGTGCGTCTGTGTGCGTGCGAGCGAGGACACCAGTGGGCCTCAGCTGGCGTGTCCCACGCTCTTACCTGTTGCTTCAAGAATGGAGTCACATGCTCAAGGTAGTTGAGGAATCAGGAAACGTTGGCAGGAGTCAGTGTGTTATAGTGGGCATGGGGGGGTCAGGGGTCAGTGCGTTACAGCGGCCATGAGGAGGGTCAGGGGTCAGTGTGTTACAGTTGGATTGGGGGGTCAGGGGTCAGTGCGTTACAGCGGCCATGAGGAGGGTCAGGGGTCAGTGTGTTACAGTTGG
>JAODKF010000147.1:13259318-13297030 GCA_026779585.1 Mormyrus proboscirostris | reverse complement strand
GGGTGGGTCTGGGGTCAGTGTGTTACAGTGGGCGTGGGGGGGTCAGGGGTCAGTGTGTTATAGTAGGTATGGGGGGTCAGAGCAGTATACCCTGATATTGAAGATGAGCTCTGTAACACTGTACAGTGGGGGACCCCCTGCTAGACTCATTTGAGGGAAAGTGGGATCCCTATTGATACAACCAAGGTGACATTTTTTTCAAGGGTCCCAGAACATCTAGCTGCACTTTTGCTAGGCACTGGTAGTTTAACTTCATGACATCCACCTTCTCCTACCATTTCTTATAAACCACAGTTCCAGCATTAATCACAATGCAACATTTAACACCTGCACATAAAGGCATCACCTGAAATACACTCAAATACTATCCCTGGCGCTAGATTGTCTTGTCAAGGTAAAACTTTGCTAACTTCAGTAAACAGCACTATCATAGTAGCAGAAGCCAAAATAGTTATACTTTCAGTTTGTTTGTATGAAATATTTCCAAATCAGGATGTGTGTAGCTGGATGAAAGGAGGGGAGGCCTGCACACTGGAACCGAACATGCTGCTTAACTGATGCTTTCATCTAATGCAGTTAATGGTACAATTTAATCCAGCTATACAGAGCTAGATATTCCACTGGAGAAGTTCAAGTTAAATATTAGCAGGATCACTATTTCAGTACTTGCTTTTAACTGTCAGCTTTTAACTGTCATGCCCCATGATGCATCCTTGTAATAGATATAACATTGGCATGCATTTTGGCTCAGTTCAGCATATGTTGAGGTAAGTCACAACTGTTTGTTTGGTTTGTGGCTGTATGCCCGCACGTGCTTTCTGTACAGACACTGTGACACATCTTGGTCATATCACTTCTGCTTACTTGTGTTGTGCATGAATCAAAGGCATTTTAATGAATTAAATACAGAATCCTCAATGTCAAGGGACTAACTTTGCTGAAAAATGATTTAAAGATCACCTTGTACCGACTTTCGAAAAAATCTTTGAAAGTTCTTCAATGGGACAGCTACAGAGCCTTCTGGGAGACTTGAACTTCAGGGTCTTGGTCACAAGTGTGGCTCCTTAAGCAGCAGCCTTCCTGTCCTTGGTGCAATGGCTTGTTTGCAGTGCTGAATAGCGAAGACGTTCCTGGTTTACATTAGTAGCTTAATTGCTAACGGCACAATGACAGAGCCTGTTAGACAGACGACACGCTGCTTTCTGTCTTTCTGCTCCACGCTCATCCTTTGCCAGGGTTGTGATGCAAGGCGTTCGGAGGGCTGTTTTTGTTTGGTTTTGGACAAAACTCAAGGCCACCCAGTGAATAAGGATCTAATTTAATTAAATTCTGTTTTGATTTTTTTGTTGATGTAATTAATCAGATTTAAATAACTGCAGCACCCACCCCCATTTGTGGTACAAGGTGGTGCGACTGGGATTGTTCAGTCAGCTCTGCGGTTACAGGTACAGACGCCGGCTGGCAGTCACGCTGCGAGTAAGCCTATGAGCATGTGTCTACACACTCGTTTCTGTTTAACGTCGTAGTCCAGCCTCTCATCGTTAGATATGTCAGGACTGATGGTCCCTCTACATCTCTTCACATGCTGTCTTGCATAGATCACACGGAGTGCATATATACATATATCAGCATTGCAGTCAGGCTGAGACTGACGAGGATGTTCTGGCCCTTGTTGCTCATCGGTTTTTCGGCCAGTGGGCTGGTGGTGTTTATTTATTCGACTGTTCATTTGTGATGTAAGAGCCGTGACGGTGGTACATTTTAATGATAGAATAATGGGTGTGCGGAGGTTAGATCGACTTACAGGCTGTGTGTAGAAGTTCTGGCTGACTATGGCCTGAATGCATTTGATTGATTACACGGCTGGTAGGACAGGATGGTTCCGAATGGATGTTGGGTCTAAGATGGGGTAGGAGAGAGTTTTTGGACCCATTATCCTCTATAAAGGCCTTGAGCAGACCCTGCAGCCAAGCTTACTCATAAAATGCAGACTCTATATTTGTTCACATGCACTGATTCTCATGCAAACATCTATAATTTAACGAGAGGAGTGGGCCAAAGTAGGATTTGCAGAGTGTATAAATTTTAATTTTTGGAATTCCGGGGCAGCTATAAAGTGCTGAGCCCCCTGGATATGCCCCCCAGTTCATAGGCACTTTCTTCCTCTTGGCTACTGACAGACATATAGTCTTACATAAAAAGCCTGGCTGTCATACACTGTTTTACTAATGTTATTACACTACACTCAGTGAGTGTCTTTAAATGCACTTGTATGCAACCGTATGACTAACAGGGTGAGTCAGTTTGTACCACGTACAGGGTAATGTATACTTGTATATTTTTATGCTACAACGCGAAATCTCAGCGCGAGAAAAGGCAGTCCGTACTGGTAGCCAGTGATACAAGCACGGAGGCGTGGACAGCACTCAGAACAGATTTTGCCGCCTTTTGTCTAGCTCTTATAAATAAACGGTAATTATAACCAAGTCTCAGTCCCACATTCAACGATGGTGACGTTTGACAGCGTACTTCGGCTGGATTTCGTGGGAGGAAACCATTTTTTCAAGAAAATTATGTATGATTGGAAGTCCTACGTGAAGAGACGCATTTTTAATAAACAAACAGACCGCGTATAAAAATCATCTGCGTTGGACCCAGATCACTTATATATGATATCGCTCAGTTTATAATGATGTACATGCAGCACCCTCCCTTAGTCGAGGAGTAAAAATACGTTTTTTACTTAGAAATGTTTTTAAAATGTCGTGAATTTTAATTGCATCTAAGTAACTTAAAAATGCATGTTTTTTCCCGTTGTTTCGTGTGGTTGGTGAGGCTGTGCTCCAATGGTATCTCTCCGGAAAACAAGACTTAAAAGTTTTCCTATTGTCTGGTCCTCCTTATCTTTCCTCTCCCGACTACCATAAATTTGACGTCCGGCGGTTTGCTGACGGAGAGCAAGACTCAGCCTGACCTTGACAGGTTTATGGTCGCCTGATTGGTGGCAGGAAGAAGCGGTTGGATTACAGTGTCACACAGTCCACCAGCTGAAAGTCCAGCCAACAATAATATTTAACTTATTATTAACCTATTATAACTAAATTGGGCTTTGGGTCGAAAAGTGAATACGCTAGACTGTTATGAAGTTATATATAATGTTACAAATACCTATGTATAATTTCACAAGATATTTACCTTTAGTTTTACATTATTATTATTATTATTATTATTATTATTATTATTATTAACGGTTTAATAATGGAATCCACTGCTACAGAAATCCTCCAGCAGTTTTGTTTAGCTGTAATCGCAGCTTCTCGTCCTCACATAGCAGAATTTGTGGTTTTGTTTCTCTGGATTTTATCAGACGATCAAGCTGAACATCGTCAATCTCACTCTGAATAGCGGCCGGTCTACCTGTCAGTGCCCCGTGTGTGTTTTAATGACCACCTGAACACTTTGGCGACGATTTACTGCGGATATACTGTAGGGTTCACAACTGAAGCATTTAGTCTGGTCGTGATAACATCACGAGAGGAAGCTGAAATATCTGCCCAAGTGGCGCGTGTCCTAAAGATAAGGTGCGCGAAGAAGACAGGAAAAACGGCGGCGTAAACAACACCTGTACTAGTGAGCATTACATAGTCACACTAAACCAACTCAGAATTCAGACAAAATTATAGGCCTGTTACTCCTCTGCACTTACTACCACTGTCCAGATTTTCAAGTAAACAATGCATTCTGTGATTTCTTTTTATATTAAGACTATAGTAAAAAAAAGGTCATCAATTAAATTATGCTAATCGAAAATGTTAGCATTTTAAAAGGCGGAGATCACATCTTTGACGATTTTTAAAATTAAAGTTATATTTATTTAAGAAGCAATTACATGGAAGGAGGAAGAATTTGATATACAAATGTCGGTACTTAAGGAAACGTATGTCATCTCATTAAACAGCAATTAATTGTATAATACATTTTAAACTGTAGTCTCGATTTTTAAATGACACTTTTCATTGATCCTATATTAGAGTTGATTTCAACGTTGACAGTAGAGCGGTGGTGGTCGCACGGCGATTGTGCAATCAAAATAAAATTAAAAAAACAATTAATTCTTTTTACATAAAAGTGCAAAACG
The DNA here is from genome assembly GCA_026779585.1 of Mormyrus proboscirostris. Taxonomy (NCBI): domain Eukaryota; kingdom Metazoa; phylum Chordata; class Actinopteri; order Osteoglossiformes; family Mormyridae; genus Mormyrus; species Mormyrus proboscirostris. The sequence goes on along the minus strand of JAODKF010000147.1, from coordinate 13,292,892 downwards.
TTAATACATCAGGGCAACATTTTAATAATTATCGTTTGAAACAGATTGGATTCACCTCAAAAACAATGCTACAATATCAGTATAATTTAAAAGGCACACTCTTTCATCAGGTTAAGGAAAATATTTATTTATTTATAGGTTTAAACGTTTTCAGCGTTTGTCTGCGGGTTAAAGTGCAGCTGGTAATCTTACATAATCCCTCTTGATACTGACTTACTGTATTAAATATTTCGGGGAGAAATGTTTAGGGAAAACATGTAGTGTATATATGAAAACTTTTAAAGAGTAGCTGGTGTAAAATATCTAGCTTTCTACGTACAATTTATCAAGTCCAGTCAACGCATTCTTCAGTGCCTGTGCAGAAGCTAATATGTCGACTTGGGGAAACTGCAAACACGATTAGAGAAAACATATCTTTTAATCAGTGGTAATTTCCTTTAGTTCTCTGCTTGAAATTAGCCGCCCGATGTTTTTTTATAATTATTTTGTCATATAGTGTATTTAAAAGATAAATAAAAGGAAATCTATACAAGTATAAATCATATGAGATCGCAGTATTTAGTCTTTTCTCCGTATGACTGTACAGTTCTCTAATGGTCGTTATTTTTGCCTGATTCTGGCTCGCTTTGATCATCAGTAAAGCACACATCAACATCGCTGTCATTGTCACTCTTTTGTTCCTCTTCCTGAAACATGTCTTCCGCTTTGTCCTCAGTTTTTTTAATCGTTTGCCCGGGGTGCCTCGACTTGACGTGCCTTTCCAGATCTCGCCGACGAACAAGCACCTTCCCGCAGAAATCACACCTGTACGGGGTGTTGCCCTCCGCGTGCAGACGGATGTGCTTGTTGAGGTTGCTGGGGTCGCCGAAAGGTCGGAAACAGACCTTGCATTTCAGTGGTTTGTAGCCTGTGTGAGTCCTCATGTGGATCTTCAGGCCGTATTTCCGAGAATACAGCTTACCACAGTAAAGACAGAGGTGACCCTTTTTGGGTTTCCCGGGACCGGGGGTCGAGGCAGGCGTGGAGTCGAGTCTGCCTCTGTTCTTTTCAGCAGCGATTTCCGACAGTTGCTGCGTGTGCATGGCAATCTCCCTGTCGATGTTAGTGATGGAGCTCAGGTCGGGGTTAAGAGACGGAGCGCCGAAGTACGACATGGACTCGGGGTATTTGAGGAGATTGCCGAAGTGAAATTTGAGCGGATAGTACGGGGAGCTGTACAGCAGCTCTCCGTTGTATACGGTGAATGGCATTAAGGGGATGTTACAGTCTGCGCTGTAGGGCTTGGTGCCGTCAAACTGGGGGAGGGAAAATCGTTCAAAATGAAAGCCGGGGGACATCTGTGAGTAACGTGAAGGGGAGAGCCCGGTGTGCAGGCGGCTGTCCACGTGCTTGAAGGCAGAGGATTCCTCAAAGTGAGGTAGCAAGGGAAATCCCCGCATGGCATTAGTACACGGTGCTACCGGCGATGTGGAGTCTGTTGGATGGACGCACTTGGAAGGTTGGCTGTTTGACAGAGGTTCAGAAAGGGAGCGGGGGGACTTGTTTACTAAAAGTTTACCGAAGCCCAGACCATTGGTCTTCACGTTGGGCTCTTCTCGTAACACCTCTGCGGGCGTGATCTTAGCCAGCCCGGCGGGCTTGAATGCGGAGCGCACACCCGGATGGAATCCCATGTTCATCGACGACGATGCTGCGCGAAGTCCGAAGAGGTGTCCGTGTCCCCTAGTAGAAGGCACGCTCATATCCAGGGCCCTGTCCTGCTCTTCCACGCTCGTTTTCTTTGCTACCGCACTCCTGTTTGCAAACGGGGAGGAAGACACGTTGCGCTTGGGGGCCTCTGAGCTGGCGATGCTATGGCTGCTGCTGGGTGAGGCCGATGCGTTGGGAAGGTCCCCAGATTTAGGGGATTTGTTGTAGTTCTCCGAGTTTCTGCCGTGCTCGTTGTTTATAAAGCCCCGCCCGTTGCTCACGGCGCAGTGGAAGTGAACGTGTGCTTTAAGTGTGTTGGGGTATTTAAATATTCTCCAGCAGTACCAGCAGATATAACGTTCTTCGCCTGTAAGAAAACAGAGAAGACAATGATAAACATTATACCGGTTCATTAGCTTTTGTCTTTATGTTTTATGGTAATTACTCACTAATGTATATTGTATTGGCTATCAGTCATTATATCACCGAAATAATGATTATTGTATTACACCCCCTTCAGTTTGCTCTGGCGTGACGCCGGTTAACATGACAATAATAATTTAGCTGTAAAGATTTTGTAATCTTTATGCGGCTGTCGTTTATGATTGCCCTAAAAAGAGCAAACGCCAGGCCAATCTGGCGCCCAGAACCAATAGGTTGAATGGGGGCTATCTCTGCGTGCTTTCCCGTGGAAGTGACAGCAGCTGTTGCTTGAAATCGGAAGACGCGGGGGACAATGCGTGTGCCCATCTGTTGGCGCGGAAGAATAGTAAGCGTATGTCAAGGAGCGCTGCGCATTGGCCGGGAAGCAACGCACACGGCTCTCCCTCGCAAATCAGGGCAATATACGTCCACATAAAAGTTAGCATTCATTACACAACAATACCTTGTGTAGCCAGCTAATTTACCGTATAGCACCTTTTTGAATTTATTTGGTTTTGAATACATGAATATTAAGGACTTGACATTAGTTAACCCTTTCCCCTGGAATTATTATTAGCAGCCGCAGTAATTATTAGAACAGTGTTTTTTTGTTTATTTAGCTGATCCTTCGAATATTTTGATCTTTCGAATGATCATATGCGTTTTATTATAGTTACATGTATTAATCCATTTTCGTAAAATACCGTTATATTTGCTTACACACGTCTAATAAATATTCATCTATATTTAGACGAGGACATATACCTTTACGGGACAAAATGAAAATACTTTATTGCTGCATATAAAAATTGAAGAAAAAATATTTCTGATATTTCTCGTTATTATGCCTGTTAAACTACGAAAGGCTGAGCGGATTTGCAGTTTTTGCCTATAGGTGTGCGTAGGTCATTGACACGGACAGAGTCTGCGAAATGTCAGTCATATAAAAATAATTTATCCTGTTTACCAGTGTCTTAACTTTACCGTTTTGAGTTTTTTTTTTACCAAAAATGATGTTGGAGCTATTGCTATAAAATTATTGTGAAAAATGAATAAAACAAATTATAAAAGAGAGAACGGATGTATGCATGTATTCATTTTGTTCGATAAAAATACGTATATGTTTGTTTTATTCGTTTAATATAAATATTTTACTTTAATGTTTGTAGCATTAAACAAGCACATATTTCAAAACATGTATTAGCCTCTATTAAGGACTGGAAATGTGAACGACAAATTAAGACGAGACGCTACTAAATGATTTCCAGTTTCCTTACTTGCTAAATAGTTCCACGTTACGTGCATTCTTCCTGTCCACGAGAATGTTGGGTCCAGTCCTTCATTAAGTAGAATAATACGTAATTGACATATTTGTGCAAGTAAGTTTAAAAAGGGAATGAATCGAACGTTTCTAAATATCATCGGCAAATATTGATGAAAATTATATAGGCCTACTGTTTACAATCCGTTTTCATTTATACTACATCACAAGATAATGTACACAATAAACCGTGGCATGATTTATATGTTTAATTAACCCACTTGTTGAGAGTAGTAAACGATCTAATAGTCAATTTAAAAACAATTCATACGATCCTCGCGTATCCCAAGGTTTAAAAACCACTTTCTCTGGTATCAGGGGGACTCATAAACCAGGTGTTTGTGCAAAATCAACCCCTTGCCTGGTTATTTAGGATTAACGCGCAATCGCGTTTTCTGGCATGCAAAATTAGTGTTCATTTTTGAAAGATTAGACCTCTTTAAATTGTCTGTATCATTTCGCCTACCTTTTTCGTCATGGGTTGGCGTAGCTGTTGTGGACACATCAAACCACTGGGCCAGACTGTTGGAGTACCACACGCTGAGCTCCTCGCCGGGATGGACGTCTCTCAGCACCCGGTAAAATATCTGTTAAAATACGGTTATTTCGATGTCAGCTTCGTGGTAAAGTGTCATTCCTTGCCAAAGAGGTCAACTGAGGTTTCAGAGTAAAAATGTACCTGTCCCCCCGGTGAATCCGAGACAGCCTCGAGGTTCTGTTCCTGGGCATTTCTGGCGGCCCGAATTAACCCAATCCAGTCTGCCACCGCGCACCCTGATTCGTCCACGAAATCCCCTCTCAATAAACGTATCTATAAAATTTCAGGAAATGGAAAGTGCCAGAAAAACGTATTTATTCGTTTAAAGGGTTTGAAATAATTTGTGTATTTACAAACGTTCATTTGACAATTCATGGAATTACTTAGCGCAATACATGCAGAAATGTTTCTCCGATTATCGAAAATGTGTATCGTTGATGGAAATTGCTAATACTGGTAAGTTTGTAGTTTTATATATTGTTCTCTCTTCACTGATAAATTTCGATTTAAAATTAGCCTACTGAAATTCAGCGTTAAAATAAAGTTGTATACCCCATTTCATTTTATTTGAGTAATAAAGTAAATCCACTCTTTCTGAAATGATTCCGCAGCTCCTTCCATTTGTTCCCCTAAATGGCGTAGTTATTTATTTTTATTCGGTGAAACGACATATAATTGAGTTAATACGAGAAACGAATTTGATGAGTGTCAAAGCGTCTCTAAACCGTTCAAGCAAATTAAAAATTAAAGCGTGACATTTGACACGGCAAATGCACCTGATGATCGCTTCAAGCCCCAGGGGTGACATTCAGCGCTATTAATCAGGGACGTGAAGCGGGTATAGAGGTGGTGCACAGCTCCCAGATTCCTCTAGGAACAACAACTAAATACATCATTTAATCGAAAATGTAAGCACAAGTTATATTGTATTATTTTGCCTTAATACGAAACTAGGAGGACTCTGCTTTTAGTTAGTTGTGTTGTGTTTTTGGATATTCTGCTTTATAATCATGCCGACGGTTGCATATCCTGTATTTTCACACGTTGTTTTTTATTTTCAAATGAAATGGCTCATCGGAATAATAAGCGAAGTAGGTTGTAGATTTTAAAGAGAAGGAGCTTGAAATGTTGCTATCTTTCCTATTAGGGCGGTTTAACTAAAGGCGCAAACTGACAAGTTGTCTCACTAATATAGCTCAATTATTTCTAACCTGACAGCACGAACCAATTAATAACTGAACGCAAAATGACTCGTGACAGGTCTGTTTTACGGTTAAAAATAATTCGTAAGATTTTCCCGCTTAATTGTTGATCGATACAATTTCTTTTAATATTTCGCAAAAACTTATTTTTTGCTGTACATAAGTTCTCAATGACTCCACCCAAAGAGTTCTATCCATCGGAAAAATCGAAATCATGTCATAGTGTACTTCAGATAATAATAATAATAATAATAATAATAATAATAGGCCAGATTTTAACGAAGTTTTGTATGTTTTAATTATTACTGAAGTTGAAATGGAACCGGTCAAATGAATAATAGAAATAAATGAAAAAAATGTTTTATTTAATGAATAAACTTTCTAACCCAAGGATTTTTTTTAAATATGGGCGAACTTTCATGAGCTTTAAAAATTACATTTTACAGTGCGATCCAGGCTGTTTAGAAGTAACCAAATAAAAAGGAGTTTTTGCAGTAGACGTAAAGTTTTCGTACCTTCTTCTTGTGGCCCTGGTCCTTACGGTCCAACATGTGCTTCCCGAGCTTGAAGGCGCCTGGCACCGGCCCTATCCGCAGGCCCGCCGGGATGCTGCAGTCTGCAAACACGCTGGAAACCCGGGTCGCTTGCATGGCTGGCTCAGCGTGCAATGGGATCAGAACCGTGAAGATTAAGCAGGGACTGATTGAGCCGAGCTCAGCCAAGAATATGAGGACGGGCAAATCTCCGCCCGCGAAGTGACGCGGAGGCGTATGTGATCCTGCTTTTCAAACAGAACAGCAAGGTATTCCTCAGTTCATTAATTCACGAGGGCGAGCCGTACGGTGAGAGAGTTGGCTCTTTTAGCAGCTGTGAAGAACCCTCGGAGCGGGTCACATGGAGACTTTCCCTCACCCTGGCGCATAATGAACTGCTCCAAACGGGCAGGAGACAATGGGCCGGTCGACCTTCCCATCCCCAAAATCCAATTTGTCAAGGGCAGAGAAAAGAGAGGAGAGAATCAAAGGTCTGGGGCGCACATTAATCCTCAGCATGAACCTTTGTTCCAGAGACAGTTCCGATATTTTAAGTGACAAATCCACTGTATAATTTCTCCATAAATTCTCCCTCTTTTTATTGTCCCTATACAAACCAGTTTTTGGAAATCAGTGACTACTTTAAGTCTACTTGGCTGCATCCTTTTAGCCCTAATATACTTCAAAGCTCTTTATTCCTTTTCCTTGGTTGTATTGTATGACTTTGACTCACAAAGAGCCGGGAATGTTTGGAAGACTTGTTAACTTCTATTGACTCCCGGCGTGTGCCTGGCTGAAATCGGGCAGGTACTCAACGGGAGAACCACCAGAAAAATAGCAACAGCGTTCAAAATAACCACCATCATTTCATTTCACACTTCTGGTTTTCTTGTCACGAGCTCACGGCTTCAAGATGGTGTCATCCAGCGCGTTCTTAGCACAGCACCGAGCTTAGAACCTGTGCGACCGATGCCCTTTACAACTTTAGGAATTTAAGTAAATGCGATTTTCATTTTGATAGAAAACACATTCGATACAGTTTTAGGTCAAGTGATATTCATAGATATTTACAAACTATATGTTTCGCCAATACTAACTTTTAACGCTATAAATATTATAAATAATAACTCTATTTTGCATATGCCGGCACCGGTATATTGTGTAGTGTCGGATTATTTTTAATTATATCAGTTTTGTTCGCCTGTCTTGATGAAGAACTTGGACTTACATTTTTACTGGTCAAAATTATATGCTGTAGTATTGTGTGCTAGTATACAGTACTGTAATTATATAAATGTATAATGCCGGCATGTATTGTAAGTATATATTCATCCTGCTTTCTGCTGTTCCATGCAATATCTGTCCGTTTGCTTAATTACCAACTGCCTTAATTCATTCGTCACATTTTATCTCACTTTATACTGGGAGAAAATGTGAACGTTACCCGTGGATTTGTGACGCGGGTTATAAAACTATGTATGACCCCTTTGGTCATCCATCTGAAAGCCACAACAGAGGACGGAGAAAAACACAAAATTGTGGGCGATAAATTCAAACCATGAACATGTCCTGCTAACCCCTGCCCTAGAGACTCCGAGAAGAGCGCTGAGCTGTTATTGGAGGCGGTAAGGCGAACCGTGCCCTGTGCAAAGGTACCCCACTGCTCCATTCTAGGAGCGCTGCATTTCCCCGCTTAATGAGTCAATGAGCGTGAACGACACGCGAACAATTTTATCAATAGGTGCTTGTAAAGGCCGGCTGTGCGGAGGGTTATTTATTAATGTTGCCATTTGTGACTGGTTCCCATCCGCCCGAGAATAGCAAGTCCAACCTCCAAAGCGCTCACACCAGCCAGCCGATTCTTATTCTTATCCTGTGGCTCAAAGTTGAAGTTCTCCAAGTGAAATAAATTCTTAACAAAAGAGAGAAGGAAGACATTCCCCTTTATAGTTGCCTCAGTCCGAAAAGCAGGGGTGCAACCCAACTAATGCGCGCAATGGTGCACAGGGCAGAGTCAAAGGCTGGGTGTTAAAAGTGAACGCAGTGTTCGGAACCAATGGGATGGAAAATTAAATGAAATTAAATAGCTTGAAGGACGGCTTTGTCCCCCTTTAAAAAGACACATTAATTACATGGTCGCCGCTTTATTTAAGAACAATATTGTGGTCTCAATCAAAACATTCCACCACTCTTTTAATGGACTTCCCCGCTCTTGAGAAAAGCTTCATTGAAGTATCTAACATGGAGCTGAAACTTTCAGGGGAGTCATTTCACCTCTTGGAGCCGAAGCATCGAGCGGTCAGGGCTTGGCTTTACAATCTGGGCTTAATGCGGGTTTTGATTTAACAGGTTGCCACATAGTGAGTCTTAAACGCAGAGGAACAACCGGTCTGTAAAGCAGCACAGTTGCATGTTCCAATGTCTCACCGGGGATCCTATTCAGAGCGCCAAAAAGCCCAGGAGCGTCATAGATACAACACCTTCTGTGTCTGCCACAATGCGTGTAAAAAGCCACCGAGGTCCAGGGAAAACAAACTCTATTATAGTCTACTAACCAAAGCTTATTAAACTTATTAAGACCGACTTTCAGTTACACCACTTGTTATTATTTAAAAATAGACCTACAATTTTTATGCGTGTAAAAATCAATACACAGGGCTAACCGAATATACTAATTTAAAAAGACAGCATTTAGTTATGCATTTTAAGACGAAACACCAAAGACGCCTCGGTCACAGCTGCGCGGCTCCCCAGAAAGCAGCAAGCTAATATATGACTGGGTATACTGATCAATGTGTTAAAAACATTCGCAATGCTGTTCTTCAATCGTATTTATCTTGCAGTCAGTGCCGTACAAGTGCCGCACTGGTAGATATAAGAATCTCAAACTGCGAAATAAAACACGTTTCTAAATGCGGGAAAGCGCTGTGCCCATAAAGCGTAGACCAGCTGCAGCGCGGAAAGCGCACGCGGGTGGGACATTACTGGCTCCTTTCAATAGTAATTGTGCTTGTATGGGAGTCCCACCAGATGACATGATTGGGATTTTAACCCAGACTAATATTCAAAATCGCATTAGAATGTGGCAGTATAAGTGGCAACTGATTCGGTGCTGTTCATGCGTGCTCTCATTTTTAAATGCGCTCCTCAGAAAAAGGGTGCTCCGTTTCAGTATTCAAAGTCTGAACAAAGTTAGCTTTGCCTTTTGAACTGAATTTCCCTAACTTTAACTCACTTGTTTCGGTTGAAAAAGCTGGGATAAAGGGGAGTAAGCTCGTCTGAATTGAAATGTTTCGGTGTACCTTATAAATTCATACCTTTTTTCACTCGAGCGCTTCAGAATGAGCCCTGGGTCTATTCGATTCTCTCTGCTGTCGAGCGCATTTAGCGTGGACTCCATTTGTGAAGTTCATTTCTAGGCAAATGCATTCCGGGAGGGCTTCACATGAATGGCGCTCTGTGTCAGCCGGCCCTAATTGGTATTAAAGCACTTAAACCATATGCATAGAATGGCGGAAGTTCTCAGGTTTCACAGCACACAATGTTGTGATGCTCTAACTTTAAGCCAGTCGATTATGGGAAATTACTCCACAGCATCGACTCAGTTCGAATATGTATATTTTTATGTATATAATATTTATTACTTACTATCTCATTATAAAAATAATAGAAATATTACTATAACCATATCACGAATAATTTTGGCAACACATTATTGCCGTTAATGTAGCATTTGTCAATGTGTACAGAATATAATATTTAAGACATTTATGTGTTTTTTATATATATATATATATTGAATATACACACATTGCATTTAATAAATAATGTAAATACAGTACTACTATATTTGTTGGAATTTGCTGAGCTACTGCGATTTGATCCTGTTATATGTGAGCTCAAAGCAATTAAGATATATTATGTATGTCAGAAAAAGGCGTGAAGTAGGTGAACAAGATTTGCTGGACGGAAACGCGGTTATTGCATGTGCGTATTACTTTATGCATATTTTGTATTTTGAGGGGCATATTCTGTTTCTATATTGATATGTAACTAATTACAAACGAACTAATCAAAATGTTTCACAGCTGCGTAATTTTACTGATTTGGTTTTAAGCTTCTATATTATTGTTGTTGTTATTGTCATCATCATCATTATCATCGGTATAGTAGTAGCTGGAGGAGTAGTAGTACTATTTGTAGTAGTATTATTTGTCTGTTAATTTGTTCGTTTGATTACTTGTTGGTTTGCCTATGGAACTATTCTAAAACTCGTCCTTGGTTAATGCAAACTCTGTTAATGCAAATTTGGTTAATTGCTTTTAGAAAATTGACTGCTGTCTAACGTAACAATATATTTTTTTAAGGAAATCATACGGCATACAGTTTTAAACTATTACCAAGTCAAATATTTTAAACCATTTCTATTCCTACCGAATAAGCTCGGTGCATTTACAGCAAAATAAATGCTTCTTATTAAACTGAATTTGCTGTAAATAGGTGCTGCATTATTTCGTTACTTATTTATTTATTTATTTATTATATAAGCATATATATCGTGGACATGTTTACGACAAAATATGATATTTTCATTACCTTTAAAACTAACCTGTTTTGTTTGATGTCATCTGGTTTATTCGATTTTGTTCGATCCTTGCAGGGTTTTCGGACTCTTTTTTTGTTTAATTTGGTCCATCATAATTCTGTGAATTTAATACTTTTGTTCTACAGGGATGAATCTCAAAATGTGATTTATCAGACACACAAACATCTCCATTCATGAGTCCTTTTTTCATGTTCAGTTAGTAATGTCTTATTTAGTGGATTATAAAGTAGCAGAAAATCCTTCTTTCTATTTGTGGTTTTACTTAAATTTTGTAACGTGTATAACGAAGAAGATGAACGTCAGGCTGGGTTGCGCACAGTGATAGGACAGGACCCTGGATAGCTCCCGGTTTCAGGGGGAAAAGGCCGCCTGGCTTGCGGCTCCTCTAATTAAATTGATAAGTTACGGCCCATGCAGCATATATTAACAGTAAATCTTTACCCTATTCTAGGATATGGAAAGACGCGACGTTCTTGAAAGGCAGCAGCAAATTGAAATAACTGCAAAGCAAAGATATTAATCAATGCTCATCACCGGCTCGGTCTGATTAGAGAAACGGACTGTCAGCTCTAGGATTAATGATCTCCGGTCCTGTTTTAGTAAGAGAGAGGTATACCACTATTCTCGGTATTAATTGCGTTTCAGTTTCGGGTGGAATGAGCTTTTAGAAATGATGACCAATAAATTCGGCGACTATCAACTAGAACCTCCTCTTACCTGCTCTTGGTGAACTATCCTTCTTACCGTTTCTGATTCATTTGGGCAGTTCTGTGATGACACTGTACAGATTTGTTCGATTCCTATTTGTTTGTTTGCATTCTAATAAAGATAATTGTCTTCAATATCGTATATGACATAATTAAATCCTAAATACGATGCAATAATCCCACGATTTTTCAAGGGAAAAAATATATAGCCGCGTATTTAGAAAAAAATATGGGGAGTCAGTATTGTTAAAATGGGACCCCTAAAACAATGGGACACTTAAACTTTGCAGTTAATGTACGTATTTAGTAATACTTTATTTTCTCTTCTATGTAATGCTCACGGGGGATTGATGTTTTTAGTATGATATCAAGTTGGGACACTGAGATGATTCGGTAAATTTTTCCAGCGGGCAAATTTTCAGAAAGTGTCTCATTTTAACAGTATTCACCCTTTATGCAACACTGGAAATACAGTTCAGCATTTCTCTAAGACATGAGCACGAATGTACCGGTAACTCAACGGAATTTGGTGAAATCATTCTGTTTAAGTTGACTAATTCTTACCATCGCATGCCTCGGCACAGTAGTCCTGTGGTATTCAGCAATAAAAATCATTCAGACATTCCTTATTAATTCGCTATATTTAAGATATACTATCAAACGAATTAGCCTACTCATATCTATAAAGGAAAATATTATGTGGTGCTTGTATGTGACGCAAGCTTTTTTGTAATACCTGCATGGCCGCCCAGTTTGCATGTCTCGCTTGGTACTGTAATACGTAAAGGTTTCTCTCCAGGCGACAATCACACACGTTACCCAAACAAACACGGCCTAGATCGTTAATGTCTTTCTTTTTCTTTCCACACGCGGCACATAGACACGAGACCGCATTTACATGCAAACTGTCGGCCTGTCATCAGGAGCCGCCTAACGCGGTCTAACTACCCGGGCTTCCATGTACTCATGGTCTTTCATTAAGCCTTATAGAGCTGTCTGACTGAATTTTCTGTTGGAATGTATAATAAGAATATTTGGAACGAATAGCAGATAATAGAAAATGGAAAACAGATCATAAAACAGCAAAATATTAGGAGTAATTTAAAAAAAATAGAAGTAATTTCAGTAATTTTACTCTTTCTAATAAAATATTTAAAGCGCAAATTATAAAGAAATTGGGTGATATTGTAGCTTGTTTGGAACTACTGCCACTGACTCATGTCTGCTCTCGGTCCTGTGAGAGAAAAGATTACCATTCTGGTACAGTTTTGTTCTCAGCAACATTAATATACCTCCAATGGTTAATTTTTATACCTTGAACTAGACTAAAAGGTATATTTACCTACAGCCATAGGGTACCGTTGACAGACTCTTGAGGGTACAGCCCTAGTGACAAGTAACTGTACTCTTAAAGGTACAAATTGGTACTTTTTCTCATGACAGTGCAGGGCTGGACTGGGATCGAAAATTGGCCCTGGAATTTGGGGTCCTCCACAGGTTTTGCTGATGGGGCGGTGGGGGGGGGTCCCTTGCCCAAACACCCACTCGTCCCTATGCAGTATTCCAGATGGCCATTCCAGCCTTGGTCCTGTTTCTCCTTCCAGCCTCCTATTGCGTGCAGGGTCACCGTAGATGGGGTCCAGCCCTCCCTCTCCATAACCTTCTGGAACCTTCGAGGCAGCTGTTAACCGCAGGGCCCCCCCAGTACCGCCCCCTTCCCTGCCTCCGTTCACTGTCACTGCAGGTTACCCTGGTCCTCATCACATCGAACTGGCAGTAAAACAACGTGGCTATTTAACAAGATAAAAGTTCATGGATGGGATTTTCACTTGAACTGCCAGATGCATTTAAAAAACAAGAAACAACAACCTGAACCTATGTATTTTGTGTAGTAAAGGGGAACTTTGTGCCTGGGTATGTGTGCGTGCTGTGAGTCAGGTGCCTGTGGCAGCGCAGGGAGGTGTGTCGCGCTTTGCACACCTGCGGCCCGCTCCCCAGGCCTCCTCAGCCCCATCCTCTCAGGACCCGGCTCACCCAGCACGGCTGCTTCATGGGGACACCTCCGCGATCCGTTGCCGCGGTTACCATCCGGCGGGATGGAGCCGCTGCTGACGGAGCGTTTTTTGCTCGAGTCGCAGATCGGGTGCAGATTAGTGCAGGTGATGCAGGATGGGGGGAGGGGGGTGCTCCCCAACCTATGGGGACCTCCCTCTATGCCGGGCCGCCCCACCGGGGCACCGACGCCGGCTGGCATTTGGCAGGAAATCCACTCGGCCCCCAGGAGCAGCAGACGGAGAGGTGAGATCGGGGATGGAACGGGGACACGGGGCACGTCGATTCTGGGCGCCTGAGACAGCAAAGTGCCCCCAGCTGGGGGCCTCAGGTGTTTCTCACACCGCACCCTCCAGTACCTCAGGTCCAAACGGACCAACAGCATGTGCAGCACAGAGACTGGGACCTCGGCGTCCGCCGTGATGTCACTGAGTACTGCTGCAAGGGCCGTTTGCACACTGAGCTGTCTCCATGTTAGAGGCGATGAGCAGAAGAATTATTGTGTGCAGTGGAGAATCACTGCGGTTAGTCCCATGGGGAGCCAGAGTCACTTCCATGTATGTATATGAGGATGACAGTATATGGTCTAAAAATGAAAGCAAATTAATATAATCATGCGACACAATGTATTTGTTCTACTCATCTAAGAGGATGGCTGTAATAGTTTTGTAATGTAGTGTGCAAAGTCTTAGGCAGTCAAAGAAAGTGATTCTTAAATAATACTTCTGTTAGTGGAGAATTAGCTGAGTGTGTCCGCTTTTGAAAACCTAATTGGGGAGCAGAACTAATTCTCATTATTTTATTGTGTTACTGTTACCTCGCATACATGTTCTAATGTAAATGTGTTTTGCCCGGAGGAAATATACATTTACTATACAGATAAGTTGATCTGAACATTTTCTTTGAATGGCTACAGCTTTTGCACAGCGCTGTATAGGTGTATTGTTTAGATCGATGTACTTATGATGGAGTGTGTCATTGCTGTGTAGATACTGCAGCATGGGAGCAGTGGTGATTCTACACGGCTTATACATCAAAAGAGATCTAAGGGGTGTAAAGCAGCATATTCCTGGGAAAAGAGGGGATGGAGACCAGTATACATGCAATCTGCTCGAAACTTTATTTGTTTCATGAAGACAAGCGTAAGACATGTGCCTGTTAATCTGAGGCCAGCGGTACAGGGTCTATGAGTCGGACAGTAGCTGCTTGGCACATGAGTCCTGCTAGGTCTGTGCTGAGGGTCGGGGGGTCAGGGGGTCGGCGAGGAGCTGGGGAGCGAGCAGAAGGGCAGCCGCGAACGCATGACAGCCCTACTCCTCCTCACTGTCGTCAGCTGCCCCGGAAATGGTGATGGTCCTTTCCTGCATGTCGCTCTGGATCGAGTCATCTTCTGCCTTAACTGTTCTGAGTGAATATATAGCCAGTTGTAAAATACCTACTTTGCTCGGGCAATTCAGGATTTTATAAGGTTCATACAGAGGGGCCAAGCTTATCATTAACCAATGATACATTCTGAAGTGGCAAGTTACAGGGGAGGGGGCAGTCTGGCAGCCAATCAGCTTTCAGTTGCGACCGGCGTCCCTGTGGTCCCTCCTTCTGTATAAGCCCCTGCCAATTTGCTTCTTTAGTTACTTACTGGAATCTTGGATTTTCACATAAAACCTTTGAGTCAGACCTTGGCAGTGAAATGACATTCCGTTACATCGTAATAACGGCGTCTGCCTCATCCCGCCACAGTCCCGCACAGCATCTAAAATGCTGACTTTACCTGAGGAGCATGGTCTTCCTCTCAGTCGTCTCCACCGCCTGCTCTTTGGAGTAAGATGCGCCGGCTTCCTGATAGCCCAGCCCTCTTCCCATGGCACCGAGGTCCCTGCTGATTAGGGACATGCCCTGCACCATTCCGCTCAGCCGGGAGTCCTCCCCTTCGATCAGCTTCCTGCAGAGAAACGCCGCAGCTTCAGCGCAGTTGCTCCCTTTGCCATGTACTTGGGGCCTTAAGACTTTCCAGACTGTTCACGCACACAAAAAGCTACATAACAAACTCAAGGAAAGAGGAAAACCCAAGATGAGTAATATGGTCCCTTTAAAGCGATATCTATCTCCGGAAATGTACCTGTAGGTGGTGATTTCAATCTCGAGAGCCATTTTCATGTTGAGCAGATCCTGGTATTCACGGAGGTGTAATGCTATCTTCTCCTTAGTCGATTTCAGCTCCATCTGTAGACTCTCAATTCGTGCCTGTTAAATGACCAGGAGCAGCAGTTTGATTCGGTGCAAATAAACCTTATTTTTTGTAGCAAGTGAACAAAACTGCATGGCTGCTTAAGGAATCCCGCTAAACCAGCAGGACTTTGCAGACCGCGATGGCATCCTGTCACCTGCAGCCCCTCCAGCTCCTTCCGGTGTCTCTCCTGCGCCTCCCGGATCTGCGCCTCCAGGGCATCGCGCTTGGACTTCAGGGACTCCAAGTCGCGGTCTTTGCTCTGAATCTGCAGAAACAGTCCAACTGGGGGTTAAAACGTGTTTAGACTTAATACATAGTGCTCCTTAGCACAGCTGTGGTTCATTAGCCTGTCGCAGTCTTATAATTTTTCAGCTTTTGCTTAAGTTCCTGTCATTTAGTGGGCACTCTTTGGAAGGCTTCAGTGGTAATAGTTATAAAATAATAAAGATTCACGGTAAATTAACATACATCTTTCTTTGCTCCCGCAATTTCCTGCCTGGTGTTCCGCATGGTGTCCACATGTCTCGTGGATGCTTGGCTTAGGTCATCAAATTTTGTTTTGTACCAGGTGTCCATTTCCTAAAAAAGGAAAAATTATATACACAGCTTATGAATGGGAGTATGAGGCATTCGGTGGAGCGACATTTTAGACGCCATATTAGGATATTTTCAAACAAGCGGTAGATCAGCCACATTTATGACACAAAGATGAGTATTTACAATCCATTATAGTGAATTTTGAGATCTGGTCTGCGGGCAATCGGGGGAATTTTTAGCTGTAATGTGATTTTATTCACCTGCAAACTCTTGGCTGCCATATCATCATACTGCTGCTGAATTTGTTTGAGTGCGGCGGTGAGGTCTGGGAGGTTGAATCCGACCCCAACTACGGCGCTAATGCCGTATATCTGTTTCATCAGCTCCTCGATTTCCTGAACGTAAACAAATGTGCATCATGTACCTCTGAACGTAAACAAATGTGCATCATGTACCTCTGAACGTAAACAAACGTGCATCATGTACCTCTGCAATAATAACACTCCTTAATAAAATCATAAAACTCAATGCCCATTCACCTCCTTGTGAACCCTCTGCAGAAATTCAAGTTCGACCTCCAAGTTTTCCAGCTGTTTCTCCAGGGCAATGCGGGCGGAGGTGGCCGCATCGACATCCTGCCGGTCACAAGGCAACATGAAGTCACAGAAGCGTTTGTACCACAGGAGTTTAGCGCCGTCCGCTCACGTTTACTCTTTACCGGGCGGAAAGCTTCGATCTCCAGCTCAGCCTTCTTTCTCAGCTCCACCACTTCCTCATATTTCAGTTTTAGCGCCTGAAGTTCTCCGGCCACAGCTTCTTTCTGGACAATGGCCATGTCCTGAAGACACAAAAGAACAAGTTAAGAGCTGGAGTTTGTGTCACTGTCCCTGATTTTTTCAGAGAGAGTGGAGATGGATGGATGGTCCATACTTCCATATGGGTTGTCTTAGAAATAAGTGTATTTATAAACGTTCAGTTGCTCATATGCACACAATAAGTAGGCCTAATTTTACCACCAGTTGACATTCATCATAATGAACAGAACTGTTGTCCTGTTCTGAATTTCATTGTCAGTGAAGAAAGAGCTGAAATCGATAGTGCTGTCCCCGGCTGTCCAAATGTCTTACCCGATGCATTTTCATCTGATCTGCCGTTCTCTGCATCTCCTTCAGCTGCTCCTCATACAGCCTACGCAGTCCGGTTGGCTTCACGACTCGGTTCTGTAGACTTTCAATCTCTGTCTCCAGCAGACGGTTCTGCTGCTCCAGGGACCGAACCTTTTTTTAAAGAAACGTAAACCCAGGATAGTGAGGACGTTGTGAAATGTCCTCTTAACTCACTGTAAGCGTGAGTCATCTTCAGATGGTATACCTGGGTAATGGCATTTTATACATCTGGAGATCCAGGATCAAACTGGTTTTTGTGGAAAGGCCTTTATTAACAATATCTATTAAAGCTTTAAGATGGTGATAATTAATTAAACCGGCTTTCAAACAATTTGGAGCACATTTAAAGCATAAATGTAAACCAAGTGTACCCGGGACCCAAACACAGTGCTTTGCTTATTTGTTTTTGGTAAAGCACACCAGACCATTGTTTAGCGCAGCCTTGCCTTCTCTATGTAGAGAGCCAGTCTGTCATTGAGCACAACCATCTCCTGGCGCTCACTGCTGCGTGTGCTGAGGAACTGCTGGTTCTCGGCGGCAGCCACCTCCAGGTCAAGGGCCGGCGCTGTTCCGACCCCCATGCAGATCGCGCCCATGCTTGAGCTGCAACGGCACTGCGTGTTACGCTTTACGTGTTGTGACAGGTAAAATAAACCCTGGGATTAAAAAATGTAGTTATAGTGAAAACTGTATTTACTAAAATGTTAATACAAGTCAAGATAAGAAGTTAAAGAGACACCATCGTCTCTTTAAGAAATAAATGACCCGCAGTTCTGACTTTACGTCGCTGTATTTAGTTAAGATTAGGTTATTTAAAGTTACGTATCTTACTGTATGTGATAACCGTAGTCATAATTATAATTTATTGCAAGGAAATATTATCACCAAGTGAAACCTATATTTGTATTAAATGCTCGTATTGGAGAAAGGGACGGTCCCACAAACATCAAATAACGGAGTTGTCGTTTGGTCTCGATTGTGTCTGTTTTTCTGCATAAAATTTTAGGGCAATTGGTCGCTTAAAGCAGAGCTTTCCCCTCAAACTTTAGATATTTTCTTGTTCTTGGATATGTTATTACATCTAGCCTATATTTTACCGATTCACCCACCCATTGGTTGTCGATTTATTTATTTTTTTATCTGAGATTATGCGTGTTAGGCTACATGAACAAGATAGGGAAAATGTATAAATAATTTAAATCATAATATTACAAAGCCAATTTGACTTAAGTAATTAACCAGAACAACTGCGATTTGTTACAAATAAAACCAAAAATTGAAACTCCTAACATCGTTTAATGTATAATACAAATAATGTGGTTTCACTTAATGAAATTATAAAAAAACAGAGTAACTCAGATTCCAAATTGGAACTAAAGCTGTCGATGAGCATACTTTTTGCTAATATTAAAACTACTGTTGTTTCATTTATGCTACTGAAATAGGTTTGTTGCTATCCGCGCCACCACTATCATGATAAGCGTTAGATTACTAAGTTTATTTGCGCATGTTAAATGTGATTCTGTTCTTTCTCATATTTTGTTGTATAGGCTTACTGGTCTATCTCTTTAAAGAGTATTTTAGTTTGAATGGTAATATTTTTTTCTAAAACCTCATGCCATCAGATCAGTTGTTCCGGAGAGATCGGTAGTGTGTCACGAGAATGTTAGCGTGTTTCGTTGTATTTAGATTTCACTAATCTTCTTTCCTTTCCTGGTGCTATAGGATCTGGATGTACCGAATAGTAGATGTTCGTTTATTCATTTCATTTGTTAAATTTGAATAGTCCGTTTAATAGTTTAAATTCAAATAGTTGCTCGCATATTGATAAATGGATTCAAAAACATGTATTATTTATTCACCATGATTATTATCTATGTTTTTCTTTTACCGACCTAACAATCATTAAAGCTGCACCAGTCAAGAGAATTAAGACTCCTACAACATTCACGGCCAACCATCAGGTTCCTTGTTAGGCCTACCTTGCAACCCTTATTAAGGACCAAGGAAACAGGTGCCTTCTTTCACCTGTGTACTGCGAGCTGGCTGTGAGGGCGGAGCCTACCTGACTGGGCGGAGCCTGATGGAGCTAGAGAAGGTTCTCTTGCCCACAGCCTGGGCTCTCAGGCTGGCTGAAGCAGCGCGGGTGAAGCTGGGGGAGCGCTGGCGGGCATCCCGGCGGGTGGGGGACGGGCTGGATACGCGCACCTCATAGGAGGCGCCCGTATCCTCAAAGTGCCGGCGGTAGGAAGAGATCCTCTCTGGGCTGTGGCTCATCGTGGCGCCGGATGGCTGCTTCTGGCTTCTTCTGGGTGGAGAGTTCTTCGGGTCTGAGGGTCTGTGCTGCCCCCTCGTACGGCGCGGCCCGCTCTTATAACCCTGCCCCAGCCGGCCCGCCTCATGAGCCGGCACCTGCAGAATGTCGAACCTCCACACAAACCAGAGCCTGACGTGCCCTCAGCCATCTGGCGGGGGCCCGTGAAGAACAGGGGCAAAGTGGGAGGAAGGGGAGGGTGTGCTGAGAAAAAGAATAGTGATACTTTATTGATAGCAATGGGGCAAATCTCTTTTCGCCTATCCCATCTTACCCCCCCCCCATGAGACAAACGGATGGGCAAAGGAACTGGGGGTACATATACCTCCAAATATTTAATTTCAATTAACTAAAAAAATTAACTAAACAAATAGCACTGTTTATTTAAATTATGTTATCCAAATTATATTAAGTTGTGGCCCACCAATATCAAACTCTCCTATGCACACAGGCATGGTTGACAGCAAATTTTAGGAGCTACGGGTTTAGCATCCCAGAAGCAGTTGGGGTTAAGGGCTTCGCTCAGGGATCCAACAGTGACATTAGCTTTATGACCCCGGGATTCAAAGCAGTGAGCGTCTGAGCAGAGGCACGGCGTCCTAACCTAACCAGCGTGGGGTAAGGAGACCCGGGAGCAGGGGAGAAGAGGGAAGGAGAACATGGGAACGTGGTAGAAAAGTGGGGAGCAGGAAGGCAGGAGAGCAGAGGACATCTCCATGATGCCCAGAAACTCGGGCACCTCCAGACAGACACACTCTCTCACGACCTCGGTTTAGAGTTAATGTTCTGAAGGGGGAACTGAATGAAGACACTACTGTTTACATAACTAAAAAATCAGGTTTGGCCAGTGGACAGTTGAAGGAGCCTCTTTATGAGGCCTGTAAATAGCTCGTCTGGTCGTGCCAAGCGGCACTTATCTGTGTTATTTGGCATCAGAGGAATTTAATATGGACCTGGGTGTGGGTGGTATGTGAGAGTACTGATAAACATTAATACCTCATGAATAATGTGCTATTATACGATATGCAGTCATTTTCCAGTTGTTGTACCTGCCTTGTTGTCAAGGGAGATGTTTCTTGAAGACTCCTCTTCACAGTTGGAACAAACGATTAAGCATGGGCGTCCTTGGGTCCGATCACTCGGGGGGTCCTGCCCCGAGTATTTCAGCCCCAATGCCAATCTGTCAAGCCCCAGGTACACTTCACTTAGCGCCTGATCACTTCCTTTTCAATAGCTAGAAACTCCCCAGTGGTGAAGGTTCACCCCGCCAACTATTCAAATGTCAGCTGACCCTGAGGATCTGGCAGTGCGTAGAACTAGAGTTTCTTTGCTAGCATGTGCAGGCTAGGGCTGCCGTGGAAACGGCACAATCAGCGGCCCAGCTGTGCTGACTGTGGTAGGTTTTGTCCTGACAGAGTAAATCTGACCACTGTGAAGATGACAGGCAGGTTCTAATGAGGACAACGGAGGAGGAATGTATGTGGCCATTTTAATGTGGAGGAAGCAGCAAAAAATCCGAGTTTGTGGATACCAGAAAGAAACAACCAGTTGCTTTATTAAACCGCTTAGGTCACATGATCGTGGGTCACATGGCTAATGGAAGAACAGACCCACAATGTAAGTCAGAGTTAATGTGGGGGTTGAGGTGACACCCCCCCCCAAAAAAATTGGATCAAAAATCAGGCCAAATGCCATTATGTAATACAACTGTAATTTCCAGTTACCAGACTTACTGTTACCATATTGTGCAAATGTTTAATGCTAAGAAACTGAAGTTGAACTGATCATGTTGGTATAAAACCATGATATACTGTCTGTCACAGTGTGTCAGCTTAACCGTTTCAAACCCTCTCCTAACGTCACCCCAGTATTTGCAGCGACTGTCCGATACTTCCATGCATCTTTTGACTAGACCACTAGCACAACATGTTTGGCCAGTCAATACCTCATTCGGTCATTTAATTAATTCAGTTAATAAAGTGAGCTGGTAGTGAAATTTAGCAAACACATGGAATGGCTGAGGTGCCCCTGAGGAGAGGTTTGAGGACTGAAGCAGTGTTCATCCAGCCATCCAGCAAGATGTCAGTTTCTATTTGGAGAAGAAAGTAATGTTATATTTACTGTGCTATTGTTAATATTATATTGTGTTATTTCTTCCAGAGCAAACATACACTTACTGCCAAGACAAACAGCTTTAAACATTTCATTTGACTGCCTAAGGCTGAACTGAATATGATTCACAAGCATTAATATTGTTTAATATGTACATTTTGTTTATTTTGCATCCTTAGTCGAAAGAACGCAATGACAGCCAGTGTTTCTCCTCTTCAGATGCTCCTCCCCTGCTGCCACCCCAGCGCCTCCCAGCTGGATGCTGGATAAACTGGGTGTTTGGTGTATGTAAATCCCCTTGACCTGCATGGTGCAGAAGCACGAAACCTCTCACTGTGACAAGCAGCAGATCCACAACTCAACGGATCTGTTTCTAATTTTTCAAGCTTGATCCGAATCACAATCAGTTCATTCACCAAATGTACACAAGAAGTTGACCTGGTGTTCTGAGTGTAGTGTGAACGGCCAGTCAGAACCCCTTTGAAAGGCGTTTAAATACCCCTAGTGAGCCACAGCTCTGT
The DNA here is from genome assembly GCA_026779585.1 of Mormyrus proboscirostris. Taxonomy (NCBI): domain Eukaryota; kingdom Metazoa; phylum Chordata; class Actinopteri; order Osteoglossiformes; family Mormyridae; genus Mormyrus; species Mormyrus proboscirostris. The sequence goes on along the minus strand of JAODKF010000147.1, from coordinate 13,270,944 downwards.
GGGCACCCAAGTGCTGGTGTTTATTTGCATCTCAGGTGTGCCGGCATGACACAAGCTTGCAGTACTTACGTCATTTTTATTATTTCAGATAATAATACAACAAGCAGACAAAACAGATCACATCTGGACCACAGTGGCCATTGCTACTTTTTCCAGTTTTCCAGTTATTTTTTTTAAGGGGGGGGTGATTTCCCTCCTAGGGGTAGGTTACAATCAGTGGGACATTTCTCTGCATTTATGAGTGCAGGCACCCATGTCACCGTTCACAGATGCGTGTTTGGTTTTCAGGAGCTGAGGGGTAAAAGGTCATCGTCAGACAGACCATGGGGGGGAGGGGGAGAGGGGGGGTGTGACATGATGCAGGCACACTGGTACATCATAATTTTAGTACACAGAAGCTAACTCATTACACATTGAAGATTACCAGCAGAAAGTATAACAGAATGGGAACACCAGAGTATGCTTCGTTAGCTACTAAACGTGCATTTGTTTTCACTACACAAATGCATCAATAAGTACAGCAGGCAGGTGAGAGGAATCACTTTAAAAAGTGTCTCCTTTCACTTTTTGGAACTTTTTTCCCCATATGGTGAAATCAGTGCGCTCCCATACGGATTTAAATCAACGGTAATTTCAATCTGACCCATCACACGAGACGATTAGCCCTTATCAAGCAATCCCGTAATGGCAGCTTGCGTCCGCTTTAAGCCTTTCCTCTAAAGGATCCATTTGCTCACTCTCCAGGAACAGACGATGACTCTTCTGGGTTGGCTTGGAGAAGGCCTTCAGTGTTTAGTCCGTAACATCTCACGTTCGGCCCACTCCTCCCATCCGCCGGGATAATGCTGAACGCTGCACGGAACAAATTTGTGGGGGGTGGGTGGCAAGTGTCACATAGTTTACCACACAATGATTTCTAACCCCGCTATGACAAATCGTGAAAGGTAAGATGAGAACAGGTAACAGACAAAAAAAAACATCACCTGGAGTCAAAGGCAATGTTAGTATAATTTTCAGTTTTTCATTTAGTTTTTATTTTATTTTAGTTTTATTTTATTTCTTTTCAAATCTAGTTTAGATGTAGTTTGTTTTCAGTGTGGGTTTATTCATTTTTATTAGTTTTTTTAAAGATATATTTCTGTTTAGATTTATATATTACACGCTGGAGAGATTATACATCTCGGCTGGCCTGGGAACGTCTTGCTATTCCCCCAGATGAGCTGGAGGTAGCTTGGGGGAGGGAGGTCTGGGCATCCCTGCTGAGACTGCTGCCCTTGCGACCCGACCCCAGATAAACAGCAGATAATGGATAGATATTTTTGGTTCAGTCGTAGCTTTCGTTATTTCATTCCTAGGGACAGAAAACTGAATTTGAATGTGTCTAATCTTTAGAGAATCCTACATGAATACACAGTACGCATTATTTTCAAATGTTCCAGGTATTATTAATGGTAATGAAAGATAGATCATTACTTTAGATAAATAATACTAAACAACAGTAATAAGGTAATTACCATTTGTTTTTATTTCATTTAGTTTTGGAAGCAATATTTATAGTTTTCTTTTATCTGTAGCTTTTTATTTTTGGTAGATTATTTTAGTTTACAAAAATGTCGTTTTCTTATAGTTGTAATGTTTGTTTTTGTTAATGATAATAACCCTGGTCAGAGGAAGGTTTTCTGTGTGAGTCGGTGCATCTCTGAAGCACAATGTGTGCGTTTCTGACTTACTTGGAGAACCCTAAGGACACCGCTGTATCCAGAGCCTTCTTACTCCGGATACCTGCCAGGCAGGAGAACACAATCTGGTCGTTTGGGCACGGCATGTCAGAACCGTACTTCTCCCTGAAATCATCAGGAGTCAGCTGGAGTGCCTGGTTCACCTGCCCCACTGAGAACAGCACCAGATAGAGGCAGAATTGGAGGCCAAGGTCACGCAGTGCACAAACAAGCTAAAATTACCGTCAAAGCCAGTGTGGTCAAGGTGCATAGTAACACAAACTGTGAGGTCACTGGATGATTGAAATCAGGGTATAAGGTCACATAAAGATTCTGATCACAGCAGTCAAAGGAGGAGACATTGTGTTCAGCATAAACGATCAGAGGGAGTGTGGTTATAGGGCCAGAGGTCATGGGAACAAAACACTATTCCAGTTAGCCATCACACAATGCTGTCAGGATGCATGGTCAAAGAATGAACAAGGGCACAGTGTGCGGTCATGCTGGGAACACGATACTGGTGCAGAAAAATCAGCCAAGTACAGGAAGGAATGAGGAACAAGGGCGCCGGCAGGAAAATCACAAACAGACAAGTCACAGAGGTGCAAAGACACACCGGCGGAATTAAAAACGACGAGAACTTAACTCACGGGGGACGTTAATTGACCCAGGAATGGATCCGTACTCCCTGAGTTCCCACGGCTCCCGGACGTCGATGACCACGCCAGTCCGGGTAGACAACAGCTGCTTTAGTTGCTGGTGGGACACCGTAAAGTCCGCCTGGGGTGCGGAGCTACAGCCGCGCAACACGTGCAGGGCAGCGGGGGTCCGCGGACCTGGCGGGACGCAGGCAAGCGTGGGTTCACACACGGCTCCAACCCAGCAGGCGACATTACCCAGGGTGATCCCGGGTGTACGGACACTACCAAATGGACATTTTACAACTTGCCCTACGTTCGCAGAGGTTATACCAATTACAACACGTTTGACAAGGAAATTGCATGCCTTTTCGAACGTAAAAACCACGTATTTACGGTTTTACTGAAAAGTGCACAATATTTACTTTAAGAGAAAAAAAAGAGTTTAAGGTTGAGCTGTCAACACTTACAAAACGCATAGTGAGTTCGAGCTTTCGATAAGCACGACAGTGTCCTAGAACAAGTTGGTGGAGTAAGGCTGCCATTTAACAGGACACGGTGAATCAGTCCCGTAAGCTTGAGACATTCTTTCAGAGACATTCCGAGGTGTTTTAGAATCCTAGTCAGTGCAGAAATCTGACACACACTTCCTCCGGGCGCTTCGCTGTCGCCGAGCTGTGGGGCGCTCCCTGGACTGGGCGCATGCGCGTACCGGCACCTCGTAAGGGCACTGAATGAGTCCCATGCATGCTGGATGTTATAAGAGCAGGACCGGAAAGCTAACACTGTCGGGGAAGCCTCCATGTGACGACAGTGTCTGGTATTACAGAAAACTGCAGCAGCAGCATTTCGAGAATGGGATGCAGTTTCCCCCGTAAACCTCCTCCATCGTGCCCGTAATTACTTTGGGTTAACCATGCAAAGCAAAATGTTCAGTAAAACTAATAAATAACGGCAATAATAATATTCAAGTGAAAACTTTATGCTATATATAAAATATGAAACACTATTTGTGCTTGATTGTATTTTATAAAACACTGCTTCCTGTTCTCTGTAGCCCCGTGTGACTCATATTTCTGTTATTAAAACGCGACGGAAAGGCTCACACACCAGAGAGCCATAGGCTCTGTTTGACTTGTCTGAGCTTCCGTGATGCGTCACCCCCCGACTTCCGGTGCATCAGTGTCACTGTCCGACGTTTGATGCGGATCTGAGTGTCCTCAAGTACGTTCAAGAAGTTCGCAGCGACACTCGGGACCCACTTCTCATAAAGCGCGTCCCGTACACCCGGACAAAAGCACTTGTCCTTGGAAACGAACCGGGTGGCTCGAAAGATTACCTTCTGTAAAACCGTAGGGCCTTTTAGCCAGGAAGCTATCGCGGAGGGGTGCGGCAGAGGAAAGGTGAGTCGCCGGGCTTCCATGGAGCAGGTCAGCCCGCCGGGCACCTCTTTAGCACGGTGCCCAAAATCAGCGTCACTTAACCTTCATCTCTCTGAAGGGGGCGTCGCCCCACTGTTTATTAGTAACATGTGCCTGAAATATGCTTGAAGCAAAGAGCGCTTCGGATTTTGACAGTTGAGGGGGGAGAGCGCAGGCTAAAACTTATCAGACTTTTACAAACTGTACCACGCTGACCGGTTTGTCTTTGGTTTTTTTTTTTATGTTGCAAAAAATAACTTTGGGAGGAGCGCGTGTGTTTCATAATTTCATACTTGGGCGCCGACGTCATGATGCGTCGGATATGTGGAGAGTCGTACACCGTTTAGGGAGCACCTTTTGCCCTTCATGAATTTTAACGCACTAAGTAAAGCTGATGGCAGAAAATATCAGGTTTAAGGAAGTTAATAATGGTTATCGGCTAATCTTGGCCAGGTTTTCAGCAGGAGAGTTCGATTTCCAGAACACAGTCATTTAGGCTATTAATATTTCTGTTTTTTAAATTTTTATCCAGATTAAGAATGGGCAAAACAAAACTACATTTTAAAAGAAATACCTATACATCTGCGCTGTATTCTTATTAACTGATTTTTCTCGCGCTGGAATGTTGGCTCCATTGACAATGTGTATCCAAATAAATACATCTTTACCAGGCGTTGAGTAATGGACACATTTTTATATTAAATGAGGAAGCGAGTTCATTTTGGTTACAGTAGTAGCTGTGGAACATGCCTTCATTAGTTTACCGGGGACGGCCGTTTGGGTGCGGCGTTTCAGCCTCTCCCGGGCAATGAGGTTTAGTTTCCCTTCCGCAGGCACCCATGAGGCTCAAAGACCCATTCTCCTTAAAACCCGCTGACATGACGAAGCGGACCAGCCGGCCGAAAAAAACTCGCGATGAAGAGTCCTCGGACGAGATCAGCGGTAAGAGTGTAAGCCTTATGCATTTGGGACGGCTGGGGAAATTTACTGTTAATCAGGGAAGATCACGCTTGGAGCTATACTTTGCGCAGAGTGAATTTAGGCAGTTTTAACCTCTGAGCTGACAGAGTGTATCATGACAGTGTTTTTCTGAAGAAGGTTCACCTGGAAAGCATCTTCCATCTTCCGCATCATGAAACCGAGTAACCAGAGTGGGCGTAACCACATGATGATCTAATGTATGCCACTGTTCATGGGGCGGCTGGCTGGTTTCACATCTCACTGATCCTTGTTCCCCCAGGACTGACGTGTCAGCATGTCAGCAAGGCGGTGGACCTGAGTTCAGTTAAGAAGGCAGTCGCACAGAACTTGTGGTCAGTGTGCACAGACTGCCTGAGAGAGAGGAGCGTGATCGAGGGCGAGCCGGCTGGGGATGTGCTCCTGTGTCTCAGGTGTGGCTTCCAGGTGAGTTAGTCGGGCCTCTCCAAGTTGGACTGCCACCATTGGCTGCAGTGGGGGGAACAAAATTGTCATGCGGTGGCGCCATGTCATCCGCTGCAGGGCTGCAACCAGTCAGAAGTTCAGCACTCAGCCCGGCACCAGGTGGCGCTGCGTTCAGAATGTCACTGCATCTCCGTCAGCCTCAGCACGTGGAAGGCATGGTGAGGACCGCCACTCGACCCAGAGTTCACGTAAATGTAACACGGTCGCCTCAAATGCTGCAGTTCTGTAATGGGCCAGCAGCTGGCATAGTGGTAAAGGTCAAGCACTTGTAATCTGAAGAATCATAGTTTAATTCTCAAGAGGGGATATTTAACCTGAATCTCTTGTATTCTCAAGTGGGATATACAGTTAAAACGTATTATGTCCTATATCACATACACCATATATAGTAGGGTAAACAGTGTTAGGTTAACATGATTTTTATGTGTACGTGGTTCTGTATTGGTACTGAGACATGTTAATCTAAGGTAACCCTTAGTAGTGCTCACCGCCTGTGGGGCGCTTAGTGATACTTTGTTTGACTGCTTTCGGTTCTGGTTTCTTTGAGGTTTTTCCCAAATTTCAGTATCAGATTCATCACGCAGAATTTGAATAACTTTAGTAAACTGACCCAGTGGGTCTCCTCAAAAGGCCACAGTTTGCCGTGGACATGGGCAAAGAGGATACTTCTGATATTTCAGCAACCACACCACCTGCGCTGCTTCCTTCAGACCAATGAGCAGCTTCCGTTCATTTATTTGTTCCTCTGACTCCTCCCCCACTCTGCCTGACCAATGAGGTGATGGTGTCATCTTCCAATCAGAAGTCTCCTTGCCCTCTTCATGGAGGCTCATCCCCCTGCACTTTGGAGCCTCTTGTTACATCCCCTTTTCTGCCCTGCTGATCCTGATGGCCATCATCTTGTGGACCAGTCCAACTTAGTGGGTCTCCCAGTAGCTTGTTCTCTCTGTCAGACAGCCCTAAGGGCAGAGACACCTGACAGGATGCTTTTGGTGTGTGGTGGCTGGAAACATACAGACACACACACAGACACACACACAAAGTGATGCAGCACATGGTCGTCTTAATTGATTTTTTTCCTATTCTCTTTATCTTTTGTCCAAACCATCCCATAATAAGATGGCCGCCACTGTTTACAGCTGGGTCCTCAGAGCTAATGGGGATGAGTAAGCGAGCTGGGGCCCCGTAGTGTGGCGGTGTCTCATCAGGGCTGTCCTGAGGCCATTTCAGATACCCTGTGCCTCTCTGCTGTCCTGCAGGTGTTTGGAGTGTAACGAGGAGCTGTCCACACACTGCAACAAGAAGGTCCTGGCCCAAACACTGGACTTCCTGCAGAAGCACTCTGTGAAGGCTGCCTCAGGTTAGCATATGCCGACGCCCCCTCCATCCATACCAAGAGCCGATTCATTATGCTTCTCTGTGGCACTGTAGCGGGCAGGCTTTGTCAGCACATCCTCCTGATATCCTGTGGCGCCTCCTGGTGGCTGATCATGTGTCCTGCATGGTGGAGCTGGCAATCGATCGCTCTGAGTAGGGCCGACTTGTGATGCTCAGGGATTAGTACCTACTTACGGAGCACCTGGCTGGTGATGATGGAAGCTGGACGTTTTGATGAATCGACAGAAAGGTTGAGTAGATACCTTAGTTCAGGATATCCCAGCATGCATCACTGTGCATGAGCTTTTTGAACAGTACCTGGAGTTCAAACCACCTTGGGTCCAGGTCATAAGAAGCACGGTTCAGTGTATAGCTGACATGGCCCTGGGCCAGGGGTGTGCAGGCTGCTCTTAAAGCTGTGGCACATTAGAGGCATACGAAGCTCTCCTCTAGTGGGGAAGGTGTCCCCTTGATGTCCTCTAGAGGGGAAGGTGTCCCCTTGATGTCCTCTGGAGGGGAAGGTGTCCCCTTGATGTCCTCTGGAGGGGAAGGTGTCCCCTTGATGTCCTCGGAGGCTGTGGGTGACTCACAGGGAGCCCAAGCCTTAGTGTGCCTGCAGGCCAAGTCACGTGGGCTTCCCATGTAGCATGTCCAGCACGGGCAACCTCCGCCGGTCCCGTGATTGTGCGGCGCGGCCTGTCTCTGCAGTTCCGGAACCCCTCCAGCAGGCCTCTCCCCCTCCCCCGTTCCACTCTCTCTGCCCCAGCTGCATTTGTGCCACCCGGCCGCTCCCATCAGTGCTGTCGCCGGCTCCGCGTGCCGCCCCGGCTGCGGTGGAACTGCGGGAACTGCGGGAGCCGCAGCAGCTGCGCGTGTCCAACCCGCTGTCATGCCTGCCCCCCCTCCCCAGGGTGCCCCGTCTGTTGCGTGCGGCGCGGGCCCCCGGAGGCCCGCTCGGGGTCACAGCACACGGAGTGCTTTTGGATGCCCGTCCCTCGTTGCTGGCCGGGAGCCAGATTGTAGCCCAGGCGTTCCTTATGGGACAGACGGCCTGTGGAGAAAATGCTGCGCCTATGGGAAGATTTCTCAGAATGCAGTGCGTGGTTAACTAGACCCTAGACTAACTGCATGACATGCAGACCTTTGCTGTGGTAGCCTGTGATCTGCCGGAAGTGCCCCCTGTGTGTGTGTGTGTGTGTGTGTGTGTGTGTGTGTGTGTAGGTGGATAGTTGTGTTTACTGCAGCTACCTCATGGCATCTTCAAGTTTTTTATTTTCATGCTGCTTGGGCGGCAATACATTTTTCACTGCCCTTATACATTGTACGGCATTTTATTGGAAATTTCAAATAGCAATGCTAATAATAATCGATACTTCATTGATCCCTGTCTGGAAATTATCTTTACGCCTTCCTCAATTTGCTCTATTTGTTGGGTAGGTTGTCCGCGAAGGGCAGCCACCCGTAGCGGCGCCCAGGGAGCTGGGGGTTAAGGGCTGGATTCGAACCGGCAACCTTCTGAGCCACACGCTGCCCCCTAATTCCTGTCTTTTGAAAACTCGCAAATACAATTTGCTGGATGGGGTATAATACATTGGTATAGTATTAGACCCAAGCCTGGTTTGGACTCACCGCTAAGCTGCAGTCATTCTTTCCCTGCTGCTGAAACGCGGGTCAGAGGGTCTCCGTACCTGGTCGTGTTCACGCGGCGATTCCCCCCCCCGCGCGTTCTAAGTATGTCTCACGGCCATGTGTACGGAGGAGTGCTCCTGCTGTCTCCCCCCCCCCCCGTCCCTGCCACCCCCGCATGTCACAATTTCAGGGTAACGGGGCATGGAGTGGTGTGCAGGGGACCCTGCCATGCCGCGCCCCCCCCCCCGCCGCGGTCCTTAAATGACCCGCTGACGTGATCGTGGCCTGACGACTCCACCACCATTGTCTGCGCTGCTGCGTGGCGGCTTGTGGAGCGAGCTGGTGAAATTGCATTTCTGCTGAAGGCCAGCGCCGAGGAAAGGATTGTACTACCTCCTCTTCCCGTATACGCCCTGAACAAAAGAGCCCCAGCAAGAATTTAGAAGCCATTATAGTTTTATACAACAACGGCTTACAGAAGAAAGAAAATCTATTAACTAGGCTCTTGTCAACAAGGCCTTCAGCTGGAGGACCTGGGTCCTGGAGGAGGGAGACTTGACCTCAGCGAGATGTGCAGGTTTGTATGGGCTCTGCACACAGCTGGGATTCTTTGTTGAGGAAATTAAAATGTTTCCCTGAATAGACATCAGTGGCTGGCGCTGGGCTATTTTGGCAGTTATTGTGCAGTATTGATTTTTCATCCACTCTCTTCCTTATAATTATGCCTCTCCCTGGTGGAACTGCACACACGACAGGATGGAGGGAGTTGTTTGCGTACCAGAGGCAAAACAAACACATTGTATTGTGTTAATTGAATTTTAAAAGGGAACAAAAAAAGTGTTGTTTCGCTGCCAGATAGTAAGGTCTGCGATGTTGCGCTTTCTCGAGTAGGTGGGAGCCGTGACTCCGTCAGCGGTAACTACGGCAGGCTTTTGACAGATGTCTATAACCTTGATTTCCTGTGACTGTTCCAGCCCCCCCCCGCCAGTACCTCCAGCCTCCCCCGCCCCGCAGGACACTTGGGGTGCTGTTTTTACTGCTGTGCTTGCCAAGCTGTAGTTGACCTATGTGGCGTGGGGATGTAGGGAGCCTCTGTGGGACAGCGCCTGGCCACCAGACCCAGGGGCCACATCTTGGCCCCTGCATTGACTGCCAGCTTTCTCAGTGTTGCTCCCTTGCTCCTTCGCTTCTCCTTGGTCTCAACTATCATCCATTTGATGCTCCTGCCATCTGATAACCTACTTTATTCCTGTGCTGCTGCTGACCTGCAGGTGGCGTAGTTGTTAAGGAGCCATTAGTCTTTGTTGGGTAATATGCCTTAAATTTCCCCGTGGATTTCTAATCTTGGTTAAAGGCACTGTCCAATATAGCCATCTTCCTGACCAGTGCGCTGCCGCCATTATGATCGATAATTACGATAATTATCCTTATAATAATTATGATTATTTAGTTGATTCCTGACAAGATAATTCTGCTGGCCTTTACAGAGGCTGCCCATTTTCCCATAGAGATTTTATTTGAATTTAGTTTCATGCCTTAAAAATAGCCTTTTATAATCCTGGCCAGTGACTTATATGTGAGCGATGATACTGGGGCACCGGGTGCCAGTACGGCTCTGTGTGTGCTGTGTGGGCCGGGGTCACATGGGCTCTTTGTGCCCCCCCATCCGCCTAGTTCACATGCTGTGCAAGAGCCTGTGACCAAAGCTGTCAGCATGTCGTTGCTGCGTTTAGGCTGGATGGGGGTGGGGGGTGTGGTCCGCGCGGTGCCCCAAGCCCCCCCTTGCTGCGGCTGAGAGCCAGGTGGTGGAATGAGTCAAGCGTGGAGCCCAGTGAGGGCGACTCGGCCCGTCGCTGCCGCGGGGACGAGAAAAATCTGCTTTTTCCATATGCTGAGGCTGTGCCCCCACCTCCCTCCGCCCACAGCCCCGTGCAGATGGCAGCGTGAACATTGTTTACCCTGAGTGCCCCTCGTCTCCAGATGCTCCGTGTGGACCCCCCCCCACCTGTTGCGCACATCTGGAGTGTCGAGGCAGAGCTTGTCGAACCCCAGACCGGTCTCGCTCCAGATCTTCGAGAGTCTCTCCTCTCCCAGCTGGCTCCCGACCCGACTTTCAGCTTCCCATTTAAACCTTCGCCCCGAGTCCTGCTTGGGCATCTTAATGTCTGACTGGTTACCTTTACCTGTGACCCACACAGACGGTGCTATGTTCCTGGTGGGGGGGGAGGGGTTGCTAATGAGCTGCTAATGACAGCAGGCGTCACGCACTGTTAGCGTTGCTGCTAAATGACCGTCACTGGCACAGAATGGCTGGGCCGCTACCAACAGCCTCCCTGAGGTTTTATTCCGGAGGTGCGATCACACTGTGGGGGCCTCCACGTGGCCCCCAGGGTGGAGCCCAAGTTCTTCCATGCCTCCGGTGTGGCCCCCGGGGACCCGTACGCCCGCCTCATCTGTCGTCGCTGCAGTTTGTGGCGCAGCTGGGAATAGTGCAGCAGCACTAATAACTCCAGCCTGCCGCCCGTCCAGGTCTGTGGGTCCAGTGAGCTGGAAAAGCACTTGTCTGTCCCTTTTGGAGGGGCACCGGTGACGGCGTAGCGAAGACGCGGTGAAGCGTCACGCGTTAAATCCGGAATTATCCGTGTGCGGAGCATGCCTGTTGAGGGAACGCCGTGGAAGCATAAGAGTTTGAGGACAGCTGGTTTGGAGTGTCTTGTGTATAATCCGGGAGCCCTGACCCTTCCTGCCCTGGCCACTTCTTGGGGGAGCGCTCCATTCCCTGTGGAGATGTGGGAGGTGGTCGGCAGGATCGGGGGCCCGGGCCCCATGCCGAGGTCCTCAGCCGGCGGGAATGTGTCCAGCTGCCATCTAGGCTCTTGCTCCGGACATCTGGGAGTGGCAGACAGGGGGCGCCAAAGCCGCCGTTTCTCCATTTACGGTGTCAGTCTGTATCTGCTATCCTGGCTTTGCGCGTCCTGAACCATTCACATCTGGGTGAATCTGAAACCTGCAGCTGCTTGCGGCCCCAAACCTTTGTGTGTGTGTGTGTGTGTGTGTGTGTGTCCCTTAAAGCAGGGGCCCTGTCCAAAGTCATCAAACTGCGAGAGGAGCCCTCGGAGACCGCGGAGTCCTTGCGAGGGAAGGCGCCCGGCAGCAGCAGCCTTATCCCCGTCAAGGGCATCAGCAACCTGGGAAACACCTGCTTCTTCAACGCAGTCATGCAGGTAGGTGCATGTGGGCATCGATCCGAGCCCTTTCCTGGCCCGGATGGGTGTATGTTCATAACTTCAATATGGGCGTATAGATGGGATCTCTCAAGCACGGGGCGATCTCAGATGGGGTGTCTGTGTAGTTTGAGGGCACACCCATGCCCCAGTAAGAAATCTTGAGAAGCGCACTC
>JAODKF010000147.1:13240383-13252768 GCA_026779585.1 Mormyrus proboscirostris | reverse complement strand
ACCTCCCCCAGGTAAGGGTCTACAGCACCTCCCATCTCCCCCAGGTGAGAGTCTACAGCACCTCCCACCTCCCCCAGGTGAGAGTCTACAGCACCTCCCATCTCCCCCAGGTAAGGGTCTACAGCACCTCCCATCTCCCCCAGGTGACGGCCTGCGGGACCAATTTTTCGCAAAAGTAATCAACTACAGACAGACGTGTAAAGTTCAGATTCAGAGAGTACAAATCCAGACCAAGGTTTTGTTTCAACCAGTCAGTTAAGTTCTCTGTGACTGTCACTCTTTATACTCAACTGGCTGGTTGAAACAAAACCTTGGCCTGGATTTGTACTTCCTGAACCCAAACTTCCCCAACACTGACTGTAGCTCATGCTGACCCCATGGAGCTGTGGAATCACAGTCGCCTCACATACTTGTCCTCTTACAGCACCTACCCCATTCTCTTACTCCTCCTTCCTGACTCTACACCAGCCCACTGTTTCTCCTCCACCTCTTGCTCCTGGTCTGAACCCCATCCATGGTCACTCCTACCCATGTCCTTTCTGGCTGTACCGGATTCAGTCCGGGCCGCTCCTTTCCCGAGTTCTCTTTCAGCATCAGGAGGTGATATACCAGCACCCTCCTGCAGCCTTGGGGGCAAACGCAGCCTAATGCTGTCACTCCCTCACTCATCTGTGGTCCCACAACCCCCCCCCCTCCCCCCCCCATAGCCAGAGACATTCATTAATCTAATTAAGTGTAGCGTACAGCCCAAACGAGACTCAGGAGTAGCCGGCTGTAGAACAGGCATGTTGCTTAGTCCCAGCAGAGGGCTGATGAGCTGACTGGAGTGAACAGTTTCACTTCATTAAACTTATAATCAGCTGCCATTGCACCTGCTTTAATGACAATCTACGACCTGTTATTTTAATAGACATTTCCTAATATACTTGTAGATTTACCACAGAATGGTATTAGTGAACTTGGCTTTTAATTGGCTCCTCGTGACGGTTAGAGTGACAGCTCAGGCCGCGGTGGTGAGAGAGACGTCCAAGGTACGTCTGCACCACTACCAGTCTGGGTCTGTAACATCTCCATGGGGACCGTGTGTTTAAAAACAGAGACATCCCACCGACAGGGAGACTCTGTGGTGAGCGGAGCACAACGTGCAGAGATGCATGATAACGTTCTGCCCTCTGGTGGTCACGCTCGGCTGGTGTGTGGAGATCTGGAGAAGCCTTTAGAAGAGGGTACCATTGCCCCAAATGTCATGCTCATGTGAGACTGCGCAAGCAATGACGCGCATGCTGGAAACTGTGCTGCATGTTCTGTGAGGAAAATGACGTCGTGAAGATGGTGATCGCAACGCGGTTAGTATTTTTTGTCCGACTTCATAGGCTGCGGAACCTCCCTGTTCAGAGGCACGTCCTCAAAGTCCTGCATGAGCCCTTCAGAGAGCCATTGTAAAGCAAAATGTCTTCCCATTGCCAATAATCACAGTCAAATAATTATTACCATTTGCTAGAAAACCGTATTGACTGATTAGTAGTGATTTAGAGGGCGGAAAGTTGGAAGGACGTTAAAGTTTCTTGCTCGGTGTTTAGAACCAAGCTTCTGGGGAATAACTTATCAGTAAGGACAGGAGAGTAGTGCTTTCACAGGGACAGACAGGTGCACTTAGTGATGGATGATTGTCTGCATGTGGAGCATAAGCGTCGCTCTATCTCTGCACTGCCAAACAGTCAAGGAACAGTGGCTGCGGAGAGACCTACATCCCGCTAATGGGGGGCATCATTCGCAGACACTGCTCGCCTGTCAAACCGCGGCCTGCCCTCTTTAGCACCTCAGCTGTTCCTCCTGTGGACAGCAGACTATATCTCCAACATTTAAATACAGCTTGCGATCACTCCTTCAGCCTAATTAATGGAACGCCACCCCCGATTCTGGGGGTTTACGCAGTTCAGTCCGCTCGTCTTCTTACGGGCCAGTCTCAAAAAGGCGTGAGCTACTACTGCAATCCACCAAAGGTGTAGGACTTTATAGTCCACCACTCTCACTGCATGGCTCTGGATAATGGCTATAGGGTCATATACTGCCATATAGACATCCTGTGACTCCTGTCCAGGGTGAACCTCAGCCCTGTGCTCTGTGCTGCGTGCGAGAGGCTCTAGGCCCAATCAGGTGTTGAACAGGGTGGAGCATAAATGGACAGATAGATTCATTCGGACAAAATAACTATAATAACACAGTCTATACAGTACGGTGCTTAAATGGTCTTCATGCTGATGCAAAACTATGATATTATATCTATCAGTGTGTCCGCTTCGCCACTTCAAAACCTCTCCTAAGGTCACCCCAGTATTGGCTGCAGCTGTCCAATACACCCAACGTATTTATGATTCAGACACCAGCCTACCATGTATTATTTGCAGTTTTTTTTCCAGCTACGGCGGCGAATTTGTGGGACGCTGCTTTTTGTCCGCCTGCGCCTTCATTCCTCCGGACTTCTGCCCCGGGACGACGCTGCCTGGCTGCTGACGTACACCTTCGCTCTCGGATTCGTGAGCCCGCAGAGGGGATGGGTGCGAGAAGCTGCGTGATGTGGATGTGAAGCCTCCGCGCTTCGTCAGGCTTCCCAAAGAGCCGCGCGTCGGTGATTAATTATTCGGCAGGGTGTGTGCGCACATTTGCCGTCATATCGCCAACCCAAGACCAGCCTTGTGCGTGTACCTTCCATATTACGTGTCCAGATTAGAGTGTGCGTGCTATCAGTACTAAACCTCATGAATGACACCCAGCTGGCCCCGATTCAATCTACTGCACTCAGAATATTAAAGTCAACTGGGTTGAAAGAATGATCCACAGTCTTTATAGCCACATTCTTTCTACCTGTGTTTTTCTGTGTTTTCTTATTTATAGCCATAATATGTGTGTGCCCACCTCATCAGTGACACCAACAGCCTTTTTCAGCTTCATTCTGCCTCCTTAGCTTCTCTCAATCGTTTGATCCAGCTTCTGACCATCCGGCTTAGAAATCTGACTTGTAAAATATATGGGGTAGCGGTGAAGGGTATGAGAAGGTGTATGGATGGAAGATCATAAATTTTTATTTCTTGATAAAATTCATTTGAGTTACAACGGTAAACGTTTATTTCATGAAATGGTATTTGATTCCTCTGCAGAACCGCACTTTATTCCCATTTGCAGGCTAAGTGATGACTTTTACATTTACTGAAGAGTCAAATGATCACAGTTTCAATACAGTTTTAATAGGATTTTAATGAGATAATGAGATTAATCTAAGGCTCTTTGTTTAAAAAGTTACCAAGCGTTTATTCTTTTGTGTAGTTATATGGGAAACCTAGATGGCATTTTTCATGAAATAACCATTGAAAAAGAGTTGTGGTGACGTAAGGCGTGTTTTGGGCTAAACGTTTGAGTGATTCAGGGTAATTATCTGGCCCCATTGTGGTGCAGGCCTCTCGCTAATGAGAGATTGGCCAGTCAGGACTCCGTGGAGACCGCTTGCTCTTTGTGTAGACAAAGCCTGCTCAAATCAACAGTGTGCCTGTTGCTGGACAGATCCTTCATCTACACAAATGCCAGCCAAGAGCAGGACCATGCATATTTTACTCTCTCCGTTAACGGTGGAGTGGCGGAGCTATAACAATACGGAGGATGAACCCGGGGGAGCCACACGTGCTCTATGTGGCGGGCAAATGTCACATGGCTTCATTTCCTCAGCATTTTCGTTGACAAATGTTCTATTTGCTATTTCAAAACAATTAGGCTTTCATTTCGTAAAGTGATGGTTACCAGGAGGACGAGCTAGAGCAGAGCTGTCACGCGAAACCTCAAAGCCAAACATACACCGGCACACATATGCAAATAGGTGTCTCGCGCCAACAAGGCCAAGGTGCCAATTCGAAATGGCAAAGCCCAGAGAGGCAAACCTGGCAGGGCCATTGTGTTAGCCGCAGAAAACACCCCCAAAATCATCACCACTATGAACCACACAGGTGCCCTGTTGTTTATAAGTGAGAAATCTCGCGAACTAATCCAGTATCCTAAAACATGGGTTTCTAAACTGTTCAGCCCGCGACCCTCAAAATAACAATAGCAGAGACTCGATCACGACCGCCATTGCGATTACGCTTACAATGGATTTTTTTCACGCTTATAAATGGACTCAAATTGCTGTTCACTCGTGTAACTGCGTGTGGTGGAACTATAGAGGGTGGTCCGACAAACAGAACTGATGTGTGGGGGCTGCTTTCATGTGTCCTGTATTTTACATTTACTAATTTACCAGGCACTAAAAATCATGCAAAGCAAGTCCACATGAGCAGCAGAGAGCAGCATCCAGTTCCTGAAGCTGAGGACCTCACCCTCTGTGGGGCATCATTCTGCCCCAGGGGCAGTACCATGATCCAAGATACCATCCTAGAATCAGAATTTGAATATGATAATGGGCACCAGTGTTTGAATTGGGGGGGGGGGGGTGTTGTTTTCTAATACAGTGATTCGATTAAATCGTCAAACAATTGGTTAAATTTGAACTGACTCTGTTGGGTGGGCAGATGATCCGCCTGGGTACCTGCCCCACTCCCCAGCCACTTGTAGCTGCAGGTCCCTGCTCTGCGAACTCTGCCAGCTAACCAACGATTTCTCAATCATGGGTCCTATTAACCTGCAGAGCCACATACCACGTCTAACTGCTGTTAATTGGCAGTGGTGTAAGTAACATCAAAACTCCCTGCTGGCCAACAGTTTGTTGTCCATAACCAATGTGAGAGATTAGGTGTGTCCTAATGTCGAGCTTTGATAAGAAAAACGACAGTCTCGTCTTTGCGTACAAAGTAAGACCCATTTATGTATTGTGTATAATATTTTATTTTGTCACTAAAAGATGTTTTCAAGGATTTTACTTTTACGACTAATCCCCCCAAAGCGACACAAACATTCTTAGCTGCGACTGAATTATTTCCTTTTCAGATAGCAGGGTATATACACAAGAGGAAAACAAATGTGTCCTGTGTGCCTGAAATAGAAAACCAGGTACCCCGCCACTCTGACCAGCAGGTGAGCAGGGTTATAAGTGTAAGCGTAAAAATAATACCTTATATATAATTCTTAATAATAGTCCTTATAATTGATTATCGATGTTCGATGCTGTTAAATTGGTACAGACTTATTAAAGTCTATATTATATTTTAATAGAAGCTCATTCTGATGTTCTCAACTATAAACAATACATTTGATCTGTACAAGAGTTTGAGCTGATAACGTTAAAACATACTTGGAATAATAACGTTGGAACTACATTTCCCATAAACCCCAAGAGCAAGGGCGAGGAGCCGGATGTTTACGGTCCGGACGGGAAATGATGGTACCATGCGATCGCTAGCGTTTTCTACATGGATTTAGAAATGTCACGGAGGCGCTTGTATTATTTTCACTGGTATTTGGATATACCGTAAGTAATGTCAATAAAATGTTATAGAACTTATAGTTGCAGTACTTCTGCTGCTTAATTGTTAGTTTATTCCCCGGCGGCCACCTTTGCGAGCAAGTCAAGTTTATTTATATAACACCTGCGGGACGCCTGCCGTTACTTAGCCCAGCAGCCAAATTTTACGTCTCAGCAAAATTGGACGCGATGGCTGCGCCCGTTTTTATGAGCGAGGAGAAGGGGACCCGTGCTATACTTTGCCGTACATGCCGAAACGCGTGTTGTCGTTGAAGCCCCGCTTGGGCCGGTTCTGTATCGGCTACCCGTTTAAGATCTGTCAGTCAGGTGGTGATTCGTAGCTGGTAGGTTGAATGCCGCGATGGTGATGGTGGTCTTCCTCGCCCATAAAGGTGCCGATGACAATCTAAATGTGAGCAACACCTGACGGGTAACATAAATCATCGCCTGAACCAAAATGTAATCGAGAGTTCTCTCCGTTTTCTTTTTCTTTTTTTTTTTGTAGATTTCCCTGAAACGTACAAAATTTGATAAAACCCTAATGGAGATGACAGCATATCCGCTGAAGGCTGTTTGATGCACTTATTGTGCGTAAAGTAATGGTGTGTAGTTAACGTCAGAGAGAGCCAGATCAATTTTTTTTTGGAACAAATACTTTTCCCGCAGTTACAACGTGGTCAAATATAGATACATAACTAGTGCATGAACGCCTATTGCTTGAGCTTCAAATTCTTATTGCTAGGGTGATTAACAATAACTTAATGTCTGTGATTTCCCTGGTGTGAAAACTACACTCGTGTGTGTGTCTGTCTGTCTGTCTGTCTGTCTGTCTGTCTGTGTTTCTCACCAGCCCACAGAGACATTTGCATTCCTTACTCCATATCCACCTCACTTGCAGCAGGACAGCTAATGTCACACCTCCACATTCCCTGTTGAAATCGATTAATAACAGTGGTATTGCATATCTTCATTCTGGTTTTACGGAGACTGCCCCCTTCTGGCCAGTCATTGCGGTGACTGATGCTTGTGAGCTTGTTGCTGTCATGCTCTGTCTCTCTCCATCTGACCTGCAGGTGCTGCATGCATTTGATCCTGTAGCCTGAGCTGATTAGTGCAGAGTGCTGCCTGGTCCTGCTTCTGCCCTCCCCCGGTCCCGGGCCAATCCTTCCGTATGCTAACCCTACTGGGCATGTTTTACTATATCTGTCTGCGGCGCCGGTCCAGAAGCGGAACCCGGGGCGAGGTTCTCACCAGCCGGCGGGCCGTCGAATGCAGCCAGCGCACGCTGCCCCTGAGCGTGGAGGTGAAACAATACGCTAAGGAGGTGTTGGACTTCAGCTCCCACTATGGCAGTGAGAACAGCATGTCCTACACTATGTGGAACCTGGCTGGCCTGCCCAACGTCTACCCCAGCTCCGGGGACTTCACCCAGACCGCTGTGTTCCGCATGTACGGACCCTGGTGGGAACAGTGCTCCAGCACGCCGCAGCTGTTCCCCAGGACGCCCCTGTCCTTCCACAGCCAGGACTACATCGAGCTGGGCTTCGAGGAGCCTGTCTACCCCACTGCCCTGGAAGTGCTGGAAACCTACCACCCAGGCGGCATTGTCCAGATCCTGGCCTGCTCTCTCAACCCCTTTTCCCAGAACCCTCCTGCTGACGTCAGGTAGCCTCCTTGGTGTTGCCGTCTCGGAGTCAGAATCAGGTTTATTCGCCAAACATGGGCATGCGCAAGAAACTTTCTCGGTGCGGAAGGTGCAGACGTCAGAGCAGACAAACAGGGCTATACAGACAAAAATAAACAAAACAAAAAAACACACAGCTAAACAGAAGTCTTTAAAATATTCATATGCATATACAAGAACAGATTCTAAACAAATTTATGTAATGACTGGAGGGTAAGAACAATGTAATGTCAAAGTGCCAGTGAGGAAGCTGATGTGCAAAGGGCGCAAACAATTATGAAGTACATTATGAAGATCACTGATTAATAGTTACTATAGCTTTTGGGAAGAAGCTGTTTTTGTGTCTAGTGGTTCTGTTTTGTATTGCTTGAAAGCACTTGCAGCTGCCAAAACCCGGAAAGGCTTTGGAAAAGGTGACGTCCGGGGCGAGAGGTGTCAGTGATGATGCCAGGCTCACCGACATGTCGCCGCGCTGATTCACGCCTCTCCCTCCCCCAGGTGGGAGGTACTGTGGGCGGGGGGGCCCAGCAAGAGCCTGAACCCACAGGCCCGGCAGTTTTCTCCCAGCATCAAGCAGATAAGCTTCGCCACCAACCTGATCCGGCTAGAGGTAAACAGCTCCATGCTGGACTACTACACAGAACTGGATGCCGTCATCCTGCGCGGGGTCAAGGAGCGCCCCGTCATGGCGCTATTCAAGACTCCTATGCTGGATATGAGCGATCTGAGTGATGGCGAGGAGGAAGACAGGGAACTGGAGGCGTGCTACGGTAGACAGGCCGAAGACACCAAGTGGGGCGCGGGGAATGGCTACTTTGATAAGCTGCCCTATGAGGTAGGTGTTACACGCTTCCCGGCTTTGGATCCTCGGATCTTTGGTTCCCCGCCCGTCCCGTCCTGGTCTGACGCCCCATCTCGCTGTGCCTCGCCAAAGCTGATCCAGCTCATCGTGAGTCACCTGACCCTGCCAGACCTGTGCCGATTGGCCCAGACCTGCAAGCTGCTGAGGCAGCACTGCTGCGACCCGCTGCAGTACGTCCAGCTGAGCCTGCAGCCCTACTGGGCCTGGCTGAGCGACGCCTCCCTGGGCTACCTGCAGAGGTGCTGCACCATGGTCCAGAGGCTCAACCTGTCCTGGACGGGGAACCGCGGGGCCCTCACCGTCACTGGCTTTTGCAGGTACGCCTGGGCTCACCGCCGCTCAGCCCTGCAGAAGACCCTGAGGGACGCGTGTGTTGACGTGCATTAGTGTGTGCACATGCATGCACACTTATTGTTCATTTGTACTGAGGTGATATTCAGTGAATGTTTGAAACTGGGTCCGTTTGTGTTGTAGGTTAAAATCAGAGCATGTATTAATGGGGTTTTATATGCAGTATGTAACATACTGTGTAAAGTATTTTAAACTGTATAACTTAGTGAACCAATTCAAGTTTCTCATTTTTGGTTCCTTTAATACAATCTGTACCATAGCACTGTGCCTAGTGGGGGTGTTCAGTGTGTGTGTGTGTGTGTGTGTGTGTGTGTGAGGGGGGATGTCTGCTGTAGTCCTGATGGGCAGGAAATCCCACTCCTTCCCGTCCAGCTTCATTAAGGCATGTGGACAGGGCCTGGTCTGCCTGGAACTGTCCTGCTGCCACTTCCTGACTGAGGCCTGCCTGGAGGTGATCTCTCAGAACTGCACGGGCCTGCAGGAGCTCAACCTCTCTTCCTGTGACCGGCTGCAGCCTCAAGCCTTCGGGCACATAGCCAAACTGACGCAGCTGCGGCGGCTGGTTCTGTACCGCACCAAGGTGGAGGTGAGACGCAGCGGACACGGGGTTGTGGAGGGAGGCGGCCGGGTGTCATTTCAGGCTGCGTAAGACTGGGAAATTAACATTTCAAAGGAATGGTCCTAATACAGAACCATGAGGTACCCCACTGATTATAGCTGCTCAGCTGGAGGGGCGTGTGGCTGCTGTGGGCTGGGATAGGAGGTTGACCACCAACACATCCCTCAACCTAAAGATTTTTAAAGCATTTTTGTAATATTATGTCTGTACAATCCACCAGGCAGATTTCTGTGTGTAACCAAGTCCTAATCCTCTCTTTGCCGTTTGGTTGGGGGGTGTTCTTCCTGACTGCAGCAAACGGCCATATTGAACATCCTCACCTTCTGCACTGAGCTGAAACACCTTAACCTGGGGAGTTGTGTAATGGTGAGCCCCCCCGCACATTAATTTATGTATGTGATCAGTGCTTTGAGTATGCTGATGTGGCCCCGCTGAAGTTCAAGCCTGCCCGTGGCGCTGCCGCCCGCAGATCGAGGACTACGACGCGGTGGCCAGCCTCCTGAGCACGCGCTGCCGCTCGCTGCTCTCGCTGGACCTGTGGCGCTGTAAGAACCTGACGGAGCGCGGCCTGGCAGACCTGGTGTCCGGCTGCCGGCTGCTGGAGGAGCTCGACCTGGGCTGGTGCTCCACTCTGCAGAGCAGCTCTGGCTGCTTCCAGAACCTGGCCCGGCATTTGCCCCGTCTGCGCAAGCTCTTCCTCACCGCCAATCGAACCATCTGTGATTCGGACATCGAGGAGTTGGCTGCTGGCTGTCCTGCCCTCCAGCACCTCGACATCCTGGGTGAGTTGTCCTTCACTTCCTGGGCGATTGGTATTTGTCTTTCTGTTGTCAGTGTTCTTATGGCAGAGTCAACCACCTTCCATTTCACTGCAGGTTAAGTCGGATTGTATACCTTGCATGCGATAAATAAAACCCTTGAATCCTATTAGGTCCCAGCAGGCAAAAATTTAAAATTGACCTAGGTTTCATTTAATAAGCCAGAATATTTTATATTAATACCAAATTAACATTTACATTTTATTCATTAATTTGATGCTTTTTGGGTCGGCACGGGAACTTCACTTTAATTTCCCCAACGGGCTTCCGCTTTTGATTGTGGGATTTTGCTGCAAATCTCCTGTTTTTCATTTGAGTGTGAAATTGACCAGTATTTTAGCAGAAGAATGCTGAAAAATTGTTGCATTCCAGTGGATTTCATCATGGTCTTTGAAGAAAAAAAAATAATAAAGCAAAAAGAATAACAAATTTCCTTTATTTTCATGAAAAGAAATATTTAAATGTGACATTTCTGGCCACAGAAATAAGTTGAATCTGAAGCCCTTTGGGCCTGTTTTTACACTTTCCTCCAATCGCAAATGCCGCTGCCTCCAGTCAGTGTGCTCACTGCTTACCTGCCGGTACTGACTGTTATCCACATGTGGTTTAGATAGACTGTTTCTTTGCTTCCTGGAGACGCTGGGAGTAGGCGGCCCATTGTGAATGTCCCTGAGACTGGCGGGGTTAGAGGTGCTCTGGGGTCTCACCCTTGTGTGTCTGTGTGCCAGGGACCCGGATGGTGAGCCCAGCTTCCCTGTGGAAGCTGCTCCGCTCCTGCTCCTGCCTGCTGCTTCTCGACGTGTCCTTCTGCTCGCAGATAGACGCGCGTGTCGTCCAGGAGCTGAGTGCCCATTTCCCCAATGTGGCCATCAAGAAGAGCTTCACCCAATGACTGGGGAGAGTGGCCGCCCCGGCCATGACGGGATCTGCGGTGACTGCTCTAACTCGTCTGGTCGTGGTCTCCAGGTTCTTTGGGGCATCACTAATTTTTCTAAGATAGTCCATTTCCTTTTCAGTGTTGGCAAGGATGCTGATCTCAGGGCTTGATTTCCCACTGGACTTTTTTTTTTTTTTTTTTTTTTTTAAAAATCTAGAGTAGCCGGTCCCCCATTCTGTCCACCCACCTCTGCTGGGATGATTACCCTCGTTAAATTGTCTTTCTATGCAGAATGAAGTTGCAGAGGTCAGGCAGATGGATGCATCCACTCTACGTCAGCACTGATGCCCTTAGGTGAACACATGTGTTGTGGCTCTCCTCACCGAAAGACACGACCATGTTCAGTGTTGTTCCTGTCTGCCTAAGATGGAGTTCAGGTGCTAGAGAAGATGCCTGATTTTTTTTTTTCTGTTTGTCCTTATCTCTGTTTATGAGACATTGTTGTGCCTTAGGTGGAGGAGGGTGGAGATTATATACTGCCACTCCCCAGGCCGCAGGAGCCACGAGCATGATGGGAAATCGTGCGGCTGATCTGCAGAGATCCTGAGCTAAAAACGTCTCAATTGCCACCCTGTCCGATCAGCACACAGCCACCGCCTGAGCCGCATTGCCCATCGACACGCTCTGCCCGCCAAACATGCGGCGTCTTACTCACACTTGACACGTCACTGCGGGCATCAGACGGACGAGGCGCATTATGCAAAGCATTCTGATGAACACTACAGCATGACGACGCAGGGCAAGGAGCCCTCACTACTGCATATGTTTAGAGAATTCTCAACGATTTTCCTGTGACAATGTTGTGTGTCGCTTGTTTATTTCGTTGAAGGAAAGCTGTGCTGTTTTGGTATCAGTGTCATGAAACAAATAAGCTGCTGCATGTACACGTGAAAGCACAAACATGCTGATGTATGTGCAGGTTGCGGGGAATGTGCGGTGAGCTGCATTTCCTGTGTGCGCGGCGCCTCCCAGTCTTGGACATTAAGAGCATTTACACACGCATACCCACACTGTTGGAAGAAGCACATTAACTGATTAGCGTCCTGTTCGCCTGTAATTCTGCTTGATCTCCCAGTGGTTTTGAGTCTCTGTGCACTGAGATCTCCCCCCCACCCTCTGCAGAACCCAGCACTGACCCGTGCCTCTGCTTTTTTTTTTTTCTTGTACACCTGGATTTAATAAAGTGAAAATTGTGAATGAATCTGACCAAACTCCAGACCTCTCCTTTTGTTTTCCCTGACTGAAAAAAACTCTTTACTGTCTTGCTGCTTGTGGTACGGGGCTGTGGGTCACTGTCTGTGTTTGTGTGTCTTTGTGTGTGTGTGTGTGTGTATCTGCCTGTCTGTCTTTCTGTCTATGTGTGGCACCATACAGGCCCTGAGAGGCTTGTTAGCCTGCCCACTGACGACCTGCAGTGATTCTTTGGGCCTCGGTCTGGTGTTTTCGTGCCTCTTTACAGTGCCGCTGTTTTAATGACCTGTTGGAGGACAGTTTAATGAAGTCTGCGGGGGGTTGTACTGCCCCCTGTGGCAGCCTGGCAGGTGCTGAAACACCACTGAGTCGCTGGACCTGGGGCAGACGAGGAGAGCAGCAGAAGAAAATCCAGTCTTATTTATTAGCATTTTTGTCAGACTGAAGATGTGGTCAGCAGATCTGTTTTATTTTTAT
>JAODKF010000147.1:13226035-13240283 GCA_026779585.1 Mormyrus proboscirostris | reverse complement strand
CAGAAGAAAATCCAGTCTTATTTATTAGCATTTTTGTCAGACTGAAGATGTGGTCAGCAGATCTGTTTTATTTTTATAATAATATGTATTTTTATACATATTAAAGATGTTTAACAGTCAAAGCATTTACCACAGTCATTTAGATAATATTACCATGTAATGTGTAATACAGTGAGTTGCTGTCATTATTTTAATGTTTTTCAAGATGTCTACCCCATTTGAAATTATACTTTATTTGCCTTGTGTAGAAGTACACTGGAATTCTTCTCCATATTTCATGTTTCTCCCCTCTGTGACTCACACAAATGTATACTGTATAGACACACCAACTGAAGGCAGAGCCAGGGGTCTGAGTGCAGGGTCATTATCTGTCTGTGTCTGTCTGTCTATCTATGTATCTATCTATCTCTCTCTCTCTCTCTCTCTCGCTCTCTCTCTAATCATCTTATTTCCTGTGAAGTGCTTTGTGACATTTGTCCTTGAAAGGTGAAAAATAAATTAACTACTTACTTATCCAGTGTCCTGGGATATTTTTTGGAGGGGGGGGGGGAGTAAGGGCCATGCTCAAGGGCCCAATACAGATGTGACAGTTCTACTGAGAACATCGCTCTTTTCCCTGACTGAAAAAAACTCCTATAAACTAGGCATTGCGCCTTCTGCTGGTGGCGTGGATCACATTGGTTGGGATGAAGAGTTCACACGAAGCTCATCGGTAACCCAGCATAAAGCTCGCTAGCATGGCTGGTCCTGATTTTTCTACAGACGCTTCTTCAGGCAGCTGGAGTGCGAACCTGATGGCGTTTCAAATAAACGGGAAGACAGAAGGTGCCGGCATTAAGGATGACAGCGGTCTGATGTCCCTGAGGATTTAAGGTAGCAGGTGTCCCATCTGTTTGCTGATGCACAGACAGCATCGCGCGAGATACCACCGGTATGCGCTGACAAGTAATGAGTATCCATGACGATGCTGGATCATGTGACCCCTGCCGCATGTGAGACAGAGCCATTTAGCCACAGGTCAATTTAGCACATGATTCCAAAGCATCCTGCTTCAAGAAATACAGCATCTACTCCAAAGAGAATCCAGGTTCCCTGGACAGATAGACACCCGGAGCTTGATGGCAGAAGCTTGAAAAGGGTCGACGCCAGTCATTCGACTGCCAGTGTGGCCGCTGGACACAACTGGGCCATGCCGGGGGCATCGGAAACTCAGCCGTGCAGGACGGTTCGAGGGTGAGGATGGAGCCACAGCAGCTAGCCCAGTGAACAGTCCAGGTGCATTGCTGGGTCTGGGTTTGAGACCCGACTCACTTAACCCACTGTCTCCCCACAATACTCCCAGCTGGCCCCATTTCTTCCTGCAAATGCATAGAATCCAGCTCCACGTGGTTAGTCTGCCTCCTACTGGCCCATAGTGGTTATACATCATCTCGGCTAATGAGCTACCAGGTCTGTGCAGGCATTTGTAATGAAAGCTAAGTGATGGGGGCGTGGCTGTGGTTAGCTCAGGTGCATCTGAATGGCTTTACGGTGGGATGTGTGAGATGGACGTGTGTGTGTGTGTGTACATTAATTTTATATTACGTTGTGGGGAACAAATGTCCCTAGGAATGAATAGTGTCCCCACAAACATACAAGTACAAACCTGTGTGTGTGTGTGTGCCTTTTTAGAGTTCCCTCTTTAGAGTTGTTCTGGGCTGGGAGCACAACTGTAGGCTGCAGATTTCTGACATCAGAACTTTCAGATGTTATTTTTGTTGGCTGTTTAACGACTGTCCAATTACAGGTCTGTAACAAGAGAGATTGTTGGTGGAAGGGTGTTAAGGCAAACATAGTGATGAAATATTTAATAAATGTTCAAAGAAATATCAATTGTCACATATAATTGCTGATAATCATACACTAATATCATAGATTATAAATAGTTTTTCATGTTTTAATTGCGATGAGTCACGTGATTTTATACCTGGCCTAGTGTAAACTGTATTTCTAACAAATTTGTATCTGGTGCCGCGCTGGATTGAAGGCGTATCTGGTCTCTACATGTATAGAATCATGATTAAGTGAATGCAGCGTGAGCCCAAGCAGAGCAAGGCTGCGTCCTATTTATCATGTGCCTCATTTAGTAGCAATGCTTGCTGAAGTATTCAACTGGGAAAGCCTAAGATACGTTTAGTTAAGGTATGCCAAAGGTAGAGTATTTGCAGTTATTTTGAAGATAGATCTAGTTTCTTTTGGACAAATTCACACAAATTCTATTGAGGTTTAGTTTTGGTGGGGGGAGGCATAATTCGAATTTTTCCGTAGTGAACATTACAAATATCTGTTGTTGTCATTGCTAATACTGCATGGGGTAAATAAACCCGAGTTACCATTAGCGTAACTCATTTAAATGCGTTTAGCAAACTGAATGCTATTTAAGTTTGTACCCAGCGGTGCAAAAAAACATGAATCCAGCCACTGACGATTGAAATAGCAGTTAAAGTGGTCTGTTCTGAATGTGAATCTACATTTATCTAAGCTAATTTACCGTCATGTAACGCGCTGAAGATGTGCGTCACATTTATTAGCTGGTGTTTTATGCTCCGACCAGGAGATCGTGACATATTTATGTGGGACCGACCTGTTCTGGTGTCGCGAAAGACATAAAGCTTATTTATAGCTGCCGATAGGAGACTTGTAGCGATGGGACACGAAAAACGCGTTTTACCCGCTCAACCAATCGATAACTAATTACACTAATGGGTTTTTATTATCAACAAAACATTGGAAGAAAATACAGCTGAAAGACATGGAGAGAGCGATCTTAAAGCTTGACTTCACCTAAAATGATTTTACGTAGGCCTAGGCAAATTAATGGTAAATACGCGCACCGGGGCGTATTTGACGGATTTGGGGGGTATCTGACATGCCAGTTAAATTAGAACAACCCTGCAATCAGCGTCATATGGATTTAACATGGATCTGGTCAGCTGAGCAGAAACTGTATCAAGCCTGATGCTGATATTAACATTGTTTTATGTGTTTATATTTTGCTAGTGTAGATAATATCAATTCACTATTTTTAATTAAAACACCTTGAGACAGACAGCCTTGCTATCTCTTTAATCCACCGGCACTGATAAAAGGCCATAATCTTAAATCTCATAAAGAGATTTTCCAAAATAATATGACACAAATAACCACACTTACGGCAGTCGGGCACAGTTGAAATATCTCTGAAATGACGAAAGATGTTCGGGTAGTCAAGTGGAGCGTGACAAATAAAGAGAACAGGCCTAGCGGTTTGTCTGAAAGTGTATGACAATGGAAAACAATCAAAATTTCTTAACATTATATCGAATATATCCGGGCTCGACACATACTGTTTAATTTTACCAGTGCTTTT
This sequence comes from Mormyrus proboscirostris, assembly GCA_026779585.1. Lineage (NCBI taxonomy): Eukaryota > Metazoa > Chordata > Actinopteri > Osteoglossiformes > Mormyridae > Mormyrus > Mormyrus proboscirostris. Next base: position 13,236,895 of record JAODKF010000147.1, on the reverse strand, counting down.
GGAAATATGCTAATTAGACTTTATTACATATCAATTTGATATTATATTAAATAATAAATTATTTAGATCGTTTAGGGTAATGGATGCGTAATGAAATACGGAATAATCTTACATTGTTAATTTTTCTGAATTACTGTCATACAAGCCTTTACAAAACTGGTACATCATGTCCGTTATGTCAACAGTATGTTTCAGTACAGACTAGACCCTGATGCGTATTTTAAAAAATCTGTTTAACTTTGTGTTCCTGTTCCCGAGACCCTGAAACTACTCACACGCACAGTTTCTCTCGGTAGAGGGCGGTCTGTCTGTCATCTTAAAGCCGCAGGGTAGGATGGCCGTTTTAATACTAATTAGAATGACCTGTTGCGCGGAATCATCGCAAGAGAACAGAAACAAAACTTCACGAATCCCGAAGGAAACTACAGAAGTAAAAACACACAGAGTACCTCTAACAGGCATTCACCTCACTCAACGCCGGCTAATTCTCAGGGGTAACACAAATATTTGAAAAAATTGTGGGAAATCGCGTAGGCTGTTACTATATAAAAAAAAATCCACTGATAACAAAATACAGTATTCCTCCATACACAAATTTAGTCATAACAGAATTATATATGTCTATTTTCGATAAATGGACACTGGTCATGTAATTCCTGCCTTTCCTTCAATTCGTATAGTTGTCACAGCACGAGATAAAAGTATTTTCGCAATTCCATCCATCCATCCGTTCAACCATACATCCTTAACTGCTTATGCAGTACATGGTCCATAATACATTGGTAAACCAACTATTAAATTTAAGATGCATGGATTTCTGTTGAAGAAAATACAAATATAAACGATGAATAAACCATTATTGTAAAGGGCAAATGAGAGGCGCAATCGTTCATTTGTTTGAATAAATATTTGCCGAAACATTAGCCTGTCATTACCTCTGTGTATCTTTTATTTCCCCGCAAGTTTATCCAAATCAAACAGAATGTGACAAACAGGAAAACAAAAAAGAAAAACATATCACAGTTTCTCAGCCAGTTAATTAGTCCATTAATTAAAGCTACTGATAGAGCCGGTACGGAGTCCATTTCGTTGGTTTTACCAAACAAGGTACCAGAAAGCAGGCAACTTCTAAACGGTGTGACCACGTTTCTCTGGGCAGCATGTACACACACAGAATAATAAACACTGTGTTTAAAGTCACACAAATACAAATAACAACGAAGGATGACTGTTGAATCTGTGTAACCTTCAAAAACCAACAATATCACGACATCTGTGAGCGACTGAATTTTAACTTCTAAGCGAACTGGAAAAACAGCATGAAAAATGTGTCCTTGCTTACTCCATATGAATGTGAAAAAACATGAAAAGCAATATTGATTCATGTTGGATTATTTATATAAATAATAGACAAAATAAATAAGTTCGGGTCTAATTAAAATGTTTTTAAATAAGACGCAACTTTTTAAAACTAGTTGTTTCGGGGCTTATGTTGTTCCTTTTTTGAATTGTGTGAAATTCTATGTTCGTTTTTAAGCTGTAGCCTACCCCAATAAAGCAACCACGTTTTATCTTCATATGATTTCTAAACAGCCGGCGACAATGACGGCCACTCAGCATGAACTCGAAAGACAAGGTCATAAATAACGACATAATTAGTCTTCTAAAAGAACTCAGGTAAAACACCAGCAGCAGCTCATATGGAGATATGAGTGTGACACTTTAAACAACAAATGGTGAGCAATGTTCCTGCTTTAGATTACTTTAAATAAAAGCATCATGTATTAAAATGCAATACAAAATTATGCAAAAATCATCTGAATAAAAAAATAATTTTAAACAGTTAAAACCTGTTTTGTTTTAGAAATCGTCTAAAGCAAAGCACTCCATTGTGAAGGAAACTGAACCGTGACATATTTACAAGTGAGCAGGGTGTTCTGTTAGACGTCTGAAGTGAAATATCGGTAAAAAGTGTCCGGGCTCAGTAACCAGACAGCCCCTCCGTGCCCTTTCTGCAAGCTGCTGCTGTGCGTCTTTGTGTACTGCGCGCTCTGATGTCCTTAAATCGGGAACGCGCATCTGTTTCTCCTTGGTAACTCCGTACCAGTCTGTACATAAACATGGACTGTTTTAATGGAACATGGTCAAGCGTGTAATGAATGGATTCAACTATTATGAAAATACTATGTTGTAGTATTAGTAGTAATAATAATAATAATAATAATAATAATAAATACGCGTGACTCAGATAAATCTCATTAAGTCTCGAGACGGACAAGTACCCAACACCACAGCCGACACTCAGCCCTTCTGCTCCCGATGAGAAGGTAAAGATGGCGTTTAATTACGGAATACAATTCTTAGTCTTCGTCTGTCATATCAAGGACATGGAAACTATCCAAAAATAATAGAAACCATTCAGTGTTTCTCTGTATTTCCTACAAAAGTCTTCTGGTTCCAGTAATGCTATTGTCAGTGTAACCCATAATGAGGTGGTTCCCCAAAAATGTGGGAGCACACTTTACGGAAGTGTCACAGTGCTGGGCGTTTACCGGAGAGTTTCTTCTCCGTTTTAAGGACAGTCCTTCCCCTCTCAGGGCTGCCGTCCGTGTTAAGATACTCACTGCATCGCCTGCGGTGTCCGCCTGACGGGCCAAATATAAGTGCACAGTATCGCCCACAGCAGCCCGGTGCTTAGTAAGTAATTAGAGAAGAAACGAAAGGTTTCATAGTCAATAAAGTTCAAGACGTTCCGTCGCAGTTTCATTGAACTTATGTCTGGACCACGTGGTGAGGCGGCGTGTCCCCATATACGTCCTCTCCTCCCGGTATCGGTCCTCCGGGAGGCGTCATACGTTTCTCTTTCTGTCTTCGGTTACAAAACCAAACTCTCACCACTTCTTTTTCTAGCTGAAGACTGTCCGCCAGTGCGGTTATTTCTGATGCCGCGGGCTTTGGACACTTTAAGAAATGACTCTCCAATGCTCCTTTTACGCTTACCTCGATGGAAGTTCGTTTTTTCCTCTTCCTTCCCTGCGCCGCAATCTTGTCCAAGCTCGTAGGACTCCCAGAGGAGGAATCTGCCTCCTCCAACCACTTGTTTAGCAAAGGTTTGAGCTTACACATGTTCTTAAAACTGAGCTGCAAGGCCTCGAACCTGCAGATCGTAGTCTGTGAAAACACGTTTCCATAAAGGGTTCCCAAAGCCAGGCCGACGTCCGCCTGCGTGAAGCCCAGTTTGATTCTGCGCTGCTTGAACTGCTTGGCAAACTGCTCCAAGTCGTCGGAGGTTGGTGTGTCTTCATCCGAGTGGTCGTGCTGGTGTTGCGGCGCCGGGTGGCCCTGGTCACTGATGAGCGGGCTGTGGTTGTCCTCCTCGGTGTCTCTCAGGGTGTGCCGGTGCATTGGCTGTCTACTGCCGGTAACCAAGTCGTTGATGGGGAATCCGGACTGAGCGTATATCAGACTCTGGCTATTATTAGTAGCCATGCTCTGCGTGTGAGAGGACGTGGTCGTTCTCCATCCTCTGGCGTTTAGATGGTTTCCGTGCTGCTGGTGTACCAGATGAGGATGCCGCGGTTGGTGCTGCAGGCTGCTGGAACTGTGTAGTTCGTCCCTGGCGCTCTGCACGGCGGGCTTGACGTCTGGATCGCTGATGGTGCCGGAGGACCACGGGGCTCCTTCACCGTGTGACAGTGCGGCTATCCACTGATGTGCATGGCTGAGCGGGTGACTATTAGCCTGCAGTGCGTAGTCACTTTGCAGCAGGCTCTGGCCATCTCTGTATGTCGTCGCTTGCTGCATGCTCCCCGGCTCAGAATGCGCGATAGACGCGCTGGAGGTGAGTATATTGTAATGATTAGACGCTGTAGTCGCCATGAGTCTCGGACCCAGACTGATCGCTCTCATTAAAGGAGCCGCGCATTTGACAGTTACTTTCAGCCACAGGCTGCCTGTAGGACCCTCGCCAAGTGGATGCAGACCCGAACACATGAGCTCCGCCCTTCTGCGCTCTTTATTGGCTGCGGTGGTTGATGGATGCGGTTGTCCCTCGGAGCATCCAGTGCGTGGACCCCCTGAGATCCCCCACAGGACTGCTTTGCCTGCCCCAGGCGAGTTCCCCTGTAGAGCCGAAGCGCGATACGACAGCAGCAGGGAGAACGATCGGAGGAAGCGCGCACATTAACTTAAGCGAACAGTCGATGTAAAATATCACGTTTAATTAGCAACCTTGCACTTTTGTCATCTACCTTGTGACGCGATAAGCATTCGCTGCAAGCTGATCTGACGTGGGAGTTTATACAAAATATTTTATATTTGAAATACCATTACAGCTAGTGGTAATACGTTTCTTATGCCAGGGTTTTTGAGCTCACCATACATTCCAAAACAGATATTTCAGTTTTAGGTACGAAACCCCAGCCTTTACCACCTCGCTATAGCGAGAGATGCCTAACGGAGAGAAGGAGAGAAAATTCACAATTGCGTCACCTTTTTTAATCTGGAATCAAAAGACTATAGTGTGGTACCGGTGTGTTTTGTGGCTGATTGGAAGCCAGTAAGATAGCAGTAGCTGTGAAGTAGGTACTATTTCGTACAAAAGGGATCGTTTTTAATTCGTGCAGGCGTGTATATATATATATATATATATATACTAGGAATGCATAGGGGTCTAAATCTAGCATTGTGTAAGTTTTTAATAATAGTATGTCAATCGAAGGGTTTTGCCTTTTTAAACGTGACTTAATGTTAAAGGTAACGATGATCTTTGTTTTGTTTGATAAAAATTCATGTATCATTTCAAATCATTTACGGATTAAGTCTTTTATTTGTTATTTCTCAATTATTACGCCAAAAGTTAATCACACAACATGGATATGACGCACTTAAATTATGAAATAATGTTTTAAAGGAAAAAACGTTTGAACCTCAAATGGGAATTCATGAATGTCCTCTTGTTTGGAACAAAGTGAAAAAAAAAACTTTATTAGTTTGGAATAGAAATTGAAATTAATACAAGGAAAATTATTTAAAAGCTATGAAAAGGTGAATTAGGCTGTTATTTTAGTAAACTGTAAATAACAAAGATTTTTCTCTATTTCCAGCAGGTCATGAAATATCCGATTCCAAGTGCATAAATGTCAACGGCATGATGGTATTCTGTACCGAGGTGTTAAACAAACTTGTACACAGACAGATGGAACCTTTACGCCGGTTCTATGGAGATCGCGTGTCGTGCTACGGCTTCTCTCGCATAGATTTGGTCTCGGTGAATGGAAAATAGATTTCGGGGTACAAATGGTGCCAAAACAACATTTAGCCTATGTTTGTGCCAAACCGTGTGTTTGTAAGTGGTGCCACTGAATCGCGCTTCGTCAGATGCGTGAGACGCAGATCACATCACACCAATGCGGTCTTTTGGTTGTTTGAGATTTTTAAAATAATTAAACTCTGCTTTCTTATACAAAATACTCCTTTAACTGAAACACGTATAATACACCAAACACTGCCCTCGTACTCAAGAGCTACGCAAAAAACACATCATTCCTCCTACTTGTAAGACCGTTAAATGATAAAAATATTAAATGACATTTTTTGCAGTTAGGCTATATATATATATATATATATATATATATATATATAAACCGTACTAATTATACAGTAAAGCTTTAGCTTATTTAAACATTAGTCGTGTTGTATTGGTAATAAGCCCCTCGTGTATATATTTTATTTGGAAAGTGACACTATTTTATTTTAGGGATGCGAAGGCTGACGGCAGAAAGGCGCTGTTCGGCTCCCTTTTCGGACGTCGGTGCCGCTTTTCTTGCGATCCGGAATGATGCCACTTGAATGGAGGCGTTTTTAATGGTGGCGGGCAGTTGCTATAGAGAGTGACAAACGAAACAACGCCGCTGCCGGCCTGGTCGAACCCCCCTTTCGGAGATATCTAAAGGAGTATTTCCACGGTGAATGCTCCCAGAAGAAATGACAGAATGGGGGATGGAAATGCATTGCAGACGACAGGCTTCTGAATAAGTATTAGAAAAAAAATCTCATCTGGTTCCTTTGGAAATTATTGAGTTTGTTCTGATTTCGGCGTCTAACCGACGTCCCTACTTATGATATAGTTTAATTAATTTAATGTTTAAGCTTATTATAAATTCATGATCTCGCATACAATTAATTACGCGATTTCGAAAAGCATTTATGAAACAATTTGATTAGAAACACAATAGTATTGGGCTGTGTTTGCAAACACTTGTTTGCATCTTGGTGTAAGCTACCATTTCCCAGCTCCATCCGTCTGCTTTTCGGTAACCCCTCTCCCAATAATGGTGTCTGCGAATCCCAGGCAGCCCTGAGGTGAGGGGTAGGACACCGCAGCGGGGACGCCGGGCCGTGTCCTTGCACGTCGAGGTCAATGTAAAAATCACAAGGTCGCCCGAACAGCGTGTCTCTGGAATGTGGGCGAAACACAAGTAATAGGAGGAAACTCTTAGGACTCGAAAAACGATCCCGCAGAAACACGATGGGGTTGGAGTCTAGAGCACCGGAGACGCGCGGACGTACAGTATTGTAGCATAAAATTCAACTGAACAGGGAGAAGGTATGGACACAAACCTAAAGTACAGATTTTCAAGATTATACATTATAAGGACACTCCTTGAAGTTCCTACAAAATCTAGGTCTACAACAAACTTTATTATCGATTCAATTTTAAAATATATTCAAACTGCATTCTAATGTGCTTTACTAGTAGCCTATATAAGCTATATTTAGGGCGGTACTTGTAGTTATAAAGTTGAGAACAAGGGCACTCAGTAAATTTACTGTCTCCTTTCCTGTAACATGCACAGCGTATGGAATTTAGTGTGTTCGAGCGGGTATAGAAGATGGATGGATGATCAGTTGGACGATCGATTATTGTTTAATATATTCCATTCTGACGTTTGCTTTCTGTTTTAAATCCAAGAGATCGTCTCAAAAACGAACAGTGTAAAACTGTTTCAAACGTCTGATTGTTAAGTTAGTGCCTCACACAAGTGTGTGGCGGCATAAAATACACTTGTTAAAAATATGAGATACAATAATCATACAAAATAACTAACCTCATATCATACCGAGCATGTAAAAGTTAAGCAGCTGAAGACGCAATTAGTATATATTCTATTAAATATAATAAAATGTATTATATTACACTCATAACACACGAGACTCAGCCCCAAAGTTATAATAGTTGAAAGAAATTGCTGGATTAACTCGCACTATATTTTACCAACATTGCAGTCGCCTAACCATAAATCGTTTAAATCAAAAGAACATTTGTGGCAATTATGACGGTAATGCGATGCATTACCACGTTGCCACAGAGGCTTAAACAGTCGTGTTAAGACAGGAGCAAAGCGCATTAGTTTAATAGCGTAATATGCAAACTACGGGCCGACCAATTACTTGACTTAATAGCGCATAAACGATCGGAATCTCCTTATTTGGCCTACGAGGTCTGCGCTAATTCGCCACACGACCTGCATTCACTTACAGTCAAGTCTCCGTCCCCTGGTTCAAAAGCCAGCGCCAGACTACTTTTAAATGAATACAAATTAATGACGCAGAATCTGAGCGTTAAATTAACCGTAATTATATGAGTCGCATGCTGTAAAGACAATTTTGGATGTTTTAATTAGGTTACTGACTTGCCGGGCATAGAGGACGCTAACTTCTCTGAAATTTACATGCAAGAGCACGGTCATGTTGAAGAAGACTTCACTTCGGACCACTATATATTTATTTCCCTAAAATTTATAGTTTTGGCGTTAATAGAAGTTTAATTCAGACATTTCTCTGTGTAAAATCAGTGATTGTGCATTAGTAGGTTTGCATCGTCGTTTAACGATATCAGAAGTAGGGCTATGGTGCAGGTTGGATTTTCACGTGAGCAGAAAAGAAGTCCTTCTTAACCCAGTCGCTGCCAAAACTAGTTTTGGACTGTGACCTAATTAGGACTTGAAATAGTCTCCTCTTTGTCCGTTAGGGAATTTGGTGGGACTTCATCTAAGAAACAGGACAAGTGTTTCTGTGTTTAGTGTCCTTCACCACTGTATAGTATCCTTCACCACTGACACATTTCAGTTTTTACATTCTATCAGTGTTCATGTACCTCTTGTCACCATAGTTTTCCTGCAGTCATTACTGGATACGCATCGGAAGCTTGGAGTAGCAGTTCTTATATGTTGCTTATAATCCACGGTGCACAATATCTCCCCTGCCACAGTGTTCTGAAGCTTCACGATTTCTCTAACCATTACATCAGGACTCTTTTTTAGAAAACCGGTTCACATTGCTGTGATAAAACAATCCCTGGAATCACCTGCTGTGAAATTCTAAGAATCCTCATATAACGGAGAACAGCTCGTCTGACCAGGCCAAAGAAAACGCTGGACACCACACACTGACCCTCTAACATGGTACATTATCATCTTCATCCTGCGAAGCTCACGACTTTGTGATCTGTCCTGCTGGTCTCCCTCAGAAGAGCCTCACACATCCTGGTGAGAGCAGTGACACATGATGGGGACAAAGATCCACTAAGATAGTCTTCCTCGGCTGAAGAGGCTGATGTAGTGTGTACCACGGGCTTTTAATAGGGTGTTTTGGCAGCGTTTTCATGCTCATTGTTAGATTGGGGGACAAAATCATCAAATTTAAGCTGGGGCTTCAAGGGACAGAGACGTGTTAGCATGCTAATGCAAATGCAAAACCTGAAATGACTCGTGTCCCCCTGCTGATCCAAGAACAGCCAAAATAACTATATTTGTAAAGTGCGAACTAAATAGTGGGCATTTTCCATCATAGCGTGTCCTTTCAGCAAATGATGGTGCGGGGTGACTCTTGTGACTGCCAAAGTCACCAAGGAGGAGGTGCTGAAAATTAACATGATGATGAGATCTTGTCATCTGCGACCTTGTGGGCTGGGGGTGTGCCTCTGTGACATTACTGGTGCCATACAGTGCGAGCGACTGGGAGGGTGGGCAGTGATGAAACCCGGGGCTGTCTGTTGAGGTGCCCAAACTGCAGCATGCTGAATTCAGCACACTGTCCGCTTAGTCACATGGTGTCAGACATCCTCGCCGACGTGTCCTCAAGCTTTTGAAGGCATTTACATTTTACTCGTTTATCTTTTACTCAAAAGCAACTTGCAGTAGAGGGAAGTGTTGCAATTTATGTGGGCACCCAGGGATTTGAACCCACAACCATCGCTTAGATCCCGTCTCTCTCAAGCAGACTGTTTAGCTCTCAGTACTCTGGTCTCCTGGCATAACAGTGAGTATTGGAAGAGCTACCATTTGCGTCTTTAGTAATAGCAAAGAACACACCAACAACCTGTAATATCACTGAAGAAATATATTTTATGTAAAAAAAATATATTCTTATTTAATTTCTCTAAGGAAACACTGCGTCTTTGCCTACGAAATGAAGCTGTATATATTTAAATTCTACGAGCAGGGCCCTCTACTGATCCCCTTGGCCTGTTTTTGCATTCTGTGCATGTAAATTTGATAATTAAACGTCAAGGCTATACCACCGTGGGAGGGATCATGCCCTGAGGCAGAGACACATCGTTAGCAGTAATGGATATAAAGTATCAGTGGCACTTGAGTTTGGTTTGTCTTTTATAACTATCAATTAAGCCGACCATGAGCGGCGTCATCCCATCCTGCGCTCTGCAGCGGACAGGCTCAAACTGGGGTTTCCGCTGCTCCCAGCACAGTGACCCCAGTAAACACTGGGCTGCGGGAGCCAGCCACAAATATCCCACAAACCACCAAGTTTTAAAATGTACCTGAAATCATTTTTCCCTCCAAGAAGTTGATACAATCATGTAACAGGCAGCAGACAGTAATGTCTACTTCCTCATACGATAGGCCTCATTCTTAAAAATAGAGATGATTTTCCTGTGACCAGAACTAATTTAGTTCCGTAAGATGGTGCTTGATCTCTAAGTCTGAATAGAGATTAACTGGTCTGACACCACCCTAAGCTGTCATGTCAGGTACGAGTGACACTTCCACCCTCAGGGCCAGTGACTGCCAGGCCTCCGCAAATGCAGTGTCGACCATGTTGTTATACCGGCCAGTGACGTCGTTAAGATGGGGACAGTTCTTGAATGACAATCAGTGCCTAAGGTTATGGGTTAACTTTAAAGAAAGCTGTTCAGCCTAATGCATGGATTGAAGTGCACTGACCTACTTATATCACGGTTATTGCACATTTGATGTACACATTTATACCTAAAGGCATTATTTTTATGAACCAAAAAACATTCATTAATAGAACTACAGTACTTCCTTCCACCATTAACTAAACATTTCTGTTTAGTTCACGTTCATTTTAAATTGTGTTCTACTTCTAGAATTGTAACTACTGTTAGAGTTAACGATTATAACAGCTTACAGTGTGCATACATATTGCAGCTTGACACCTATCGGCCCAGGTTGAATCTCCTCATCCCTGCACCCTTTTCTTTCCCAGGAACCTCTGAGATGCTGCTTCCTTCATGTTGTCCACGACGCCCATGTGGAGAATCTCGGCCTTTTCCGAATTCAGCAGAAGAGACCCCAAGGCTACATCAGCCTGACGGCACTGAGGGGTCACGGGACACTCACTCAAAGGCACAGGATGCACAGACACAGTGTCGGTGCCACAGGAGAGGCACTGAGGAGGGCTAACCCCCCCCCCCCTCAGAAAAATAATCATCCAGAAATGCCAAAAATTAATCACTAAGAATGTACAACTGTTACTGTCGCCACTCCCAGATGGAATCCTGGTGACATCCCTGGGGGGGGGGGGGGGGGGGGCGCG
>JAODKF010000147.1:13212014-13222987 GCA_026779585.1 Mormyrus proboscirostris | reverse complement strand
GTAAACGAAGGACTAATGAACGGCATGATTGACGGGCTCGTGGGGTGACGTAGGGTAGGCCGGGTTGGATGTGGGCGGGGTTGGATGTCCAACAGAAATACTGCATAATAATAATAATGCAATTAAACGAGAGGAAATAACATCTCGTCTCATTTTCGTCAACGAAAATGAAGAGACATTTTAGTATACTTTTTATTTTGTTAACCAAATTTAGTCTCGTTTTTATTCGTCAACAATATTACATGATATATTTCGTTATAGTTATCGTCACATGACCAGCATTTACGTTGCGTCTCGTCTCCGTCACGTCAAAAAGGTTCGTTGACGAAGATATTTCATCAAAAATTTTGTTGACGAAAACAGCACTACTTGTAAATAGTCTGTAGGGTTCGCGAACATCTCCGACGCTTTTGAAGTAGCTAATTTTAGGTTTATTTAATGTAATAATATAGATTTGCTGTAAGATTTGTTGTGTAAGTGTGAGAGTCTGAAAGCGTGAGTGTCACCTGGAGGGGGCACTGTGGGTCAGAGGTCCCACAGATCCGGGCAGTCCGCCTTATGGGCCCCTCTTGCACTGGGCCCTACAAGGTGTTTATCCAGAGTAGTTCATATTATGTAATTTAGAGGTGGGGGGGTAAACACCCTCAGAAGCTGTGACCAGCAATGAAATGAGGTGATGGCAATGAAAATATATTGAATTCAGGGTTGCTGCTGCTTTTCGGTCCTTTCTTTGTGTGTCTGATATAAATTAGCCCAGAGAGGTAACAGCTCAAGGCTGGGGACTCCACTCGCACATCCAGTGCCTTGTTGCCACGGGGATCCTCCCCTCAGCAGTGCACCGTCATCAGGGTCCAGTTCCCGAAGCCGTCGGACAAGGCGTCCTGGCGGCACTGCGTCCTAGGGACACTGCACCATCAGCAGTGAGCGTGCACCGGACGTGGAGATGGACTCCCTGGAGAGATGACGGTGGCACATGCTAGGGGCATTTTGCGGGAGACACAGGAGGGAGAGCCCTGCCCCCCACCAGCATGCTGATGCTGCTTTCTGTCCGACTGCATCTGTCCGACTGGATGCCATACTGATCCAAGATCCTGGGAAAGTTCGAAATCCAGTTGATCTCTACCAATGTGGGGCAGACGGCATCCCCCGTCTCTACAGGGCAGCTGGACTCGGCAGAGCTGTCATCGTCAGCCTCTCTCTGTCTCTCTCCCACACAGTGACGTCTCTGCTCACGGGTTGCTTTCTGAGAGCACTTCCGTTGAGGCAAGTCCCAAAGCCTGTTGCACCACGAGGCCGACGTCCAAGAGCCCAAAGCTGTACCTGAGAGGGAGAGAGCGGGCAAAGTGAAAAATCCCTTTGATAGGTTACACTTACATGAAGCTGAGTGCTGACCTTCTGACCCCACAGTGCACCAAAAACGTCCATCTGGCAGGCATTCCCAGAAAACTGACCACCACATTTACTGCTGCAACAAAAACTATTGCTGTTGTACAAAATTTTGCTTAAATCTTCCAAAATATGAAACAATTACTAATTGAAAGTCCATCGAGCTAGCGTACAATTGCTCATCCTGGTCAGGGTTGTGGGGGGGAACTTGGAACCTATCTCATGCAACACAGGACACACTCTGGGTGGGATGCTGGTCCTTCACTGGGTACAGAGTCGAGGTAACCCACCCACACCTAACCCCTCTCCTTTCCAGGAATAATCTCTTTGCCTCTCATTACCTATAAACTCTGCCCCTCCGTACCTAATTCCTCCCACATACACAGATAACCCCTCCCCTTTCCGGGAATAATCCCCTTGCCTCTCATTACCTATAAACTCCGCCCCTCCGTACCTAATCCCTCCCACATACACAGCTAACCCCTCCCCTTTCCAGGAATAATCTCTTTGCCTCTCATTACCTATAAACTCCACCCCTCCGTAGCTAATCCCTCCCATATACACAGCTAACCCCTCCCCTTCTCAGTGACAATCCCCTTGCCTCGCAGTACTGACCCACCCCCCCTGCAGTTAACCCCTCTCCAGATCACTGCCTTTCCTGTAATTGTCTGGGGGCCCTTTTGCTCCGCATGTCCTAACCACCCGCCTGCCCCAGAAGGCTCATTCCTCATCGTTATTCACGCCATCTGGATTCGGCGGAGGGAGAGACTGTCTCAGGCCAATTAGAGCAGCCCCAGACTCCTCGGCGGCTCGGTTTAGAACCCGGGAAGCGCGGCTGGCCTGTTAAATGCGTCGGCGTGCAGGTTTCGGTCCACGCTCCAAACAGGCTTTGGCAGCAGGGTAGGCCTCTGCTCCACCCCCATCCTCCTACAGTGGTACAGTCTATTCATTCCCACTGAAAGTCTCTCTAAAGAGCCACTCAAGCTGCACTAAACAGCTGTGGGTGAGGTCATTTTCCCAGGAGCTCCGTTTGCAGGACAGCGGAGCTGGCAGGGCTGTGACAAGGGCACCATCTGTTCATGCTAATCAGGCTGGTGACACTTTCCATGGTACCAACCGAGCTTCGTTAAACAGAAAAAGAATGTGCCAGCAGACTGCAACCTGATAGGCTGGCTGCCCGTCCAATGGCGTTTATGGGATCCCTGGCCTCCTCACATCTGTTCTTCAATCCTACGGAGGCCACCCCCCCACCCTCCCCACCACACACACGCACACGATTCAGCTGCTGGCAACACAAACGAGACTTCAGCCAGATCCAACCTGTCACCTGACCTCAAACTGCAGCTTCTTCAAACGACTCCAGAGTGGAGAGAAACTAAGGAAGCTGCCATGTGTGTCAATTCAACACATTTGAGTTTTTAAAATTAATTTAGCAAATGCTTTTACCCAAAGCGATGTAAAACTGACAAGGCAGGGCCGCCAGTTAAGGGCCTTGCTCAGGGGCCCAGCAGTGAAATCACTCTGCCTACCCAGGGATTTGATCTGACAACCTTTTCAATCACAAGACCAATGCCCTGTCCAGTTGAGCTAAGCACTTACCTGGATAATCCCCCTTTCTTTAACAGATTAATACAGTGCTTCCCAATCCAGTCCTCAGGGACCCACAGACATCATTGGGAGGGAGCAAAAATGTGAATTGCTTGGCAGGGATCTCAGAAGGAGCAAAAACATGCACTGCCTGTGGGTCCCCAAGGACTAGATTGGGAAACACTGAATTAACAGATTTATTATTCTGAACGGGACCGATGGCAGCTTGACTTCAGGTCCCTGGCAGATCTTACAAGACCGAGGAGGAGTTTGTTTATGGAGCGTATCCATGGCGCCACATTCTCACTGTCATGGAAACAGACGAACATGAGCATGGAACGAGGCGCCCAGGGGCAGCCAGGTGACCTGATGGCAGCGTTCGGCACTCGGCCCACAGAGGGAGCTGCATTCTCCACTTCTCTGTCTGCATCTGCGGTCCCTCGGCTGTCAAACCGCACCTGTAATTATGGCTCCATTAGCAGAGACCGGCTGCGGCCTCATTTCACTCGGCTGTTCAGGAACAGGGTGGGGGATGTGTTTGTGCAGGAATCCGCTACAACACAAGCTCCCCCTTCTTCAGCTGCAAGTCACTACCTCATGGGTAAACAGCAAGGAGGATGACATGGAGGTGATAAGACCACAGCAGTATTATTTAGTACCAGTGTGCACAGGCACCTCAGTAGACAGCCCTGGTCAACCTGCGCAGATGCACTGCACAGGACAGCCCTGCTCAGCCTGCGCAGACACACCATACCAGGCATGCTGCACACAACAGCACCGGTCCATCTACACAGATGCAGCACCTGTCACACAGCCAACACCCTCTGTCGCAATAGCATAATAAAGATTTACTTCATCCTCAGCGGACTGAGTGACATGGGACTCCACGGTCTCGCGCCCAGGTGCTGCCGTCGCTCCATGCTCATTCGCTCGGATCAGAAGGCATTGCTCTGTCGGAAACGGTAACCATAACGACCTGAACGGCGGCTCACGGGGGACCTGAAGCTGAAAGGAAATGATGGGCAGGGGGGTCTCCAGAACCTGCTGGCGTCAGTGGTCCCGTCTGTGGCGTGCGGGTGGTACCGGACCGCGGCGCTCTGCTCTGCCATCGCCACGCCAGCCCATCACTACGGCCCTGAGCGCCAACCACTGACGAGGTAATGTCCATGTAATGCATGTAGGGTCTGTTTGTCTTCACAGGCACAAGTCGGAGCATGTGCGCACACACACACACATACACACACACGCTCTCCCTTCTCCCTGCTGACTGCGACACTGGTAGTCATTTGCATTCTTAATTGGTTTCTAATGCACTTTTAATTAGCATAACACTCTAATTAATTATTTGATACCAAACAAAAGACGGTGGATGTAAACACTTTTAAGCACTTTATAAAGTGGACATATTTCCTGAGACACCCCCACTCTCAAATCCTGATAACAGCCCCTCCTCCCACGGCCTCTTCATAAACAGTGACCAGATTACTGGGGGCTCAGCTCTGTCTGTTCTGGTACATGCAGCATGTGTGTTTCAGAGACTAGCAGAACATGCAAACATGAGGGGCTGCAAACAATTGAAAATATATAGAACACACACATAGAGTTTCCATCTGAATGTAACCTGATTTCACTCAGTTGGCTGTGCTGCTGAGGAGTGCAGGCTTGTGTGCTGTGTCATCACATCGTATAACTGCACAGAGTCCAAGTAGGGCAGCATGATGGACTCTCACACCTGCAGGGGTTGGGATTCAGATCTCAGCCACGCGCTGTGTGTATGTGTGTGTGTGGTGGGTCATGTATATACTACATACATTTACCAGATTATCAGGTTTTTATCCCACTGCGGGGATATTTAGTCCGAACAAAAGCGAAAACAACCTGTCATCTTATTCAGTCCCCACAAAGGAAAACTCAGTTTTATAAAAATCTGTGACTGTAATCAATATATATATATATATATATATAGGGATGGGTGAAGGGATGGGTCATTGTTGGGATTAGGGTTTTTTCCCCATAGAGATGAATGGAGAGTCCCATAAAGATATGAATACAAATGTGTGTGTGTGTGTGTGTGCATGGGTGTGTGTGTGTGTGTGTGTACTTGTGTGTGTGTGTGTGTGTGTGTCATGTTCACCCCATGTTGCACAGATTTCCTCCCACAGCCAGAGGACATGCACTGAGACTAACTGGCATCTGTAAATTGCCCATGGTGAATGACTGAGTGGGCATGCGGGCGAGGGCTTGGGCGTCCCTGTGATGCCCTGGTAACCCATCCAAGGCACATACCCTGCGACTCAGACCAGGGTATGTAGTTGCAAGGACCTAACGGTCTAGACCCAGCACACTAATGGTTCACTCAGAGTGTGGGACCATACAATGCAGGATTATGAAGCTGGTATGGATGGTTAGACGACGAGGACGATGACAATTGCAGGTTGGGTTGTGGGGTGGGTTTAGTACCTGTCACGAACGTGGTATCCAGCACCATCTGTAAACCAGCCAGGATCCACAGGGTTTGGGATCTTGGTAGTTGCAGCTATTAGGTGTTGGATGTCTCTCCATGTATGGTCAGGGCTACAAAGCAAAGCATGATGGGCAAATGAGGGGGTCATGTATTGACAAGGACACTAAAAGCAGAACATACAAGATCAGACTGCTTGGAATCAGATGACAGCAGCATTCTTTAGCTCGGAGGAGTCAACAGCACTTCCGAGTCGTGCCTGGAGTCAGAGACAACAGCACTCCTGAGTCACAGCTGCAGTCAGAGACAACAGCACTCCTGAAATCTGGCAGTGAGCTCAGAGGAAATTCACTAATAGTAAATGTATTAGTTATACAAAAATAAACATCCAGAAAAATTTAATCTTTAAGGAAGATTTCACTGTGGTTTTATGATTTATAATTAACTAGCACATTATGATTTCATGTGAGCGAGATTCTATCCAATAAGGGCCACCCTAAAATCCACAGCAAAAACACTGGGAAGATCAACCGTGACTCAAAACGTAGAGCATGTGGTGTAGATAACTAATCAGCTCCACCAGGAGAGGAGAGGATAATTCTCCTCCTGTAAGGGGAGGCTGAGGCTGACGAAAAGAGTAATCAAAAGGCCAGGGGTCCATTTAATGAATGAAAGGGCGAGAGTGACACAGGGAGCCGTGAGGAGAGCCTTTGTTGCACGGAGGGAGAGACCCATTGTTGGATGTCTGGTGGCCTATTCAGGGCGTCCAAATTGAGCACGCCAGAGAATTCCAGGAATGTGGGCGCGCAATGTGGTCAAAAGAAGGAGATAGCTTTAATCGCTGTGTAAAAACCAAAACACAATTCACACAAGAGAGGAGCCGAACAAAACAAAGAGAAGCGATGGAGACCATTTTCTTTTGAGCTCTCATTTCAAAGGAGCGGATCGAGCGTGGACTTTGTACTTCCGAGCTAATGTGCGCAGTATATCAGAAGGCCCCATTAAACATGCATGGATCTCGCTCCGTTAGCGGTACGGCTCTCTTATTAGCGCTGCTCTCCACCCCCACACTCCCCCCCCACCCCAACCAGCCGGCAAAACGGCAGCGGCTTTGCCCCGGATGGTTTGCATAAACCAAACAAAATTAAATTTGCTTTGTGGAATCAGAGCTTGAACAGGATTTCGCCGTCTCTCGGGGTCAAATTACTTCAAACAGCTCTTTGTATCATAACAGAATAAAGAAAATTCAGGCCAATCAGCTCCTTGGCACAGAAATGAATTAGAGGATCCTTCACAACACAGAGGCTTATTAGCGAGGCCTTCGCTCCACGACCAGCTCTCTGCTGGATTTTGCCAGGGCCTTGGATCGGTTCAAAGGCTAAGCCACCCCAGCTTGCATGTTCTGGCCCACCAGCCCCTCAGCTCTGAACCAGGGAGTGGCCTGTTTATTAGTACAGGAGTAGGACAAGCAGCAAGGAAGGACGCTTGTCCATCGCATGGTTCACACTTGAGAAAAACACTGACCGGCTATACAAGGCTTCTCCAGGTATTGGACACGGCTGGAGATAAACACTGTCAGAGTTTGCAGTGTGTTGAGATACCTGTTGAGTGTATTAGGAAGACAGGTGTTGGTTATCAAGAGGGGAGGGGGTGTGGGGGGTGTTAGCAATTCACAAAAGCGTCACGGTCACACGTACAAAGAGCTGCTGCTAACTAACGCACGGCCACACAATCAAAGTAGTAAACATCAGGAAAATGTCCAATGTTGACCTAATGCCCACTTTGTCCCAGGTTGACATGGCGACTACATCACCAGCCTCCCTTTGAGGATCATCGACATACAATGCACATGTACTGCATTTATAGTGGTTTAATATAGAGGTTCCCAACCCCCAATCGGCGGAGTGCTGCTGATCCGTGGTCAGTATTCCACTGGGGGCATTGTGGAGTGGTTGGTTACTTTCTAATAAATAATCTATATATTTCAAATTGTTTACGACCCCTCACGTTTGCATGTCCTGCTAGGGATGGAAATGATCCGTCTGCCGACATCACCCCCCACCCCCCAATAACCTTGGTCAGTCCGTAAAATTTTTGCACACTGCACACCAGTATGCAGAATCAAAGGTTTGGGTATCCCTGCTTTGGGCACAGACATAAAGGTGGGACAGTGTAGTCGGCAGGGTATCCTGACCAACGGCAGGCTTTGCCAGGTTACGTTGCTGGTCAGGGTCCCGACCATCATGGCTGGATAACGCTCTGTGAAGGTGGCCGACTCCTTGATGTGGCTTGGCATCCCAATGGCCATGCTTTAGATGCTATTGATGTAGTCATTCGCCCCACAATGGTCGCATACAAGGCCGCCGTTGCCAGAAGCCCATATAAATATGCTTCCCTTGTCGCCTCTGCCCTATGAGCTGACATTTGACCGAAAACCTTACTCTCTGATATTTAGGTTATCATTCATGCTACAGCTGTCAGAAAACAGTTCTGAAGTCTGGCCAAGTGGGAGTACAGGAAGTGATGAAAAGGACCCTGACCAAATGAAAGACACCATTCTAGCATACATGTCTCTGTGAAGGAAGTGATGCAAGCCAAAATTACAGTGAAAGGAAGTGATGTAAGCCGAAATTACAGTGTAAAGGAAGTGATGTAAGCAAGCTCAACTGCATGTCGGACGTGCTTAGGCGGTCTTGGCTGTATTGTCTGCGCATAGAGCCGCACAACCATCTCCGTCTGCAGCTTGGGGGCTGCCATCGCTTGCCTGTTATCCTTGGGCCCCCAAGAGCACATGTAGATGTCTATGAAGCATTTATTGTGGCTGAGGGCCAAGGCCTCCAAGGCGCTCATGATCGTGTCTTCGAGCAGACGGATGCCTAGTAAGAGCAGAAACAGATCACTGTTAACCCTTTCACACCAGGGCCGGTGTCCGTGCTGAGCTTAAATTCCAACCCAGGTGTTGCATTCACACCAAAAATAACAGCAGGGCAGGGCAATATATCTGGGCTGGAGCTCAATTCTTCCAGCCCCAAAAGACTGCTGGGCCAGAGTTTGGAGCACGAGATATCAGGAAGCCGGGTGAGATTCATCAAACCGGAAAACAAAAGTTTACGAACCAATGCAGAGTGAAATAGAGAAGGCAGGGGTTATCAGAATAATGGAGGAAGTTGTGAACAAGATTTAAAAAAATCAATACAGGAAGTTGAAAAGAGAGCTAAATAAAAACAGTGCTGGCTGCACTAAAAACAAATATTATGGACTCCGTGTTTGGAAACAGACCTGCTAACCAGGTGACTGGAGGACTGAACTCTGCGATCGCTTTGGAGGAATCGGGTAAGATAATTGCTATTGATTATAATGTGATTATTAACTTTAATTACGTTTGGTGTACGTCGGACCCCTTCCAAGGAACAAAATAGCATATCATTAACCACTTGGTTGTGTTTTGTGTTTTGGACATGTGTTGTGATTAGAGCTACTTCTTTTTTAAACATTTTTGTATAGCCGACCTATTTTTTGTAACGACAACTTGGCCATTAGAATTTGACTTCTGTGTCCCAGCGAGTGATACATGACTCATCCCGTACTTTTATGTGCATCTTGAGCTGATTTGACAAGAAATCACTAAGCATTTTAACTTTTATAGGTCAATTTATATCAGTTGTGATTATAAAGGTTTAAAACGCACGGCAATTTCTTGTCATAGCAGTGCAAACACATGTAAGTAACACGTTTGCGCTGGTAAAACAATGGATTGCCGCACGTATGGCTTTTAAAGGTGAATGCCGGCTGCTCAGAAAATTTGGACGAACTGTCTTGGGTCAAATCCAGGAAGAATAACATATAAAACTCAAAAATAATGAAATAATGCAAGCAGCTGAAATGAATTCAAAAAAGTCATGCCTTATCGCATCTTGCAAGGTAGCGCTCCTACAGCAACACGCACACACTGATGTCATCGTTCTATCCTTTGGGCACCAAGCGCAGTGTGAATGCCAGGGAGTTTTTGGTGGGACCGCCACCAGCACCAGCACCGGCTTGGTATGAAAGGGTGTGGAACCCGGTTCACTTCGCACTATGATGGCAGCCAGATTTAATGCAATTTTCCTTGGCTGCCTGGCAGAAACGAAAAGTGTGTACGAATCTGTGAAGAAACGTTCAGCAACAATTTCTGGCATTGAATGCGATGCCTATTCCACGGGAGGAGTTATTTGCTTCCATGGCAACTTCGCCTACACACCTGGATCCATGGCTGGGACATGGTTAACATCAGGTCAGCTACACTCATACTGCAAAGTATATCCCACAGAGACATAAAAACATCTAAAAATATCTGTCACAGCATCTGCATCAGACCACAGTGCTGCATCCTGAGCTGAAACTCACAGATTCATTAAATGACTGATGGATTCGGTGACTCACTGACCTACTGTCTTAGTCCCCTGGTGGAGTGACATCTTGGGACAGGCCATGGACACCGCGAAGGTCAAAAGTGGCACATGGCTCCTCAAGTCAAGAGGCTCCTAATGCTTTGCTCACACTACACAGCTTTTAAAGTCGCCCGATTGCTGCACTGTTCACACTACGCTTGTTTTCTTGTGATCGGGAGTCTTGAAGTTATGGTGACACACTACCTGACTGATCAGCAACAGAGTCACACACTACAAGATCTTTCACCAGGGGGAATCGCTGATGAGTCCTCCTGGTCTCTAAACTGTGTTTTGTCACAAAAACACACGTGAATGACACTGGGAAAACACTGTAATCAAATTACATTTTACATGCTCGACATTTACAAACAACCCTCGTATACACAAAACTTTCATGTGTGTGTGTGTGTGTTATATATTCATGTATTTATTTATATACCTGAACACTAAGAACAGTTTCTAAAGAAACTGAACTTTTTATACATTTTGAACACCTTTTTAATCTACACCCTTGAGTTTCACCTCACCCTGGGTCTTGCGCTCTCATTGGCTGTAGCTCATCCATACATTCATTGCTAGTTGGGATATTTTTCACACTGTAGTATCTGGAGTAGCTTACAGGTCCAGATATTTAACACGCGAGATATTTGGCAGGTATCTGTGAGACATCACTGGTTCTGTCCAGTCATGTTGTGAAGAGTTCACACATACCTGTAGCGATCGAAGTCTGATTTGCCAGCGCCAATCGAATACCTATTTGCCTCTGATCTGGGGATTTCGTCGGTCATCGGTGAGTAGAAAATCAGGGTTAAAATTGTGCAGTGTGAACTTAGCTTAAGGTTCCGTCTTAAAATTGTGGCCTGTACTACAAAGCGGGGTTACTGGCTTATCGGGGTAACTTGTCAGATTTAAGGTACCACAGTTTAAATGGACTTCATATTCATTCACTTAGATTTTGCCCAGACTACCTTAAATCCGACAAGTTACCCCAATAAGCCAGTAACCCCGCTTTGTAATACAGGCCATTGGTGTCACACGGGGGCGGCATGGTGGTGCAGTGGCTAGCACTGTTGCCTCACACCTCTGGGGCCCGGGTTCGAGTCTCCGCC
>JAODKF010000147.1:13191754-13208856 GCA_026779585.1 Mormyrus proboscirostris | reverse complement strand
ACACACACACACACACACACACACCAAAGCAACTTTTGAAATGTATTCTTTATACTTCTTTCACATATCAGTCACTTTCAAGACCATTTCTGCAGCAGAGCCGATTGAACGTGGTGAACCGTTTCGCACGCTTAACCGGCCAAATTCAGCTGTCCTGCCCCGTGGACTTTCAACACAAGTCAATCCTGGTTTAAATAACTGAGCGGGTAGCCGAAGCCTGGGGATTCAAGTGCAACAGCGCCCCCTAGCCCCGATGGAACAAAGCGGCAGCACGTTCTGGAATGTTCCAGGACGGGTCAGTGGGCGGTACCGGGAGAGCCGGACGAATCGCTCCACACAGGGCACACTGGAGCGGTGCTGCTTGTCTGTGAGACCCTGACGCACGGCGAGATACAGGCCGCATTTATGCATTTAGCCCCACATGCTAATTGGAGCAACAGGAGCATGTGACCAAAGTCGGGGGTGGGATGCTAGAAAGGCCCAACAAATTCTTCCAGCTGTTTAATAAAATTCTAGTGAAGGCTGAGCCCAGGGTAGAAGGGAACTCCCTAAAACACCCCCTCCCTATTTACCCCCATCTCCCCCTGTCCTCCTGCAGCACTGTCAGCCTCACCTCACAAACCCCCCCCCCCCCCCACATAGGATGACTGGTGGGACCCTGGCAGTAATTTCTACACTCCACTTTTACATTATCTGGGCCCTGTGGCTGCTGCTGTTGGGGGGAGGGGGGTGGACACGCAGGTCATATTCATCACGGTAATTGTGTGGGCGCACCGTGTGGCGCGGGGGGCGCCGATGAGGGATTGGGCTGCCCACCTCGCCGGTGGTGGCCATGAATCACACGCCGCCACACCAGGGCCACAACCTCCATAAAACACAGGAAGGAGATGAAAAATGCCGCAATTAGGCGGTTTGAGCCGCCATCCCACCCACCCCCACACGCCGCCGTGCGAGTCAAGGCAGAGCCACCTCGCAAAGATTGATGGGAAAAATTATTCGCTATGATCTCGGACAGAGTCTGGAAACGGTTCTATAAGGAGGGGAAATGCCAGTGTGAGCTCCATGGGGGAAGCTAGCCCCCCCCAAATATGACCTAAAGACGCTAAAAAATTAAAATTAATTAGTTAGGGGGGGTGGCTACATGCCTACCCAAATGGAGAGTCGGCCCACGCCAAAAAATATTTTAAATCGCCATTCTCCCCAAATGGCAACTTTCACCGTGCCTAGGTACCTCCCCCCCCCGCAGTGGATCCAGCAGTGACGTGTCAGGCTAAGGCAGGGCTGGGGGGGTGACTGTGCACTGTGCTACGATGCTGTGATACCACCCCCCCACCCCCCCCAACGGTGACGGGCCTATTAGCTAATTACCGCTGACGACGGAATATTAATTCTCTCACAATTTTCAATTTTCCTGCTATTAATGTTACACTGTGTAATCGTCGAATGCGAGAAAAGCCTTGATCTGGGGAGAAACTCCAGCAATATCTCCATGTCTCGTGTTGCGCCACATCAAATCAATGTCACATTTTAACATATTTCAATGGCAACAAGAAGGGCACACAGGCCAGGGGCAGAAAGGTCACCTTGCTCTTCTTCTGGCCATGTATTTAGACACACTACAGACCTTCGGGAAAACAGTGCAGGGCTGCTGTGGCATTATGGGTAACCTGACATGTTTAGTGAGAAAGCCGGGGTGAACTGTGCAGGGAGAGGGTCGGCCCTTAATTAGCTGCCATACTGGGTGATGTTTACATGCGTGTTTATACATCAGCCAGTTCCAGCATCACAGGTCCCCTAAAAAAAAGTACAAGGCCCACATTAAACTGCTACCGGATTAAAGGTTTAAAGGTTAATACAAGCACCTTGTGTGTACCGTATCTGTATATTCACAATGTCATTGATTTATACTGTGCTGACGGGGAAGAATCGATAGCTTGACTTCAGCTCGACCTCCACGGGGCAGAATTATGGGCTTAGGTCCGCAGGCCTTGATTTGCAAGTTTTACCTGAGGAAGACAGTTTGATGAAGGCGTGTGGAATATGGCTGCAACAAGCGCACGGACACGGAGGCGCTGACCCGGCGAGTCAGAGGTCAGAGGTAAGGCTGCTGAGGTTCAGAAACCCGTTAAGCAGTTGCTGTCGTTATGGTGCATCTTTCTTAACATCTAAGCCGGGTCAGAGCCCTTTCATGCTACCAGGCCAGTACCTCTGTCCTCTCCTCCCAGAGGGCTGGCTGACCAGAACCTCCCCCAGAACACTGAGAATCACAGAAGTCCAAGACCAGGAGGAAGAGAACTACCTCAAGCTCCACTCGACCTGGCAAAGTTCCCAGACCACATCGAATCCCGACTTCCGTGATAAATCGACCAGCTCACTTGTGCATTCAGCTCTGGGTGGGAATGCAACAGGGCTACCTGGAGTGTGTGAGGGTGGGAGGCGGCCTGGCTGAGCCTTAGCTCACCTCTCGGAGAGCACGCAACCCACATGCGATGACATCATAAATCATGCATCGTCCCACAGGACTTGCTCGCCCAAACAATCTCCGTGGGAGAAAAACATGCCGGAGAGCACGGAGGGAGGAGGCTGAGGTCACAGCGGGGTCACCTCCTCCACAGCGCCTCCTAACCTGGAGTGCTTATCACAGAGAGGAGCCACACGTCCCTCCAGTCTACGGAAGACGCCGTGTTCACCTCCTTTCCTGAGTCTGCCTCGCTCCTGTGTCTGAAGCACAGGGCACCGATTCACCTGGGATCCAAGGAATGCCGGAACGCTCCTTATTACAGCTATTTCCTGCTTGTCAGATGGCATCATGTAGGCTGTTCATTAAAGGGCCAGCGCAGGTGAGCAGAGTGTCCCGCTGGCTTTGATGGATTGGCTGCGTCGCCATAGCGACAGCCTGCGATGGATGGAGCAGGCCGCTGACCCCGAGGCCCTGCGGCCATAGGGCTGAGAGCCTGCCGCTGCATGGTCAAGGCGCACTTTAACCTAGCGGTGCCCCCCAGCCCAGCGACATCACAGTGTTATAAGCGGCTATAAGTATTAACTTTCCGCAGATATTTATATCATAAATGTTGCCCAGGTCCCCCACAACTGCTGTGGATCAGAAGGTTGCTGGCTCAAATCCCAGGGCGGACAGAATGATTTCAGCGACCTTCTTAACCCCCAACTGCTCCAGGGGCTGTCTGTCCCTGTTTTATGAAAAAATTATGTTACTTTGGATGAAAGAGTCTGCTAGATATGTTAAATGGAAAAGTGACTTTATGCAGCATCACTCACCATACCTAGTTATAAACTTGTTATAACCAAGGACATGGTAAATCAGGTAATCCATTAAGCAGATTGAGAGTTTCAATTAACACAGTTCCAACCGATCACCTAACACTCAGAGAGACAGAGAGACTGTGTGTTGAGGACATTCTGTGAAGAAAATCTGAGAGGTTCAGAGACTGATCACATTACCTGGCAGGGGAGACTGATATAGGAAAATGTATCTGAGTGTAGTTTTAAAATGAATAAGTATCGATCCTAAGGTGTCTAAAGGTGAAGTGTGCGTATAACGACCCTGAACCCTGGGAGCAGATGCATTACCCACAATCCCCCAGGACTGCTCAGCAAGAGGTGCTCAGTTGGAGGGGGGGGATCTGTCATCCATAAGGGAGTGCATGGAAAGTACCCCCCCAAGACAGAACTGCCAATGCATATATGAGAAAAAGGAAAAGAGAGAGAGAGCTGGTCTATGTGGAGGGATGATGAAAGTGAAAGGGGGGGAAAAGGACTGAAAGGTGGGGTTGGGGGGGGCATGCTTTGTGTCTTGGTGGTATTGGGAGACACACAATAGCGGGGGGGCCTGGGGGGAGGGGGGCTCATGCCGGATTCAATAGACACGTAATGGGACCTTACAATGTTACGGCCCACCAGCGGAGCCCTCCAGCTCAATGGCGCCACCCTCAGGCGCCGAACAGATGCAGAACTGTGACCGGAAGTGGCCCCGGTGCCCCGTGCCTCGCCAGCTCCTGAAGAGCGAGATAACAAAAGCGGCCTCCTGCACTGCACCTGCCGAGCAGCTGAGTGATCAGCCTGAAAAGAGGCGTCGCGGTACACTGACTGGGAGGTAGTAGGGTGGGTGTGTGTGTTGGGGTCGCAGTCTGCACCCTCCAGCACAGTGCGCCAAGGTGCAGACCGTCACGTCGCCGCCCCTCGGGCTGCACTCTGCGTCGGTGCCAAAATCACGGCATGTTCTCTTCCTGAACACACTCAGGTCAGCAGCCCTCACACTCTCCCAGGTAGCCACTGAACACCACTCTCATCTGCATAACGCAATGAGGAGGGATGGGGGGGTCAAAGAGTTTGGGGCTCCCAAACTGGCCATGACTGAACTACAGAAGAGGGAGTGGCAGAGGGGGCGGGGACGGGCAGTCCGAGCAACCAAAAGGTCAGTGTTAGGCACAGTGCAATGTGACTGGCAGCCATGCAGACACACTTAACAACACCCACTGCAGGAGCCAGTAGGGGTCATTAAATTGCAGCGGATCCAACAGGCTGTCCTCCGAGTTGATGACATCATAGCTGTTCCTGGGGAGTGCCACCCACTTGGAATGTGCTGGAAACATGGGAGGCAGATGAAATGAACACGACGGCAGGTGGCCAGAAAATCACAGACCCACCCCACCCCCTGGTCCTGGATCCCTCACTGGAAGGGCCCAGGTCCAGTCTTCGGACAGATGCCCGCTTGTCTCTGTACCAGGCCCACTGTCTCCAGACCCACATCACCTGCAGGATGAGCACAGGTCAAATTTCCAGTCAGTCCAGTTAACTGTAACTAACCCTCTCTTTAAAACAGTTTATTCTCTCAATTCTCTAAATTCTCAAGTTTTTAAGAATTTTCAGGTTACTGCTAATTTTTTTCTGAAGATTAATTTATTTATCTTTTTCTAAAGATTTACTTAAGTTTCATGTCATACTACAGTTTTCTTTGCTTTGTGGTCCAATAAAATTAAAGTTAACCACATTACCCACAAGGTCAGGTACCCACAATCCCCCAGGCCCTGGGCCATGCCATGCTGGTTCAGGTACCTACAATCCCCCAGGCCTTGTGACATGCTGTACCAGATCAGGTACCCACGATCCCCCAGGCCCACGACCACGCCGTTCCACATCACGTACCCACGATTCCCCAGGCCCACGACCACGCCGTTCCACATCACGTACCCACGATTCCCCAGGCCCTCGGCCATGCCGTACCAAGTCAGGTACCCACAATCCCCCAGGCCTTGGGCCACACCAAACCACGTCAGGTACCCACAATCCCCCAGGCCCTGGGCCATGCCACACCGGGTCAGGTACCCACAATCCCCCAACTCACATGCAACTCACGATCAGCACTAATTGTGTTTATCCCACCCACAGCACCGGAGAAAGTGGACAGTTAACCGCATTATGGTATCGACCGCTCTTATCCTAAACATGATTACATTCCCTCCATCAGCCGGACACAGGGCATGAGAGTGAGGAGCAGCGCTTACCGGAGCGCGTTTTAGAACCGGCTCACGGCAGCACCGACACTCGAGTGACGGCACTGACATGCGGGCTCGCCCGAATCCACAACGGCTCTGCCCAGCACAGATACGCAGGTCCCTCTATGCACCTCAACAACACTTATCCATACAAATTAGCTATGAGTCAGTGTTGATCCACAGTTAATATACAACTGACTAATGTTCATCCCGAAAAAAACCCAAGAAACATTTAAATTCAGATTCAAATTCGAGAACCAACTATACCTGTCTATATAAAAACTGTCAGAAATAATATTAGTTAGACTAAAGATTTTGGTTTAGGTACTGCATGTCACGAGTACGCTGAAGCCATCATGGTGGGGGTGGGTATTGTCCCGGCTCATCGAGATGGGGGGTTGCCCTGGCAACGTCTCCCTGAGCGACAACGGGCATCCCTGAATGCAGGTACCCGGCGGGCACACAGCGGGCACGCTGCCTCCACAGCCACAGCGCAGCTGCTACACGCTACGCTCCTGCCTACGGCATCCTGGATCACTGCACTTACCATACGGGTCAACTGCCGAAAGCACGTTTTTATATCACGGTGTCGCTAACAGGGAAATTTCCGCGGCGTCACTTGGGAGTGTGCCACAGGACCCACACACCCCAGAACTGGCTGCCACCTGCACCTCAACGCTCCTCTTCCATCCCTGGTGATCCGCCGATGTGTAAAACCCGGCAAGACTCCCCATCTGCAAGAGCACAGCAGCAAGGTTTGTCGCAGACCTGCAAGACATGATCCTGATAGGGCCCCCCCACCTTCTCTCACATTACAGCTCATTGGCTAACAAGTGAACTCATCTCTCTGTAATCCTGCAGCCTCCCTGATAACTCTGCAGAGAATTCAAAGTCTCTTGCTGAGATCTGTGCTTTTTTGTAAAGCACAATTTTTACAAAACATTATTCCTCTCTGGGATAAACTCCTTCCAGGGGTTTGGGGGTGGTCAGTGGGGCTGGAGGGTGGGGGGCATTGCTCTTGATGAGCTGAAACCATGTCCACAGAAAACAACCCTGGCTGCAGCAGGGTGATAGTATGCTAATGACATGGTAATCGTATGCTAATTATATGGTAATCTGACACTAGTATTCCACATCAGCGAGAAGCGGGAGGATTTTCAGTGAACTGCTAACATAGTCTGAGAGCTCAAACACACACACACACACACACACACACATACACACAGAGCAGAACCCAACCACAAACAGAAAAATTTAAACATTCCAGGAACCAGCAAACTACACACACAACCTACACAAAACAACAGCAAACTATACAAACTTACACAAATCACACATTTACACAGCAGGCCATACAACACAGAACAAGTACATACATTAATGAGCCGTATGGCCTTTATCTAGAGCACTCACACCAGCCCTCTGCCCAGTCCAGCCACACCCACCACATAAGCCCCTCCCCTTAACACTCAGGACACACCCACCCTTCCTTACACTAATGTTTAAAACCGTGCATGCTGTTCAGAACTGATAGCACGATTTAAATACTAACATCCAGGACTGATTACATGATTAACATAACACTGACATTCAAAACTGATTGCACAATTAACATAACAGCAAAGCGAACTATTAGTGCAGTATTAATCATGCAATCAGTCCTGTATGTTACTACACCAATCAGTATGTTGCTGCTTCACAAACTCAGTTATCTCAGTTATATTTTTCCAAACAAAACGTTTTTGATTGGCAGGTGCTGTCCCATGTTCATTGTGAGAAGACCTGAGTGTGTTGGGAAGGAGGGCCTTTCAGTTAAATTCACAAAAACTGGATTAATACAATTCAAAGCATACCAGATGGGAGGCTGCAAATTTCAGTTGTTCAGGGGCAAGACTTAAATATGGCTGACAACTGAGAGATATTAAGGCAGAGTGAGGAGGGACTCACCCAGGAGACAAAGCGAAGGCCATGCCTTTGGGCCAGGGCTCTGGCCTCTGCAACACCTCCCTCCGTTTGCGTGGCATGAACACTGGCATGGTGGTGCTGCGCTGCCCTCATGTGGCAAAGCACAGCCACTACAGAACCCAGCAGGCAAGCAGCGGTGCACTCATGACCTGGAGCTAATAGTACAGTTGCACATGTGATCCAATCCAGAATATTCTTTCAAAGACAGGATTTTCTGGGTTGATGAACGAACAGGTAGCGAGAACCACATTTATACCAGTACCCTCTCTGGGTATAATGTGAAACATATTAGGTATTTTAAAAGTTTATTTGTGCAGTCAAACTGCACCTAATCGTTGTCACACTCATATTCAGACATATTCATGCTGATTTTTTTTACCTGCTTGATATCAGAGGGTTTTCATCTTCAGCTTTTTACACTGGTACCTCTCTGTATTCATTGGATTCTTGGTCTAGCTACACTTATGCCTAGTTAACTCTTTGACAGCACATATGTTTGCAGTGTACTATTTGCCACACTTCTACGCTGCTTTGCACAAAACCGCTAGCTAAATATGTAAATGTACACCGCGGCTGTAACAGTTTGTCTAACAGTACATGAGCGATCAGGTGCATTTAAAGCACATTTTAGGTGTTTATCACAACACCACACAGCAAGCAGGGTCGTGTGGATGCTGTTTCTAATACAAGAGAGTAAGGGTGAAAAAATATGGATGAAAGTGATATTTCTCAAAGATTTTGAGTTAAATAAATGTTCTCCACTTATTTTCACTAAGCAGCATTGGGAAACACTACTTAATATCATGCACCACGCAGGAGAGCTGAGGTCGCTGTCTGCCCTGGAGTGAATACGGTAACGCCCACGACAATACCAGCGCATCGCGTCCACCGCAGCGTCCGAGTTCATCCGCAGCTCAGAAACAGCAGACAGATCACCGCAGCGCAATATTATTATGATCCAATCATGAAACTCGTGCAACAGCAATCAGCATAAAGCTCTGGGTCCATAGGTTAAAGGCAACTCGTGAGAGCATCACGCCTACCGGCGGCTGCTGCCTCAAAGGACGCTGAAGCATACATGACATATGAGTACCAGCCGCAGCCACTCAGCCCTCCCTCAAAGCTTTCATCTGCCACCGGCGGGAAAAGGGGCAGCAAATAACCCAAAGTCCAAGAGCCCCGGCAGAGACATTACACAGCTGTCAGAAAGAGACTTATTGGTATAGAAGAGAGCAATGAGAGCACATATACTAAAAACTGGTCCCCATGCAAGGATGACACACAAACTTTGGGGGTTCAGCTTTTCAGAAGGTTCCGAATCCAGAGGCCGGGAGCGCCATTTTGTCCTTGGGCTCCTGAGTGAGGCCCTCATTTCCCAACTGCTCCAAGGACGAGCTGACCCTGCTTTGTAAATTCTACGTTGCTTTGAATATGAGTGTATGGTAAATTAGCATTTATAAGTTACTCAATTATGGTAGAAAAGAGAAATTCCAGCAAAGGACAACATAATATATTCTCACATGAAACTCACTGGTTACAGTTTACCGGAATCCAGAATTCTGTTTCGACATGCCTTATATCTTCGTGGATTCACTGACTTGACATCACCATTATACACATCATTGCGCAAAGATGCTAAAACCTTAGCGTCTGAGCAAGAGCAGATTGTCGACCTTCAGGTATGACTGATACAGGGCTATGAAGCCCAGACTTTACTGTGTACAGGTGTAAGCTTTGGGTAAACATTATCTGCAGAAGATTACAAGGCACTAGCAGATGTCTCTGGGATGTAAATAGGGTTCTGCATATGTTCTGAATTACCTGATATGCTCTTTGTCAACACACCAGGCATTGGGGGAAGCCCCATTATCAAAACGGTGGTGCAGGACCTTCACTGACATTTCATTAACACCTGAACAATTTAAGATTGGCTCTATCATGCAAATCCTGACACAGAATGACAGAGCTCCAGTTCAGATGTTCAAATGTTATGCTAACCACCTTTTTTTCCAGGACTTGTACTCATAACAGGCTCTTGGCCTCGCTGTGGCCTTGGCCTTCCTGTCTTCAGGCAAAAGCATCTCAAGACGGTAGGCCTACAGTATAGCAACAAAGGTACTATAGAGATGGATGCAGACTGCGTGGTATTTTGCAATCTTACTGCGGGCTTAATATTAAACTTAGCATGCGTAATGTCTATTTACTGGACCTATTGTAAAGAATGACAAAAACAGCGACGGTGTCAAAAAAACGTGTCGTCATTCGTCATGCTACGGAGTCCCTGCATGCACTTCAGCTACCCCTATTAATATTAATTTGCGCACAAGAGGGTCGGCCAAATTGAACGGAAGCCTGCTCTAGCGAAAAGCCACCCGTGCAAATTAAGGTTAACATCTGCAATCTGAGGGAAATGAGTGTTATAACCTACAATTCACAGGCAGCCAGGATTGGCTTTTTTTCGGTGGCAGGTCCGAGTGATCATTAAGACGGGGTGTACACGGAGAAAATATTTTTGTGTAATTTCAAACCGCGTTTATAGTTTCTTCCCGGCAAGAAGTGATTTTGCCTAATCGAATTTCGCATTTTGTCTCGAAACCGTTTTTTCACGACTGAATCAACCCATTGGCAGGACGTAGCCTACAAATTATGGTCGGTGAATGTGAAATCTTCTCCCTAAAAAGAAATAAACGTACTAGGTGAAATATAAACACTTTATCCATATAGCCAAAATGTACACGATCCCCAACAAAGCACGGCGCTCTTACTAACACGTGTCCGGTGTTTATTTAGACCAGCTGTTAAAGTACTCTTTCTATGTCCTGCCCCCTAGACGTCTCGGCCAATCAAAGCAGGTGGATGACGTGGGGCGTGGCCTAGCCCTGGCGTATCCCTTTCTATTCGCATTTGGCGGGAGAACGAAGAGACAGAGAAGCCGGAAATGGAGTTTTACAGGACTGTGTTATGTTGTTCGATTTAAGTATACTTAGTCTTAATTAATATATGTTACAGTTTCTAATAGTATGTTATGTGTTCAATATAATCGTATTCCTAATAATGATGGTTAGATACCACCGGCTTTATTTTACTTTAGAGTGCATATCGAGTCTTTAAATAATATATCCATGGCCACTTTTTGGGCTGCATATTTCAGTATTTAGTTTTATCGATTTATCGGAAATATTTATTTGGGTACAACTTGTTTAAAGAAGAAGGATTTAATTACTTCACTGAAGAAATTCCCTGCGTGAGATGGACGAGGAGTTCAGCCCGTCTCTCACCCCGCCGGTGTCGCCTTTCGCGGTCGATAGCCAGTGTTACCTGGTGCTGGCTCCACCGCCCTGCTTCTCTTGTCTGTCCCAGCCAGTCAGGGACGAACCAGGCCTATTAGCCCCCGATGGGTACGTGGCCAAGGGAGGCCTGAAGAGGTAAGTACCATCAGATAGGTAAGAAAGTGTTAAATGTCTGGGTCGTAGAGGAACATGTCTGCTTATGTCGAAGGTTATTGCTGAAACTGGACCCTGCCCCCGCGGATTTTGAGACGGACATGGTGGACCTTTTCGGCTTCTCCTGGGTGACCGAGACTGCGATGGTGGAGTCCACCACGCTCCTTTTTAACCTGTTCAGGTAGGCTATTAAGGACGTTGTTCTCTCCCATCCCTTCTGCAGATGTTTGACATTCATACCCGAAGGTAACTTCAAGCACCACTCAAAATGACTTAGAGGGCAAATTTGCGTGTTGATGCTGACTTGGCCGTCATATGGTTCTTCCTCTCTGACCTGGATCCATGGATCCACCTAGGACATATTCTACTTAGATAATAAAGCTAGCATTGTACCCCTGATCTAAGGATTCAGGGACAATTAGCACATACACTATGAGTCAACAGCCTTTGCACACCACAGGTTTTTACCACTTTTCCATTTGTTTCATAAACTGCAGATTTTTTTCTTGTTAAGTATTGGCAGGTTTAGTGAACAATTATAAATGAAAATATGTCAGGTAAAACAAGTTTCCATTATAGCATAGAGTGTAACAGTGCACGTCTGACATCTTATTAACTGGTTGCGTGGTGATGGTATAGTCAAATTCTATGCTTGAATTTTCTCTGCTGTTATAACTGCAAGAGTATGTTACTTTGAATCAAAGATATGAAATTTTCTGGCTAATAAAGGTACTCAAATGGTGAACATATTGTGAATTTGTTAAAGAATATTGAGAGCATTTTTAATAAATGTAGAAAATCTCTGTGTGCAAAAGCGTTTGACTGGTGGTGTGTATGATGGTTGGTTGGAAACACAAATAGTAACATAAAATTACTAATGCTATTTTTTTTCTTAGTCTGTGAGTCAGTGACATAAATGTTTAGGGACTTTTCCGCATAGGTTTACCTTGGGCTGGAGTTATTATACCACATGAATGTAAATGTGAGGTAGGAGCTGTGTTAGGCTTGGATGCCATATATAACCTTATATGTAATTTCCAGTTGTAATACTGCATGACATGCTGTATTGCTGCAGTGCTCCTTGCATAGCAATTTTGGGCTGAATTACCTGCACTGGGTGCTTCACTAGCAGTTTCCACCTGTTTCTGCAGGCAAGCGTTCCTCAGGCTGGAGAACCTGGTGCTGTCCGGCACACTCGACTTCGGTAACGGAGCCTCGGAACCCGCCGCTCCCTATGGCGCTGTCTCAGCGAGAGTCGTTCCTTGTCTCTTTGATGGTTGCATCCTTTGAGGCATTACAGGTTCTCAATGGGCTGAGTTCTTCACCCGATCTGTGTTCCAGGACAAGCGTACAGCCATCATTCCCAGGCCGAGCAGCTACGACAGCAGTGTGTGCGATTCCTCCAGTACGTCAGGGTCTTCATCTCAAGGTGAAATGCTGCCATCTGCATACAGACTGCTTCAGTGGTGACATCAAAGTGACATGTGCCTTTGAGTAGATCATGAACAACGTGCACGGCAGAGCTACTCAATTGGTCGGACTCTGAAACGCAATTTAATCCGGACAGTGTGAGCAGTTGGCCTTTGTGCCTGATGGAATTCGGACCTAGAAAAATAATCAAATATCCTTGATGTGTAACACTGTGCGAAGGTCTCAGACAGCCAGAGAAAGTGATGTGTAAATGATCTTCATGTTGGTGTAGAACTATGTTATACATCACAGTTTATTAACCTCTGCTAAAATCACCCCTGTGTATAATGCACACATTTATTTGACACGACCACTAGCAGACCTTGTATAGCTAATCAATATCTCATTGACTTTTTAAGCTAATTCAATTAGTTGATTAAATTTTACCTCCCAGCTCAGTTAACAAATACGTGGAATGGCTGAGGTGCCCCTGAGGAGAGGTTGGGGAACTGAAGCGGTGTTCATCTAGCCATCCAACAGAAGCCTTTAGGAGAACAGAAGAAATTCTTACTAGATTTTATTATATTGTTCTTAATTTTCACATATTCTAATGCTAAATTGTGTTGTTTGTTCTAAGCAAAAGTGCACTTACTAACTAGATAAGTAACTTTAAACATTTATTTTGACTGCCTAAGACTGTTGCACAGTACTGTAGATTATCTAATAGTGAGCACACATCACTTGCACGTGACATTTCACTTCACTATGGCCAAAGAATTCCACGTAGATGCTCCACTAGGTGGATCTGTGCTGCAAAGCATGTAACTGCGGGAGTCATCCTGCCCCCTTGTGGAGCCTCATGTAAAATGCAGCCAGACAAGCAATGACATTTGACAGTTCAGCCGAAAGTACAGGGCTTGGTGGCCAGTACCTGGAAGCCAAATGAACACGTATCGTATGCCCCAGGTACATGCTGCCTCCTCGGGACCTGGAGGACACTGCCTCACACCCCTACGTAGCCCTGGAAGCCCAGCTCCCCTCGGTGCTGCTGGAGCAGCTCTTTGGGCTGACGCTGCTGGTGGACCGCCTCAAGAACCTGCCCTCCAATCTTCAGGCCTGCCTGGCTATGCAGCACCAGGGCACTCGGCTGCCCCCGGCCTGGCACCTCCTGCACCTGCACCTGGATGTCCACTGGTCTGTGCTGGAAATCCTGCACCTCCTGGAGGAGAAGATGATGGGTAAGTCGGCTCTCTACACCATCTCTGCTAGGCAGTTGGGGCTAATCCTAGGACAAAACACTATGTGCGCCGCCACCCTACAGGTCAGGTGGTGTATGCGCAGCACCTCGTGGACCTGACTGGAGAAAACTTCACCAACGTGAGCCTGTTTGAAAAGCAGGTGACCAGCCTGCTGCTGGATCTGATTGGTCTGGCCATGACACAGTACAGCAAGGTAAGTGCTGTGGTTCTAT
Source organism: Mormyrus proboscirostris (assembly GCA_026779585.1). Taxonomy (NCBI): domain Eukaryota; kingdom Metazoa; phylum Chordata; class Actinopteri; order Osteoglossiformes; family Mormyridae; genus Mormyrus; species Mormyrus proboscirostris. The sequence continues at coordinate 13,195,054 of JAODKF010000147.1, read as the reverse complement.
TACTGACACGAGGTTTAGGAAGATGGAACTAACCCGTTCCCCCATTACACCACAGGTAAGACCCACAGAAGCCTTGGCCATACCCCCCTACCACTGCAGCTGTACCAAGGAGCTGTGGGTGCTGCTCATACACCTACTGGACCACCGGAGTAGAACCTTGCACACTCAGGTGTGTTTCACAACGTGTGAGGGTAACAGTGATACAGCTGGGCTATAATGGGAGACTGTGTGTGTGGTATGTAGGATTGGTCTCTGTGTGTGAACAGAAGGTTGCTGGTTCTAATACCGATTTTGGCAAAATGTCCGGTAGGCCCTCGATCAAAGCCCTTAACCCCCTGAAATGCTTCAGGGGTGCCAGATAAGTGGATGAACCTGTGCTTGGACCCCAAACGTCATTTTCAGTTGTGTGTGTGTGTGTGTGTGTGTCTCAAAGGAGAGCAAAGTGGCATATATGAAAACGTAGCTGTGGTCGTATTGGTGCAAATACCAAATGAAGCACAATTTCCTTTCCTTTCCTAAATATCCCCAATGCTTAACGTCAGTCCTTCTGGAGTTACCTAAACAAACCGCTGTGGAGCGTCCTGAAGGGGGAGCCCCAGGACAAGCTGGTGGACGGGCTCCCGGCTGCCTGCAAGGACCCGCTGGGCTTCACATGGTGGCTGCTGACCCATCTGGCGGAACTCGGCCAGACGTGCAGCAACGGGACTCATCAAGATGAGGTAGGAAGGGCCCGGAGGGGGCGGGGCCGCCGGCGCTGCACACGCACCCGCTACGGGTCACGACGATAACCCCTCCGGCCGTCCCGCAGAAGCTGAAGGAGAACTGGAGCTTCGTGGCGGCGCTGTTGAAGTCCAGCCTCGGCTCTCAGGTGGGCCCCCCCCCGGCGAGCTCCGTCACAGGGCCCGCACCCCCACCGGTCTGTCACCTTACGACTCGCCTTTGTCTTGCAACCCCAGGGTCCGGAGGAGGAGCAGCTGCGCCTCGTCCTTCACTGCTGCCTCAGCCTCTGTCTGCTGTGGGAGCCCAGCGTTTCCGTGGTTACTGCGCTATGGGAGCACTTCAGTAAGAGCCTGGTACGCTGCTGATGTTCTGTCTGCCTTGTGCCTGTAAGCCACTTTGGTTAAAAGCATCTCCAAATCAATGAATGTAGATGTGAGCCTTGAGGTAGGTGATCGGCTCAGATGGCGTTTATTATTATTAATATTCATACTGTCATACCTTTCATTCATTGTACTGCAATATACAGTATTTTAGCAGTATTTTCAAAAGCTACGTTATTTTGAAATCTTGCCTATTGAAATTCATTGAGTGGGGGGGAAGTTCAAAATATGGCGGTATACTGTACCACTGTAATCCTTCCCAAGCCTGGGGCATGTAACGGCATGTGCGGTGCTCGACTGTGTTCACGCCTCCTACTGCCTGCCTCCTCCCCCCCCCAGAATAGCGCCTTCACGGTGCCCTGGCTGGGCGTGTCCGAGCTGGGTAGCGTGAGCCGGACGCCCCTCTCCCTGCTGGAACTCGCCCGCAGCTGCTGCGCGTCAGGCCCCCCCAGCCCGGCCCAGCTTCGCTCCGCCAGCCACGTCCAGCTCTACCGCTCCTCCAACTCCTTCCACATGTTCCTGCGCATCCTAGCTGTGTACCTGTCCAAGGGCGCTGGTGATGGCGCCCCCTGGAGGCAGATAAAGGGAAGGTGAGGATGGGACCCTAGGGTACCTATATCTGGGGCTCCTCCTATTGGCTGGGCGTCTTCTCATTGGCTGAGCTCTGTGGCTGGAGCAGTGCTCATTGGCTGAGCTTAGTGGCATCCCCACAGTGATATCCTCAGCTCCATGAGTGTACAGTTTGTATATGTTTTGTGCCCGTCACAGGATATACTCCAAGTTCCACCTGCGGCGCATGATGGAGCTGTCGGAGAGGGGGCTGATGCACTTCCTGTTGCTCTTCCTGGTGTTGGGCCGACAGGCAGAGCTGGAAGATGCGTGCGGCCGGGCTGGTGAGCTGCTGGAGCTGCGGACCGCCAGCTCGCTGTCCATCGCCCAGCAGGCGCTGCTGTGGAGGGGCCAGCTGGCCTTCGTGCTGCTCTTCCAGGAGCGCGGGCTGGACGTGGCGGCGCTGGCCGAGCGGGTGGGCGGGGCCTTCGCGCAGGCCGCCCGTGACTTTTACCTGAAGACCACGGAGGCGGCGCGCAAGCTGGCGCTCTGGCCGCTGCTGGGAGCCTACATGGAGGGCGTGCAGGAGGTGATGGAGAGCAGCCGCCACCTCCACCTGTCCGAGGAGCGGCTCCTCAACCAGGGATTCGGCCTGCTTCTGCCTGCGTGCCGCCAGTCGGAGCTGGGCTCAGCCCTCGGCTTCCTGCAGGCCGCACTGGCGCAGCTACGGTGAGGACGTGCCGGATGCTGAAGTAAGATAAAACACTACAGCTAAGAGAAAACTATAAATATTGCATTCAGATTTAGCCAAAATCATGATTTGTTTATCTTTTAATTACCTTTAATAATATTTGGTTGTGTTTTGTCCATTTTTGGCGCATTAGTTTATGATGCACACTATACATTCATGTACGATTTTCGAAAGATCACACACATCAAGTAGCTCCACAACTTTCAGTCTATCCCTAGACGTAAAATTGCTAAATCTTAGATATCTATTTTCGTTTATTCAGTTAGTATAGATCTAAAAGGAAGCTAATTAAAGCAAACAAAAGCACATTAATCACTAAAATTAAAACTAATCTGTATTTCAAATTAAAGTTGAAAATAATATAACAACTAAGAACCTCATCCTTGGGGTCCTACCTCATCACTTTCCCACATCCAGGGACTCGTGGGCAGAGTCTGCCCCCTTGTGGCCGCCCGCGGCGCTTTCCGACACGTCATTCTAATTCCGCACACAGGGCACGTTTCCATCATTAGTGTGTTCCCCGTGTGGCGGTGGGGGCATAATTACAACACCGCCCCAATTAGAGGCGGCCGAGTGGGCAGACATCAGAGACATTAAGGCACAGCTGGGAGGGGCTGGGGGGGGGCCTAGGGGTTAGCTGGTGACCACCTCCATTTAATATGTGCCATCGGATTCATCGTGACCATGCCGGCAGTGGGGGTCCTCGCGTCTGATCCCTGGCATCACTGTCCTGTGAGACACAGGTGGTAACTGACGGCTGATTGGCTCACAGGGACAGCCAATGAACAGGCTCCTTAAAGCTCACGTTTGTTGAACACAACCGCCTCTGGTGGCCTGTTTGGTCTCAACTCCTGCATATGGTCTGGTACCTGCTGTGTGTGTGTGTGTGTGTGTGTGTGT
>JAODKF010000147.1:13172482-13191654 GCA_026779585.1 Mormyrus proboscirostris | reverse complement strand
TGTGTGTGTGTGTGTGTGTGTGTGTGTTCTGAGGTTTTCAGTCTGACAGTATCTGAAAAGTGCTATAAACTTGTCCCTTCATTAGGGGGCGACAATGAGAGGGCTGCCAAAAGCCTGGCTGTTAGAGGCGGTGGTGGGGCCGTGAGGGCGGATGGGGCTGTGGGTGTGGCTATGTGCATGACCTCTCACTCTGCGTATGTTCCCTAGGCGGGTCCAGCAGCAGTCCGCTCAGGCTGGTCAGGCCCCTCCCCCCAATGTGGCTAAAGAGCGCCACCTGGCTGTAGCAGCTGCCCTCTGGACCAACTTCTTCCCCTTCCTGCGCAACCTGCGACTGTCCCAGACTCCTCCTGCCCAGCTGGCTGACTGTGCTGCAGGTCAGCAGGAATGACTCTCTCTCTCCCCGCACCACCCCCAACGCCCCCCCACCGTCCATGATATCACACTCAGATTTCGCTGGTTCTCCTTCCGCACCACTCTTTCCAACACCGAAACATGGCTTTTATATATTACCCCAAAATCCAGCTGTACCCTTGAACCACAACCCAGGTTCGAATGTTTGAAGGACTTTCAATGATCCCTCTTTCTTTCCCTTCTATGTGCTCAGTGTATTCAGGGTGTTGTGACCTTAAGGCATCGCCCTCTGCCCTTTCTGGATTCTCCAGGTTTCTGCCTGCTGGCTCTGGACTTGCCCAGTTCTGCCCCCCAAGACATGCAGCCCCAGCCTGCCCTGTCCATGATGCAATGCTTTGCCTGGGATGAGATGTTGCACCCCCTAGTGGTGACTCGTTATCTCACCCACCTTCTCCATGACAGGTGGGGTTTGATGGGCGGGTGAGCTCAGACGTGGCACTGTGGGGCGATGTTCTGAATGCAGCGTGTGTTTTCCTCCCTTCACAGCACCTTGGTGTCCTCAGTGGCCGCTGCTTCTGGTTCCGCTCAGGCGCTGTCCATCCGGGCCTGGATCCGGTGTGTTCTACAGCAGCACGTCCACAAGGGTGTCGACGGGTCCGAGAGCAGAGCAGGTACACGGCTCTCAGCCTGGCGTCCTGTTACCTTGGTTACACAGCCGTCGTGGCCCGGTTAAGTTTAGCCTGCTCACCTGGTTACTGGCTGGTGTTTCAGACAAGATGCTGAGAGACCAGCTGAATGAGCTCACTAGGCTGGTGTTCCGGCTGCCAGAGGTGGAGACTCTCCTGCAGGGGGTGGTGGAGGTGCAGCCTTCAGCCCGACAGGAGCCTGGAGCAGCTGTGGCAGTTTTTATCAAGGTACACACTCCGCGCACAGTCCACACACACACATCCTTCATCACGATGTCAGCCAATAGGACACCCTCTTCTGACAGGTGGTGGGCAGGGCCTACCGCCGGCTGCAGAATTTGTCCGAGCGCTCTCACCTGGTCACGCGTGCCTTAGACTACATCGGGGACGTCCTCAAGCACGTGAAGCCCTACCTGGCCAATCGGAGCCCACCGGAGGGTCTTCAGCTGGCGTACCGCACCGTGGGTACGTACCCGCACCCTTGGGCAGCTTCATAACATCAGCACCTTTAGCGATAGTGTAAGTAGGGTATCAGTCTTACCTGTTTGTTCCCATCAGGGTGTCTGGTGAAGCAGTGGAGCCCCCTGCTGGCCACCTCTAAGGCCCAGCAGCTGCTCTTCCGTATCGTGGACGTGCTTCTACTTCCTCACGCGCTTTTCCAGCAGGACAAGAACCTGCCAGCATCCATGCTGAGCGCTGTGAGGGATAACCTGCCTCTCTACCTGCAGGTGAGCCTCGCCCCCATGTTATGCCCAGGCCCCGCCCACACCACAGCCCTACCCACTTTTGCCATACTCCACCCTATTTCCCACAGGGCCTCTCCGAGGCAGCCGGTATGTCCCAGACACAGGGAGCCTACCTGAGACAGCAGCTTCGCAGTGTTATTGTCCACTACCTGGAACGCTTCTTTCCAGCCACACCTGCTGCGGCAGCCCTGGCTGAGCACCCCATCTTACTCGCTGTATGTGAGGCTCCTCCTGGCCACAAGGGGGCAGTGCTGAGCCAGACTGTGTTGCAGGTGCTCAGGTAAGATGAGCTGCTTTTGCCAACTTCCTGCCTTTGCTTCCTTCCCTGCCCGGAGTCCATGTGTTTATGAACCGTGAGGTTTCTGTTTAATACCGAACATGTCCTGTGTTGCAGTAATCACATAGTGCAGTGTAGAGGTCCAGCCTCCCACAGCAAGCTGGCAATGATGTTGGCCTTCCTCTTCGAGATGCTGAAGCGGACCAGGCAGCTGGAACGCACTCTGCTCACCCTTCCTCTGCCAGCCGTCCTCCACTGCCTCCTGCTGGTCAGCGAGTCACAGGGTGAGCCCCCTTCCCCAGCTTGGCCTTCGTACTCGGGCCGGCTCTGTTAAACCTGGATTTAAGGCCTGTAATCTGTAAACACAATGCCTGCTGTAGAGTGGGTTCCGTTCTATCTTGGGGCTTATTTCAAGAAGCAGGTTGTCATGCTTAGCTGGATAACTTGTTGGATTTAAGGTAGTCTGGGCTAAATGTAAGTGAATGAAGATAAAGTCTATTTAGCTCAGACTACCTTAAATCTGACAAGTTATCTGGCTAGGCAGGAAATCCTGCTTTTTGAAAGACGTCCCTGTTCTGTTCTTTCAGTCAGGAAGCTAAGCACAGACGTACTGCAGCTGCTGTTTGAGTTGCACGCATCTGACACACCAGATGAGTCATGTGACCAAGTCTCCGCTGTTTTGAAGTGAGTGACATCAGCACGGATCCCTGACCGATGGGCGGGGCTCAGGGCTGAGCTCTGTGTGTATGTTTGCTGGCATTCTTGATGATTGACGTTTGTGGTATAGGTCCTTTGCGGAGGAGAACATGGACAAGTACGATCAGCAGGTGTACAGCGTCTTGGAGCTGGTGGCGCTCCTGAACCGGGTTGCCGTAGAGACCCTCATCCCCGTCCTGACGCTGCGGCTGAGGAGCGCGGAGCACAAGCGAGGCCTGGGCAGGAATGCCGCGCTGAGGTGGGCTTTGCCGAGACCCCAGAACGGGAGGGGGGGCGACCACAAATCAGGCTGACCCAAAGCACAGAGAAGCCACCTAGTGTCCAGAAGCCAGAACTACACGAGTGTGTTTATCAAATCAGTGACATGAAGCAAGTTTTACATGCCCTAGTCAACTCTATAGGGCTGTGTTAATTAACTCTATCACAGAGCTGTTAATTACCGATCACAATCTGCGTTAAATGGAACTACGATGGTGGTTATCACCTCTAAAAACCACTCGGGATTTCTTAATGGAGCTGTGTTCATATAAAAAGGGCGGAGTCAGCATTGCAAACTAAGGATACAAATTAAGTTGGTCATAACCCCCCAGTGAATTTTATCATCAGCAACCCCCACCCCCCAAAATGTAAACCGCATTTCACTCTTTTTTTGGTTAGACGTAGTGTAAATTTACTGTGGCATTGTACCTTGTGTATGAGTGAGCTACAATGTGTGATACCCAAAACTTACAAGTAAAGCTCCCTAAGCATGTAATGCAGCCCTCAAGTCTGTCCGTTACCGTCTTCGTGACTGAAACAGGATCATGGGCGTGAGCTACTCATCCCAACTCCCGCTGCACAATGTGTTTTTAATAAATCACAGACTGTATCTTTAAATGGCGGAATTTTCCGGTGAGCTCTCTGAAAAGCAGCGTGACCCTTATCCCGTTTTCAGGAACGCCTACAAGAAGCTGTTGTCTAGCCTGGGGGAGCGTGGGATGGCTGAGATGGCCGTCTTGGACTGGGACTGACGCCGGGAGCTGCACGCCTCCCCATCGTCTGCCAGATTCTAATCATTTGTACATTGTACATAGAGAAACAGTACTTTCTTTGTAATAAATTAAAAAATCATGCCTGTTGTTCAGTCAGCCCATTCTCAGCACTGCCGCTATGAATGAGCTTGAGAGTGGGTTTGGGTTCAATGTGAGTGATCAGCAAAGGTCCAGCTGAATATCCAGAAATATGTTTTTAAGGTCGGCCCGGATACAGCACTCAGACAGGTGATGCTTTTACCAAATTTTTATGCTGAGTTGTCACCAGTAATTCACAAAAATGGCAGCTGTTTCTGTACATAAAACAATGTTTCAATTAGGATTTTTATAATACACTTTCATGATTTCCACAAGCTGTAGGAGCAATACACACCGGATCAGATGGAAGGCTGAGGCGCACACACACACACAGTGTGTGTCCAGGGGAAGTGTATAGATACAGTGTGTCTTGCTACATGTTGCATGCCCTGTCATCCATCTGAAGGCCAGTAGACGAGTAAAGTTTGACCTTGTTAAATCGATTACGTTCTAAAGCTGTGACATTGTAGATTTTGAAAGCTGGGCGACTGATCACCATTGGTGGCATACAAAAGAATTCGTATTAGGCGACAGCACCAAGTCAGTCGGCACATGCTGACTTCTAGCAAAGATCTGTGAAGCAGATGAGGATGCCACCTACTGCTCTGGAGGACTACCAGCAGCCTGGAGTGCAGGGGTTTTTAGGAAGCCCAGGAGGAGCATAGCTGATGACCTCAGGTGACGCGACCCAGTGCAAATGGGCAGTGGTTGTCTTTTTGGAGGTGCCTGGTGATGCTGTATGTGAGAGTAGCTGACTGAGGAAGAACCAAGGTCTCAAAGGTGATCTCCACCTTCGACATGTTCCATTCCAGGAAGTGTCTGGTGCCCATCGCTCTTTTTGTAGTGATTTTTGCCATCGCTGAGGGACTGCATGTGTGAAGTTCGCCTGTGCCTGCAATGTTTCACCCTGAACGATGTTATGGCTCCCAGTCCACAGACACCAGTTTCATTCCTGTGTGCGTGTATTTAAGAAATGGGAGGGCTGTAAGGAAGCGTGTTGTGTGTTACAGAGCTCCCATCCGATGGTGTGGCACCTGCAGCGTCTGTAAGTTGGGGCAGGCAAAGTGAGGTGCTGGCAGGAAGCACCCCGCGATGCCGTTGGATGCAAACGGGAGCGTAGGCCCGTAAAAGACCTCCTCCTTCCCCTCCACGCTGACATCGAGGACCTGAAGGCCAGTAGGACGCATTATTTAGCAAGTGGTGCTATGCTAAAGTTAGAATCCTATTAAAGTAGGACTGAATATAAGTACGGTCACCTGGATGCAAGACAAAGGCTCATTGGTCCAGATGGAGTATCCGCCCACCACATAAATCCTGTCGTTGTGAACGGCCACCCCGGCCTCATTCTGCCCTGCAGTGGACAGGCCGAGTTACCGCCATTTCTCCTAGGGGGTGTGATCATGGGGCTCGACGGGGGGGTGGAGTGGTGCTAACCTGTTAGCAGGCTGAAGGTGCAGCGACTCCACTGGTCGGCGTCCACTGCGTACGAGTCGATGTGGCGCACCAGGACCCGGTCGTTGTTGAAGTCCAGGTCGTTCCCACCCAGCACGTAGAGGTGGCGCCGCACAGTGGCCATAACGTGGTATACCCTCCTCTGGAGCATGGGGCAGTGAGCCAGCCAGTGGTCCTGTCCCGTGGAGGGAGGGGGGGGCAGCAAGTCACGTCAAGTGGGCTTTACCATAATACCATCCATATACAGATATGCAGTGACAGGAAATGATATTCCCCCAGGACCATACAGTTTGACATACAGGGAGCCAGTTGTGAGGGGGTTACCAGGATGCGAAGTGTACAACACAGGACAGTGTGAAAATTTAGGGACTGTATATGTTTGATTCGTTCAGGGTGTGCGGGTCCGTCACATACCTGCACTGGGTCATACGCCAGAAGTCTGTTTTGGTACTGGGCGGTGTTTGTGACCCCACCTGGGAGAAGACAGCATCATCAATGGGGAGCCCCCCCCCACCCAGGGCCCCAAAACAGCCTAGAACCTGATAACATGCATCACAAACAGCAGCATGAATGTTTAGAGACACAGGTGTGAGTGTAAGCTCTGCTATTACAGATACATTACCCCTGCTAACTAACATTAGCATAAATATGATACAGCATTGTGACGCAACACCAGACAGGAACAGTGGCATGTGGACTTTAGCATAATCTAATATGTTTGTTAGTGTTTTTTTGATTGTGAACAATACCCCGGGCAGCGTGTGTAGGGGTGTAGTTAGAAATCTGGTACCTCCCCCCCCTCACACCCAGGGGTGCGATGAAGGGGGGGGGGGGAGGAATTAAGGCGATTCCAAAATTGCTCTAAAATTTGGAACATACAGGCATTGGTCTGGGTTGGGGTCTGGTACGTTTCCACTGACAACGGGAACCGAACCGTATCCGCGACGTGACGGTTTTCCATTGCTGTACATCTGACATGCCCCTGCTTACTTGCAGGGCGGAAAGCGTAAGTTGGTTGCATCACCATCATCTGATTGGTCAAAATGCCCAGAGATACCAGTGTTCTGTGCATGTGATTATCTGAAGGTAAAAGGCTATATTCTATATATTTTTCATTATTAGTAGTATTGCACATCACGAAGTATTGATGCATTCTTGATAACTCAAAACTTGAAAATTTCCAACTTTTCAAGTCGGTTCCTGTATGCCAATAGAAAAGCGGGATGATATTCTGTTTTCACCGGGCCCAAAATCTCTAGCGACACCTCTGAATCTACCAGGGTATCTGTGTCCTTACTGCGCCAGTACCTGAAACCCAGAGCAGCCCGTCAGCGACACATCCAGCATGGCAGGACAGCGAGCGGTCAAACGCCTGCACGAAGGTCCACTTGTTCTTCTTAAGGCAGTAGCGCTCCACTGTGGGCAGAACCTGCCCAAGCTCATTGCGGCCGCCGGCCGCGTACAGGAAGTGACCCAGCGACACCAGGACAAAGTGCTCGCGGCACGCCTTCATCGGGGCGATGTCCACCCAGGCATCACGGCGCGGGTCGTAGCGGCAGGCTGTGCGCACCGCACACGTCCGGCCTGTAGTATGCTCTGCCTCGCCGCCCACAACAAACAGGAAGTGGCCCATGACCGCCACGCAGTGGTGGCTCCGGCCCGTCACCATGGGCGCCAGCTCGCCCCAGTTGGATGCACCGGCCAGGTGCGCGTGCTCCTGCTCGGCGGGGTTGAAGAAGCGCAGCTCACGAACCCGGCTCACCTCACGCTTCCGGCCGCCGGCCACATACAGCGTGTGCGAGCGGAACCGGGGCCGAGTGCGTGCAGTCTGCCGCAGCGGCTGGGCAAAGGTGGCCCGCTGGTATTCCAGCGCCTCGCCGACCAGCGCCGACAGCGCGCTGCTGGCCTGCACCAGCGGGTGGCAGTGCGCCAAGCGATGCAACGTCGACGTCTCCATCAGGCTGTAGCGGACATGCTGCAGCAGGTCATCTGCATAGTGGTACCTGTGGTCCTGCTCCAACCACCGCATCACCAGCTAGAAGAAGGGTGAAAAAGCAGAGGAGGAGCTCCCACCTGTCTACTGTAGCGCCCCCTAGCTGCGGGCAGCATCTTGCTTAGAACGGCCCCTACCAGCCAGATCTGCTCCTCATTGAGGGACGTGAGCTGGTCGCTCTTCAGCACCTCCTTTAGCAAGCTGTAGGGGAGCCTGAGCACCTCCTCCTGGTTGGAGTGTTGCAGCTCGGACAGGTGTTCCACCAGGAAGCTGACGACGGCTCGCTCCAGAGCCGGAAGGTGGAACAGGTCGGCCAGGCGGTACATCTCCAGGTAGTTCAAGGTGTTCAGCTCCTGGATGACAGGCAAGCACCGTCACAAGAACAAGGGTAAACGCTCCCTCAGTGAAGATTCAGGAATTCCTTGCTCAGCACCAATGATAGATACAACGAATGTCTCAAAGAATGTACCTTTTTGTTATATCCTTTACCTATATTCATTCCATGTCACATTATACCTATACTGCTACATACTATACCTGATTGAGACTGTTTTACTGAACGTGATTGCGGTGGACAGAGTTAAGTGAACTATGTTCTAATTTAAACAAAGTTGTGTTTTACCTGCAGTTCAAACAAGTTGAACACATGGTAAAAAAATATGGCAATAATATTCCTCTTCAGCATTCTCCTTAAAACAGAAATGACTTGTAAAACCACACTAGTCACATGATTGTTGCCAGATGATTTTACAAGCAGGTACCATCCCTAAAGCTGCTGAATTTCATTTTTGTTTAGCATTTCACATCTGCTTCAACAGCATGTCCTAGACACTGCAGCAGTGGACAGGTCCTCATGTCACAGCCGGGAAGGTCTCACTATCACCCTGCAGTACTTAGAAAGAGCGCCACCTGCTGGTGGGAGGATCCAATGTCCTACCTGGATGAGGTAGTGAGAGCAGAGATTGAGCAGCTCCAGCAGCTGGAGGTGACTTCCTGCTGAGAGAACATCTTGTATCACACTTGGCTCCAGCAGGACCTGGAGGAGAGGAACCTGCGTTAGTGACACACGTTTCCGTGTCTGCACCAGCCCAACAAGCCTACCCGTATCTGTGTAAACCCGGCACACATCCAGGATACCTAACCCACACATGTAGTCCCACCTGCCATTTTCAGCTCAGGTATGGCAACCCGCTGAATCATCACCGTTGATCTTCAGGCACCGCAGAACAGTCTGTCCAAATATACCTGGATGGGAAGGAGATTCACCTGTCCGGTGTAGGCGAAGTCCAGAGACTGCTTCAGACCCTCACTGGTGACTCCCTGGAGGACAACCTCCTCTGCCTCACTCTCCACCATGCACAGACTGAACATGGCCTAGAAACACACCACACACACGCCGCTATACAAAGACGCTGCATGAAGCCGGAGCTTCTCGGGGACAATCTCTCTGAGAATGACACACTCACCCGGAAGTAGTCGCTACACGCAGCCAGGATCGCTCTGTGCGCGTGAAACTTCTGCTCACCGGCAACGAGAGTGACATCACAGAAGAGACCGTCCTTCCTCTGACGGTTGAGTGCGGTGAAAACCGAGTCCCGGTGAGACTGTGACCGGCACAGTTTCTGTCCTGTCAGCATGTCCTGCGTGCTGTAAAACACAATCAACTCGTCCGATTTCATCAGACCTTTACAAATTCTTTCAAACAGCTGACTGACATGTGCGGGTCACACAGTGCTGGGGCTCATTACTGCAGTTTTGGACTGACATTCTTATATATTTTCATTTACGTTTAGCGGACCAGCTGAGCCTTTATTTAACGACACATAGGTTTTACAGTCGGTGAATTGGACTGTCAGGTTAAGCACCTTATTCTGAGGCACAGGGGCTTGAACCAGCAACCCTCAGGTTGATTCCTGACTAGGTTTGTTTCCCAACCTTCTTCAGGCTCGTTAAAAAGGATATAAAGTCAGAGTCGTGATACGGAGCCCAGCGTACAATCTATTTGACAGTGCTGTCAAAGTCTAGTGTAAAAGGTGTATTAAGGTAATTATATTGCTTTTAAGTTTCTCTGTAATTTAGTTACATTGTTACTTATATTGCTGGTTTACTAATAAAAACAAACAAACACAACAGTTGCCTTCAGCCTGTACTGTAATACTGGAAAAAGATCCCTTTATGCCATAATCCAGAATATATGTGAATACATTTCATTACACTCAACTGCAAACAAACCACTGAAATGAACAGACAGTATTTAATTCCAAGATCTGGGTTAGAGAATACCCTGCGAAATACGATAGCACTGTGGCTACGAGTTGCCTTGATTAAATACGGCCCCTAGGCTCTAGGCTGCTTCCACTGCGTCTCTCCTGTGTTACCCTGCGTCACTGTGGGAGGCTGATGCTGAGGTTGGCAAAAATTGCTCCTGCTTCACTTTGACCAGCTCCCTTCTGTTGCATTCCTCCATTGCAGCATTCAAGACTTTCAGAAGCTGTTCATTCCTTTGCATTTCCCGCAATACCGGGAGAAATGTTGCTGTTGCACAGGGGCCCCCCAAGAGGCCCTCGGGGGCTCACCGGGGGGGCCTCTGCACGTTGCCGTGGTGTGTTACTTCACGCAGAGCTGATACCATCTGCTTACAGGTCACCCAGCTGATGGTCACATCTGTGTCCTGCCATATTAAACACGCTCTTCTAACAGCCACCTCTCCCTGTCACAGGCCTGCTGTCACAGCTACTGAACTCCTATACCGCACACAATGCCCTCAAATCTCTCCTTTTTCCGCTGATGCTCAGTCATGTCACCCCCGACGCCTTCCTCTGTGCCCCTCACTGACCACTGTTCTTCCGGTCCTGCTTCTTGCAGATCGCCATCTATAAGCCATAAGCTGCAGCTGCACAGTCATGACAGTATGATTGCCATCTGGGATCTCCGCTCATCCTCCATTTTGGTTTGCCACATTCCAGAGAGATAACGGTGGAACAGCTCAATCTGAGCATGAGACCTGACTTCTGTGGACTTTTGTGAGTCTTCTCTGCCCTTTGTGCTTCATCATGTGGCCTCAGATTTGGCCTAAAATAGACTAGAGAGAGACCACGCCTTTGAGGAAGCATGACCGCCCTCACGGCGCCTCTCCGCCGCACATACATGTTACAGGGAACCCTAGGAGGGGTGAGTCTATGTCCCAGAAACACAACTTCTTATCTTCCATTCCAGCTGTGATCTTCCTATCCCCATATAAGCATAAATGGGAACCATTAAAGTCCATCACCAGCCAAAGCAGGATATCAACAACTTTAGGCAAGTTAGATTTAAGACTCCTTAATGCCGCTTCAAATTAAATTGAAGGCCAGCTTCACAATGACAAAGACGGCAAAAAACATTCAATGACAGCAGTTACTTTGCGTTGTTGGCCGCTTTGTGTTTCTCATTTGCAGGGTGAGATTCCACGGTTTTGGTTCCCATTGTACCGGGTTTGAACAACGTCTCTCAGAGTGCACAATGACCTTCATATTCATTATTGCTAAAAGGTTTCCATTAAGTTACAAACCCTCCCTCCCCCAGCTAACGTGATTACTAATGATTCCGCTCATTCCGGTCTGTGTGACGTTTCAATATAAAATGGCTACAAAATATAAAATCATCCCATTCCTGAACATGTAAATCAGAGTTATTTTCCTTGTTTGTGGCATATTAAAGACCCTTAATTCGATACATTTTAATACCAATTGAGAGTTTTCTTTGAGATAAACAAATGTAATACTTTTGAGGGATCTGCAGGTACCCCGCAAAGAGGGTAAAGGTGTGAGGAAGAATCAGACTGCCTCTTCATAAACGTGCTGATTTTTAGCCCCGCCCACAGCCCCTGCATGCACCGCCCCCTCCCTGTCCATTGTGTCCTATGTCCCACAGGGTCCGTTACACCTTTATCATTTACAAACAAATGTGGATAACCTTCAGATACACCTTCATCTGTTAACAGGCCATGTCTCACTGACCTTTCCCATCTTCCTAGTGAGAGTCTTCTGTTTCGCTACCTTGTATAATCACTGACCCGATTCTATCAACTTAGAGTGTGAAAAATAACCCCAGGTTTCCTTGAAAGAATAAAGCAGCAGTATTTGCACGAAGGACGGATCATTCATCTACAAAATAAGGCCAAACAACACGAGCAGAACACAGGAATGACAGACAGCAAGGTAGCCCAGGGATAGCGATAGCGACAGAAGTCAAATTCATCCTGGTGCAACTGACAAAACCACAATTTACACGTTTGAGAAAATTATCAATCCCAAAACCTATATTATATATATATATATATATATATATAAAAAACTTAGCCCACACAGTTACAAGGGAGAAGGATAGACAGAGGCAAGTGGCACCTGAGGGGAACCAAACTCAGAATCCCCCCCCATCTACGATCCTTACACAGACTGCGAGCTTCACTCCAATCACTAAAGATAGTGAGCGAATAGGCAGGAGCACTTACGATTCAAGGGGTAACAAAAGACACCATTCTGAGCTACACAAATGTTTAGACTGAAACCTGTCATTGAATACAGACACGTTATTTTTAAGAGCAGTATTGGAGGATCCCATAGTCACTAATGACCGGCGGAAAAATCTCTGTTGACAAGCATAGACGCGGGGGAACAATTTACACAAATAAGCTGCATATTCTCTTCACGGTCGTCTGAACTGCTCAGCATGTCAACACGACCCGAAACGATGCAATAAATCAGACTCAACATAATCGAGCCCAATTAACGACGTGTTCTTCACACAGCTCCCGAAAGCGGTCTTGTAAAACAGATTATGTTATGTTTTACAAATTTGATCCGGTTGGACCGTTATAGTAACTAATAATATTTTTGCCTTTCCTACGGAATGTATTATTGACAGCCGTGGATCAAGAGCATTGCTATTATATTCGAGTTGCATTTCAAATTACACCCATAAAATCCACAGTAAATCAATGCGGCCAAGAAACACCGTAAGCCTACTCGTACCCGTACCCGTAGCCGTATTATAGATTTCGGGGGTATCTTGGTAACAGGCAACCTTATTCGCAAAGGAAATCACGCGGTACTATGAGACAAGCCGCGGCCTTACCGAAGCAGCGCCAGGGGCCCGGTGGATGCCACTGCACGGACCCACAACAGATACCTGCGCTACCTGATTAACCCGCCCCACACCCGCAAGCGGATTTATGCTGAAGCCCAACAAAGCGCCCTAGGCGGCACGCACCTCGGACAGCTTTCATTCAAACGCCATTTCCACCCTCGCTCCGGTTCAAAGTTATCGGTCATTCGGGGATGTCACGTTGCAGGGTGGGCTCTGTCTGGCAGCTGAGTCAATACGGACTAGAGCTGTGGTCTACGGTTGCGGCGCAGGCTTTTATTCCAGCTGAGAACATCGCCCTGAAACTCCGCCTTTATCCATCAGTCACATGAAGTTCGTTGTTTACGCTGCAGTGCCACCTGGTGGCAGCCAGCTGCCCGAGCCCCGAATCGCAGCTATGTACTGAATGCATTTGTAATGGGCAACAACAGCAGCATATTATCCGACCGTCTCCTAAATGATCTCATGATCTGGGCCAAGGGGCAACATATTGTTATTATTACGGTTGTTATTATTAGCAGCTAGGTGAATTGGTGCCTGTAAATTGCCTGCAGTCCTCGTGCCTTGTCCTGCTCCCAGCGACAAGTGGTTGAGTATACGTGGCTGGAAGATGGACAGAGGGTACTACTAGAAGGTAGAAGAGTGGAAAGGTAGATGGGTATCACTATTATACTGCCGAATTTAAGCTCTCTGTGTTAAATCAACACCATCAATTGTGATATCTCTGATACACTATTTAGACAAAAGTATCGGGACACCTGACCATTACACCTACAGGAACGTTTATGACATCACATTCTGGGAAGGCTTTCCATAAGATTTTGGAGTGTGTCTGTGGGAATAGTAGCGTTCTCCCGGCATCTGCCAAACCGAGACTGCCAGACAGAGAAGTGTAATTTGTTACTTGTTTCCACTGCTCCAGGATCCAGTCGCGGCGTACTTTACACTACACCATTCTGCATTTTCGATTGTGTTTGGTGATGTGAGGCTTGCATGCAGCTGCTCGGCCATGGAATCTCAATAGTTTAAGGTCCCAGTGCACAGTTTATGTGTCAGTGTTAATGCCGGAAGTTGTTGAATCAACAGAACATCAGCGACTTTTCTGCACTATGGGCTTCAGCACTTTGTGACTCCGCTCAGTTATGAGGTCTGTGACTTCATTGCTGAATTTCTGTTGTTCCTACACGATTCCACTTTGGAACAATACCATGCACAGTTGACCATGGATTATCTAGCAGGAAAGAAATTTCACAAACGGACTTATTGCAAAAGTGGGTTCTGACAGTATCATGCTTGAATTCACTGAATCTCCCGAGTGACCTGTAAACATGACTGCATGGCTAGTTGCTTGATTTTATATACCTGTGGCAATGGAATGAAACACCTGAATTCATGAGGGGTGTAGCAATAATTTTGTCCGTATAGTATGTGTTCAGTGTTTCTCTGCTGGTATACGTAAATTCACGGTCCCTTCACGAACTTCAGTTGCGTGACTTCATGTCATATGCTTTCATATCAGCCTAGCAAAATCAATGCTGCTGCCCCTCTATTATTAGCTCGAGTGCTGTTATGCAAGTGCCAAGAAATGAAACCCCAGAGCAAGCAAGCGCCCACGCACACGTGCGAAACTCAGATTTTAAAATGAACGTGTGCATTTGGTTTGTAACTGTTGTGGTTTGTCCTTCCCCGTCAAATCGGAAGTCAGAAGCCGCTGGTGGTCAGAATTTGGTCAGAAGCCAAATTCAATCTTTACTGCAACAATGAAGTTACAATCAAAGCCGGATACTTAGAAGTGTGTTATAATCATTTAACAATATGTCGTCAGCTGAGCATTATCGTTCCTTCAACTATTCACAATCATTGTTTTTTTCCCTTAATCCACACCTCTAGGTGATAAGTTTGTCCATAATTTCTTTTACTGTTTGGTCCCTCGGTCGAACATAATGCTGGCACGACCAGCTTCACTTGGTTTTAAAAAAATGCTCAGCCGTAAACTTCTGTTACTGAGGCGAATCCCTTCATTCAGCAGTAAACCTTGGCAGCTTCAGCATGTTGCACATTTTCTAATTAGAGGGTTGGTAATATATTTGTCATTCAACATAGTGATAAAGTATACACTAATAAAAGTGGATATTCATAGATGCAGGACTAGCATACTGTAAACAGAAACTCTTAGGCTAATACGAGGTGCAAATACATACTTAATTGATTACATTGTGTTGATTGCATTATAATGATTACATTGTAATGATTACATCATGGGTATTTAGCATGCTTTTTTAATAATACCATAATGATCATATTCTACGTTATATGATGATAAATAATATTCCATATAACGAGTGTACTGTTAAATAAAAAGTGGAAGATTATCACTAGACCTATATTTTAAAGCAAGCTGAAAGAGTCACCTTTTCCGGGACAAGTGGGTACGCGGCGGAATTTTATACCTGCTCTTATGTGTGAGACGTCGGTGACGACTTAATTATATTTTCAAGTCAAGTCAAATTTACAGCTCTGGAAAAAAAATAATCTTTAGTTAACGAGAAGCATAGAAGAGCCAGACTTCAGTTTACAAAAAATACATATATTAGTCACATATGCACGCCCATAAATCGAGAAATGAGTAAAACAAAAACTGTGGTGTGGTTTCTTTCATTTTTATAGCACACGATTAAAAACGATATTTGATGTAACAAAGTGTTGTACAAAGCATATAAACGTCATGGAAAAAAGAGGTTAGAAACATGAGTGTTTAGAAGGGGTTTCAGAGTACAGTTATCGAAGGATGAGCTAATGTCAAGCGGAAGTGCATACATTCCAAAGCTTGGGAGCGGCTGCTGAAAAAACCCGATTGCCCTTACATTTTAAATAGGTCTGGGGAATGGCTAAACGCAACTGATCGGGGTATCTAAGAATACTATGAATAATAAGAAGTGTAGAGTTATTGTGGGGCCAAACCGGGTAGTGCCTTTAAAACAAACTCCGGAGATCGGGAATGATCGCACTCAGAGTTTCTTAAATCATGCTCCAGGGGCGGCTGGTGAGTTAGAAAATCATAGGGCAGCACCTTCAAAATGATTTCGAGAAATAATGATCGTCAGTTATTATGATCAGTCTAAACTGGTTTTACGTGATAATATTGCTTATTGTTATCTGGGAAACTGTCGCTCGCATCGTCTTACAAAGGTGCCAGCTAAAATATACTAATGAATTTCTCCAATGAGGAGCTGTAATAATAAAACACAGAACAATGTATGCATGATGACTTTCAGCCCCGTGTGAGGAGCCCGGTCCAGGTGTAGTGGATCTGATATCATCATAACCACATTGCGATGATTTGCGTTAAGATTGAAACGACTTACAATGCAAGACTTTTCAAACATTTGTTCTTATCTTAAAATGTTTAACTTTGAAAGCTAAACAGGAAGCAATGTTACCTGGTGGGTAAGTTGAACTTTTCTACAGTAATTTGGACTGGTAAAGATTAAATCTGCACTAACAAATACACACACCACGAGATCAGCATTTCCGAAAATTCAGATAACATAAACGTAGGATACCACCCTAGGACCTAAACAAATAACACGTAGGCCTATTTTGGTTTCGTTTCCAACTTAAATTTATGAGCACCGCAATTTAGAGGACAAATACAGAATGTGACCTCGTTTGGATTAGTGGTAAAATACTCTGAAGTAGTTTTGCCTGACGTACTAACGTCCGCTCGTAACGCAGCTTAAGGGAAGGGGCGGGTGGGAGCAACATCACCCATAAAGGGAAATGAGCTTGTGATCTTGGTTTCACAACCCGCGAGACGAGCCATGGACAAATTTAAAGTACTGAGCAGTTTCGTCCAGAATCAGCAGACCACCCTGGGCTTCAGCTTGGTAGCCTTGCTGACCGCGGGTGGAGAGCAGATTTTCTCGACCGTGGTTTTTAAATGTCCCTGTAATTCCTGGAATTTAGCGTACGGGAGCGTGTTCCTCTTCGTTCCTGCCCTTGTGCTTCTTGCCCTCGGATACATTTTAAACAACAAGACCTGGAGGCTGTTCACGGGTTTATGTAACGGCAAACAGCAACAGTGCCACTTTAAGCAGGCCTTGGCCAGATGGCAAGTGTTTCTGCAGATCTCCATCAGCGCGGTGGTCGCCCCCGTCAGCTGGATCGCTGTGGCGCTTCTCAGCGGCGTTTACTTCGAGTGCACCCTGACTGGGGTAAACGCGACCCTTTTCAGGGAACACCTCTGTTCTGGGAAAACGAAGGCTTGTCTGGAGGAGCTCAATTTATTCCCCTGTGGGAAAGGTTCTGTGCCTGCAGCCGAGCGTGATGATGTGCTGCTCGGCATTCGTGCGGAGTCACAGGTGAGGCTCATATAACTGAAAGATCTTACTAATGTTGAATGGGAACTATCCTGGATGATTCGTGTAAACTTAGAAATATGTCACGATTAGTCAATTGAAAAATTTTATGATTATGGACTAACTGGAAGCTTTTCCTTTTTAATTGATTTGAACTTTTCTTCCTCACCTCAACAAAGAAAATGTAATAATAAAAAACAGCAAATAAGCTATTGGTAAGTGGTAGTCTAATTAAAGACAACCAATAGAAAATAAATTGAAATACTAAAAAAAGTGAAAGTACGGGAATTAATCCTTTTATGTATTGTTTTTATACTTGTCACGATTCCGGAAAGTACCGCGCAAGACAGAGACAGGACGCCACCGGGGCTGCCACTCCGAATTCACGCACACAGTGCATTTTTAAAAAACGGAAGTCAGGAACCTCAGTTCATACACGTGAGCCGGGACAAAGTGCCCCTGTTTCTGTTCCCCTTTTATCGGTGTGTCACAGTATTTAGCTCTACAGTTTTCTTGTCAGTCGTATAGGGTATTTCTACAGTAACTTGGTAATGATGCACTTTGACAGTATCAGAGATTCACGGCGATTAGTTTTACGCGTGAAATCAATAGTGTATGATTTACTTACACCCTTGCGCAAACGAGGGATACGTGCCACAGTGAAACCAGGCGCTTTCACTCAGTGTGGGTGCTCATTTAGTTAAGAAATCATGCCTATTATTCCTGTAACCGTGCCTTAAACAATAACTTTTAGTGAGTATTAAGAGGTGTGCTGCGAATCCTGGCATGCATGGCTATGGTTTCATACTGTTTATTTTGTCATGGACGCGTAGAAGGTTAGTATAGATGTCTGATAAGGCATTTTGGTGGATAAAGTGACGTCAAGACCATGAACAATTCTCTAGCAGTGGTGGTGAAAGGTTCTGTGGCAAATGACTTATCCTTTGTCCTCTTCTAAACAAGGAGACAAAACAACATGGGTGCATGTTTTGGGGACCACGTCGGAACTTACTTTTGCTCAATATCGTCTCTTTGGAATACAAAATATATCCGTGCAGCAGAAAACGTGTCCAGTTCCTGTTTGCATTTTCTCTCTTAACTCTTCTTTTTAGTTTCATTTCTCAGAATAAAAGTGGCTACGGAAGCGCACTTGTAATTTCCACAAGGCACCGCTGAGAGTCTAATTAAGGTATCACCCTAAGCACTACTCCCTGGGCGCTGAGTTAGCTACCCCCTGCTATGTCACGATGTCACATATGGGTTAAATACAGAGGATACATTTTATTGTTGTGCACTGTGTGCTGTGGTGTGTCAACACTGATCACTGACAGTTGCACGTGCATGAAATACCATGTCCATATTAACATCAGGCATCGTGTAAGGCTATAGTGGACACCACAACCCGCTGTTTTTTTTTTTTTTTTTTAGTAATTAGTGAATCTGTAGGCTACCATCGAACATGTGGTTAGCTGGTTATGTATAGTAGAAACATTCGTCCCCATTTGTATCAACGGCACATGTGCAAGATAATTGAATAGGTATTTCCAGTAGGTGGCGGCACCGACTTTCACCGATCAGTGTATCTCATTTTTCATACTGTCCAAGTTTTGAAAACTTGCTAATAAAATTTGCTACACTGCTTGTATTAGTGTTTGTTGCAACACATCTCCCCTTTCCTGGTCTGGTGGAGTATTATTGCTGTATGCATGCATCGACTGCGACTATCCGCATCCACAGCCAAATATAGTATAAATAAGCTGCTGTGTAGATGACCGACTGCAGCCAGAAAGCGCACACAGAAAAGTTAAATATGAACTAGGCTGTAGTGATGAATTGAAAATTTGCGTGGTGCAACCCATGTCCTGCTTCCAGAGGAATCAAAGCAGTATGCACATCTGAATCTGTTCCCTGGAGACTTGCTGTCAGGTTGGGTGATGGAACAGTCCTTACGGATGACACTGCAGCTGTGACCCGCTGGGCTGGTGACTTTGAGCAGTCGTTTAAAGCTGACCCTCCAGCTAGGATGTTAGGTCCACGGTTCTCATGATAACACTGTTTTCAGTGCCGGGTAAAGTCCTTGCTAGGGTCATCCTTAACAGGATCTGTGATCACTTGCTGACGATGCTGTGATCTTAGCGGAGTCAATGGAAGCTCTGATCGGGGCTCTTGGGAGACTGAGCAAGGAGTCTGAGTGTCTGGGATGGCGGGTGTCCTGGATAAAGACCAAGATCCAGGCATTTAATGACTTCTTAGGCACAGATGTCAGTTCTGTGTGGTCACCGGAATGGGGAGTGTGGCACTTCCGATATCTTTGCAAGGGGACGAAGGTCCAAGTCTTTAGAGTCTTGGTGCTCCCTGT
>JAODKF010000147.1:13136547-13160715 GCA_026779585.1 Mormyrus proboscirostris | reverse complement strand
GTGGGTGTGTGGCAATCCATTATGACATAATTTATACTGATGGATAGAAGGAAAGCCAAGAGAAAGGAGTAGTGGAACCAAAAACTCCCAAATAGGGAGGACAAAACTGCTACAACACCCCGTAGCATGCTAACGTGATGGAGAATGGAAAAATGGGCCTGATTTAATAAAAGCAAAATGTAAACTGTGGTTATATTCATGGTCATATTTACCTACAGAGAGCAAGGTGGGGCATAAAGAGAATTTCCCCATGGTGATCAATAAAGTATCAATTAAAAAAATATATATCAATCATCACTGAACCAATATAGGTGTGTAAAGAGATGTGTTTGTGTGTGAGGCCCTTCGGATGAGGCCGCTCACTTGCGTGTCTCTGTCTCTTCAGATCCTGGGCTGGTGCATCATCATCTCCGTCGCCGCCGCGGGCCTGGCCGGCACCTGCTACACGAACTGCCGCTCGCAGGTGAGCTACCTGCAACTCACCTTTTGGAAAAAGTACATGGACACAGAGAGAGAGAAGTTCGACGTCTACGCCACCGATTACGCCAGCAAGCTGGCAGACCGAAATCTCACGAGCTTCTTCGAGAACCGTGACCCCGAGGCCTTCCCCTTCCCCACCCACACGGCGTGGGAGGAGATCTCTGCTCTGTACAATTACTCCCACAGCGACCAGTGCTACAGCACGCTGCAGCGCTTTGTGGAGCACGCCGACCGCAACTCCAGCCCAAACAAGAGGCCTGAAATGGTAGCCTTGAATGAAACCTTCTAGATACCTGTGGGACTGCCTAAGCAGAGGATGCCTTTCATTGAAGTAGTCACTTGTGGAATGCAGCATGTTGTGCAGCTCTGAAGTGTTTAATGTCTAGTTTAATGTTATAATCGTTTATTCTGCTCAAGGCCATGGGGGGAGGGTTGGAGCAGACAGCACAGGACACATGGCAAGCTTGGGCATTTCAAGGATTTTTAAATTTGGAGGGCATAAAAGAATCCATAAATCAGACAGTGGGGCCAACTTTATCATTAGCCAATGATGTGTTTTGAATTGGCGAGTGACAGGGATGAGGGTACTGCCAGAGCCAATCAGCTTTCAGCTCGGGTCAGTGCACCTATGGCTCCACCCCTGCATCCACCCCTGATGGCAGCTGCATATCCTGGATGGATATACGATCACACATTACAGGTAATTTAGAAACACCAGTTAGATGGTACGTCTTCGCGGTGCAGAAGGAAACCAAAGTGACACCAGGAGAATAAGCAAACTCCGTACGTGCAAAGCAGAGGTGGCATTCAAACATCTAACTATGTCTGAGCTCCTCACATCAGGAACAAATCATATACAGAAGACAATCATGTTGGTCACCAGGAATAATGACACTAATTAGTGTGATCAATTATGTTACCTAACTCACTCCCCCACCATTTCTCAGAGAAGAATCACAATATCATGATTAGGCACTAAGCCACGTTTCTCCAATGTGACTCATTCTGCTCCCACTTTCCAAGATTATTATTGTTAACAAAAGATAAAACTAGAAGAAAAACATTTTTGTAAGCTCAAAGTGAAATACAAAAATTAAAAACTACGGCTAAACAAAAAACTACAAATATTTCACCCGCAACTGACAAAAACAAACTGTTAAGTATGTCATCTAAAAATATTGCTTGGCTAAAGTAATGAAAGTTTGTTGGTCACTAATTATCATTTATACTTGGAACATGTTATGTGCACTTTGTATTCATGTTAGATTCTCTAAAGATCAGACCTATCAAATAGCTGACTAAATTTACTGTAGTACCACTGGTAGGAATTCAGATATCTTACATTATGAGGTATCTTATAGGGTTCAAAGGTAGAACCTCAGTTTCCCTGTATTCTATGCTACAAAAATGCACCTTTGCAATGGAGACTCTCAGGTATATGCCTTTCAGGTATATTTTTTGAAAATAGCACACGGGAGTTCATATTAGCACTATAGTATGGTAGAGCCTCTGGCCACAGGAACTTTGAAGACCTGCCGCTTGGTGCCTAAGATTGAACTACCCACATCCTGTAAATGTACCTAAACCGTATTGCAGAGTGAGTGTAGATGCTTTTGCCTCTTACGGTGAGTTGTGGCACCATGGTAAGCAGAAGCACGGATACAGTTGAAACATTAGTGCAACTTACAATGTGATACCAGCTCAGTCAAGGTGTTAGCAAGAACGTTTGTGGATTGGGGAAGAGGCGTGAGACAACAGTGGATGTAGGGTGAAAGGAATAACCTGTGTTTCAGTTTGGTTTACTTTAATGGAAATTAAATCTGCCAAGGAGTCTTAAGTGTTGTATATTGAATAAATTATAGTTATTGCCGTGAATTTTGGATGAAAAATGCCACACGTGATAACAGTGAATAGAAACAAGAAGAAACGGGGTTAAAGCCAAAATATTTAAGGTTTACACCACCCTTTAAGGTCACCCTTGTCAAAGTCCATGGCGAGAGACAGAAAGAATGTGGTGCTGGGGGGCCATATCATGTATTAAAGTTTTCTTAAGTACAGATTTAAACATTCCAAACACCTGTTATGGTCAAACTGTGGAAATATATGCCAAAACTAATAGTGTTCTATTTTGTCGCAACTGTAATAAATGCAATTTTGCATGCCTTTTCTATTATTCCAAATATTTTTTTTTTGTGATGGAAAATTTGATATTTTTTAAAACACGTCACTGTGAACTTTGAGAAATAAAGATTGTTCTAGGATCAGTCTGAAACTTCATTCATTACGTTTCACTCTTTCCATAAACCATCTTTTGTGGGTCAGGGAGAGACGTCAAACAACATTAATTATTTTATATCCATACTAAATGGCCAGAATGTGAATACGTCAATGGTCGCCGACGTGTCGACCGTGACTACTATAGCCCGCAGCTAGGGAGGAGAGTGACCAGCGTAATATGGTAGATTTTGGATTTTTTTCTTTTTGTGTTTCGCGTATACATTTTTATTTGGACGACGGGCGCCGCATTGTTTCGGTGAGCTGCAGAGTGGAAGCAAAAGGATAATTAATTATAGACGTACAACGGGAAACCTACGATCCAGTCCTATGGGGCTGCGGTGTTTTGCACACTACACGCAAAACTTTAGTTAATTACCCCTCATTTCCCTTCAACATGTATTTTTACAGAGAGCGTTATTTTCAATAAATAAACATTTCAAATAAATATATCTGGGGAACTACTGAGTGCACCGGGAGGAGGCGGTTAAGTACATATATACAAAATTAAGTGCGCGAATATAACAAATTGACGACACCATCTGTCCAAATGTAAAATTCTGTGGTAAATATTACATGATATATGGTACAGCACAGTGATATGTGTCATGTGACCAGTTTCACGTGACATCAAATGATCAAATAATCTATCGCAGATATCCTTCAACGGCGTCTTTGTGTTGTGAACATAAAAGGAACGTCTTCTATGTGGAGATACACAGCAAGCCAGTAGAAGAAATAATTCAGCTGCTTCTGTTTGGCGCACATACGGAGAACATGTGGGACTGGCGTTACCTTAGGTTGGTGGCCGATCGCCGAGCAGTCGATTCATCCTGGGCCCCGCCTCGGCTACCGGCCCGCATGGCATCCCCGCTTCACTAGACAGCGGTGTTGATCGATGGACAGCGACGGGGCAAGATGACGGACTACGCAGAGGAGCAGCGGAACGAGTTGGAAGCCATTGAGTCCATCTACCCGGACTCCTTTACGGGTACCGTGAACATTTAGCTGAACGGCCGTTTCACCGCGGTTGGTGGATAGCCTTGCTACACGGTCGCGATGACACGTCGGTTGGCGTAAGGGTCCAGCAATGCCGCAGGAGCGCTTTCAGTTCGGCGTCCATGCGAAGCACACCCATACTAGCACCGACGTTTGTTATAAGTGTCTGAAGGGTCCTCCAGATCACTCGCTTGGGATTTGTTATTCATCCATGTTGCTGGGAGAGTTAAAGCGTATTGTTGGAACACACTGTGCATTTCATCAGTTACTAATTGTCGATCTCAGCCAGAATGTGAGTTACAGTAAACCTGAAAAAAGTTAACAAAGTTTTTGTTACTTAATTTCTAGTCAAGGGGAAGGTGCTTTTTTTTAAAGAAAGATATCCATGAACCTTATGATAAAATTGGTAATGTGTGCATCAGTTGTTATTTTCTATTATGACGGGGACATGATCGGTATATGTAACAGTACAATGAAGAGGTTTAAATATAATGTATCGTGAAGCAGCGCAGCGTGTCATTGTCCAGGGATCTGCTTTAATTATTCGAAATCTGTGTTCAACAGTGCTTTCCGAAAATCCCACAGCGTTCACTATCAAGGTGACTTCGGACGCTGGTGAAAACGATGACAGTGAGTTTCAGTGGCCAAAAAAAAAACCATTCTACTGTTATCCTATTTCCATTCATCTGAATTCAAATTATACGTCTTAATCTCAGATATGTGCAAAAATGATTTCGAGATGTCAATGCTTTAAACATAACTTGCCAAATCCCATACATATTGTGGGTATTGGGGGCCCAATGATTAGGGAAGCACACTTGTAATTTAAAGATCGCTGGTTCAAATCCCTGACCAGCAAGGCACCACTGAGGTACCCTGAGCAATGTACTGCCCTCAAGCACTGCTCCCCGGGCGCTGAATTAGCTGCCCCCTGCTATGTCACAATGTCAAATATGGGTTAAATGCAG
This sequence comes from Mormyrus proboscirostris, assembly GCA_026779585.1. NCBI lineage: Eukaryota > Metazoa > Chordata > Actinopteri > Osteoglossiformes > Mormyridae > Mormyrus > Mormyrus proboscirostris. The sequence continues at coordinate 13,155,994 of JAODKF010000147.1, read as the reverse complement.
AGGATACATTTTGTTGTTGTGTGCTGTAGTGTGTGAGCAATGATCACTGATCATCTAAGATCACTGATCACCAAATTAAGAAATTTCATGTGTATACATGGTAACACATTCAGATCTTTCCAGGTTTTTGCTATGTTTTGAGTTTTTGCAAATTTCAGTATTGATATCATTTATCCGATGGAGCTACTGTTGTACTGCCAGCCTAAATGGATGTGACAGACACCTGATGTACAGACTTATGCACCTGAAATTTAGGCTTATTTTACAGCAGAAACACAACTTGTAATAGAGCTAAATTAATTGCCGGTAGTGTTAGTACTGCTGTTATTTGCACGTTGTGCATTTCATACACCTGCATGTTACCAGTGCTGCTGACTGCATACATCAGCTTCTCTTGTCAACCCTTTAATGCTGAAAACAATTGTAACATACATGGTAGTTCTATGGCACGTTGAACCTTAGGTAAGACTTAAGATATCATAGAGCTTTAGATGTTTCTAAAGCAGTGGGCAGGATTTTACTGATTTTGCATGTTAACCAATTGTTTGTTCTGTGTTTAGCTGTGGAGACGATATTGAAATTCACATATGTGGAAAAGTACCCAGATGAGCCACCCCTTTATGAAGTTGTCTCCCTGGAGAACCTGGAGGAGAATGACGTGGAGGACATCCTGACGTTACTGCAGCAGCAGGTCTGTGTGTTTCCTCTCTGTGCATTTATGCTCATGGATGTTTTACTTACACAAAAAATGTTCTGAGGGCAGAACAAAAAACGATTGGTTCGGAGAGATAACCAATCAGGTTGTAGAGGAGGCAGGACCTAGACATTTGAACTCCTCTACAACTGATTGGTTCTCTCTCCATCATCAACCAATCATTTTTTATCATTCTGCCCTCGGAACATTTTTGTGTAAGTAAATCTCCCACAAGTTGCATTTACAGCATGGCTTGTGGTCAGTCTGCATTACATCTGTAGTCTTAAATGCCCAGCTAATAGGATTCACGCAGGTATGTGCAGGGCTGGAATTCTGCGGGACGTGTGCCCATTGAACCAAAGTGCGAGGAATAAGTGAAGGGCTCTTTTGTATCTGTTTGCCAAATCATCACTTTGTATGACTGTTGGGCCATCAGGCTACAGAAAACTTGGGCATGGTGATGGTGTTCACGCTGGTGAGCGCCGTGCAGGAGAGGCTGAATGAAATCGTAGACCAAATCAAGAGCAGACGAGAGGAGGAGAAGAGAAGAAAGGAGAAGGAGGCAGAAGAAGCAGAGAAGGTCTGTATCTATGTTGCTCCTCTTTTTGAAATTATCCACCAGTTTGTATTTTTGAGCTGAGGGCTGTTAAATTGCTTGTATCCATATACATGAAATTCTGTGTTGCACTTCCTGTTTGGTTTTAATTACCCCCCTCCCCCCCATCATGTGCCATCAGGTGGCCTTCCAAGGTACTGTTGTGACGATCGAGAACTTCCTGTCATGGAAGGCGAATTTTGAGCAGGAGATGGCAGAGCTGAAGAGGAAGAAACAGAAGGAGGAGGAACAGTCGGGAAAGGCCAAACTTACTGGTGTGTTACACCTATTCCTGAAGCATCACTGCCATCTCCTGGATGGAGGACTATAGTGGCTTTATAATTGGTTTTGGCAGAGTAGTATTTTGTGTTTACTGCCACTTGGGATCCCCAGGGACATGAACTGCTGGTAGTATGAAATTTTACCTTGTAGTGCTAAAGGAACTGGCAGTTAACTGACCATAAGTTAAAATGTTAGCATTGCTCCCCAGCTGGAGTGCTGTTATTCAACATTAACATCTGTATAGTACAGTAATGCACCAAATGTCATACTTGTTGCTTCTTATAATGAAATACTGGGGAAATGCTATTAATTTAGCATGTAATATGCAGTGTGTCTTGGTAGCACACTGGGTAGATTTGACAAGGAAATCTAATCTGTATTCTTTTAAAATAGGAAAACAGCTGTTTGAAACAGACCATGACCTTGATACATCCGACATTCAGTTCCTGGAAGACGGTATGGTTGTAATAATTTTTATCGCCCCAAATATTTGTACCAAATGCTCTTTTGTACATTCTTGAGGTCTGCCAGTTACGACACAGAATGATGTTGTGTTACAATCTAAGTCTCATTCTAACACCTGCTTGCTGCATTTTTCTCCTCAGCTGGTAACAACGTGGAGGTGGATGAGTCACTGTTCCAGGATATGGACGATTTGGACCTAGAGGAGGACGACCCTGACTTTGACCCTCTGGACCTGGGGAGTGACGAGGATTAGGGGTGGGGGGCTGGAGGGGAGCCTAACAGCAGGAGTCAAGTCTGATCCATGTCTCTCTCCAGCTGTTTGGATCCCTGAAGTCATCCTCACCTCTGGATTTAAAAGAGACTGCATACATAACACCGGATATTAAACTCAGATTTTAAGTTAGCCATTCGTCTCTTTATCCTGAAATGCCCAGAAAAGTTGGGCGGGGGGTGTAATTTGGCTTGGGATGCCCTTGGGGAAGTTATGTGCAGTCTCCCTCAGATTGCCTTAGTCACTGTAGAGTTTGTGGTCCATTCAAAATTTGAGTGAATTGGCTGAAGTACACCCGATGGTCCACCAGAGGGAGACATTGCTCTGGATGTCAGAACACAGTCTTTCCCTCAGTTTATATTAAACTCGTATTTTCTCAAAATAATGTGATTTTTTTTTTTTCTCCCCTGGAGAGGTTGCTATGATGTAAAAGGAACATCGTGTAACATTGTTCATCTACAATGCATAGTGAATTCACTTTTAATTTAATTAATTGATATATAAAAAAAATCTCACATGTGTTTGCAGGTGTGGCACTATGTTTGAAATTTGGATTTGAAGTACCAGATGAGGTAACCAGTTGATTGATTGCAACCATAAAGGAAGCCTGTTAAAGAGTTGACTTTGAGGTTTGCTGGGAGAAGTTCCTGATTCTCAGGTTCTGAGTCTGCCTGCAGGTCAGGGTGCTTATGGGCGCTAAATTTTTAACAGCAGCTACTGCAAAATTTAGTGCAGGTAAGTGCATGGCTAATACATTGATAAATAATGACCAGATCATTGAGAAATCTTGATAGTTTGCCATATTATAAAAAAATTGGTGAGTTAAAGGACTAATGAATGTACTGGACTCTACTGACCACAGGGACCTTCCATGGTTGGTTCATTGGTGCCCAATGATCTGTAGCAGTGTTTCTCCACCCAGTTGTTGGTGAACCCCAGACAGTCCGCATTTTTGCTCCCAACACACCTGTGCTAGATATTCAGTGTCCTTGGTTGGTTGCTCATATGTGCTGGGAGGGAGCAAAAATGTGGACTGTCTGGGGGAGCCTGAGGGCTGGGTTGAGAAATACTGGTCTACAGCTACTGGCTGTTTCCAGAATCAGGGCTCATCAAAAACCGAGCTCTGTCCCAAGTCTGTTGTTCATTCCTGTGATTTTGATTCCGTATTCACTCCTTTCCCACCGGAGGCCCCGCTGACTATAGGTCACACTTTCAAGTAATAGTAAGAAGCAGCAAAGAATTATTCTGCGTTTTCTAACAAAGCTCAGTTAAAATGTCACCTTTGGCCACTCCCAATGGATCGGGGCTCCCGTGGGTAGATAGTGGCTTTTGCCGACTTGGGGGCGGTGGGGGGACCCCTGAATCTACTAGGATCTGCATGCCCCTTCACCACCCTGGGAGTGGGTGCTTTGGGGTTTCTGTGGGGCAGTAGCTGGCGTGGTTTGTGGCAGGGGACAGTGCCAGTGTATCTGTCCTAACTCCTCTGACAAGGATGAAGAGAGACAAAGAACTGGGACACTGGGAAGATTTCAAATTGCTGAGAGGATCCCTGTGTCCAAACGCCTGGCATTATGCAAACTGCAAGTCAGAGGAAGATGATGGTAATCTCGATTAGCAAACCCTGTGCTCTTTGTGGCAGAGTGGTTTCTTTTTTTGCATTCAAAGGGGGAATCCAAACAGTCATGTGGTGTTCCTCATGCCTGTTAGTCAAACCAAAGGGGAACTAGGAAGGGCTAAGAAATCATGTAGTGTACATATCACAAGAGAGGAACTGTACTGCAGTTAGTGTGAAAATTCATTCCCATTGCCAGAATGACCAGGCAGGCTTTGCAGCAGTGTTTATTCACAGGCACGTTTTAACGGTATGTACGGTCAGGGGATGGTTGATAGACCACGATGTCTTGTGCGATTACTGCAGATGTTGGTGCCCTGCTTAGTAACATAATCCTTCAGTAAAATTCATGAACATGCAGGAATCATGGCCGGCTGTTGCCAATGGACTTGTTAGGTTTGTTGAACCACAACTTGGTCACACAGGTAAAATATATATTAGATACAAATGTTACAATCAAATTTTGTAAGTTCTGCTGGAGTGATTCCTGGTGAGGTCACAATGAAATCATGGAAATCCAGGCACCAAAGACCATGATTCCTGAAGGTTTTGATCTGCTGCTCCCCTCTTCAGAATCAGATTGAGAATCATACCTGCTTAATTGGAGTTTAATTGATAATTGGGTGTTCTGATTCATTTATATTTATAGCAGATGCTTTTATTCAAGGTAATGTACAATCCAGAGAGCAGGGTCAGTCAGTCGCTAGAGAATGTCAAACTCCAGTCCTGGGGGGCTGGAGCCCTGCACATTTTTGGATTTCCCCTCTAACTCCCTGTTTCACCACAGATGATTCAGCTCAGGAGGTAAAGAACTAAGCCATACAGGACCGCGGCCCCCCCAGGACCGGAGTTTGACACCCCTGCCCAAGAGCGACTGGGGTTAAGGGCCTGAAGAGCCCAATAGTGAAATTACTCAGCCATGGGATTTGAACCAGCTACCTTTCAACCACGGGCACTAACACGCAGAGCCACACTCATACCTCCCACTAATAGGGAAGACACTGTGAAACCAATCTATCATTCAGCTTGCCTGTCGCTCCCCGCCTTCATTACAGATGACTACTGGTTCCTGGTAGAATTCTATCTACATTAAAAGATCTTTGATGTCCCAAACAAAGCGGAGTGGCACATCTTTCATCTCCTCCTGGAACATGCGGTCAAATCTTTCACTCTGGGCCACAGTGAAGTGTTTCTTCCAGTCACCGACAGTCCCTGCACCAGGAATAAAACTTAGCAGCATCCAAACAGCCACGCAAAAACGCTTGTCTAGATCTACAAACGCTGATGTTGTCTCTGATACCATGCAGGTCTCACCCGTAGATGTGTTTTGGTGGTCGCTGGACCCAGCTCACCTTTCCTCATGAAAGTCCCTTTCTGGTGATTGAAGAACGCCTCAGGCACCCGTTTGTAGTTGACCGACGAATTCTTGCTCATGTTTTCGAAGGTGCTGTGCGTCACCACATCGTCCATCTGTGAGCAGCTCAGGTCCTTCCTTAGAAAGCAGCAGATCCGCTCCACCACTGCTCTTAGATCCTGCAGACGCAATACTGTGACTGAGAATTCCTGAGAAAACCTAGCTATCCTACAACGAACAGCATGAGCTGTTGAAAAGCAGACCCAAGGCTGAACTGTAAGCGCGGACATCGAGCACAGCTCCATTCAGCTTTTTTGATGCTTAGCTGGCTGTATTTGACTCAGTGATAATTAGATGTACTGTATAAATGTCAGCTATTTATATGATTTTTAATGTATGAAATATGTTTATTAACCTTCCTCTGGTGTTAGGGTCAGCACTGACCCATCTAACATAAGAGATAGGAACAGAAAGCTACCTCAGGACAAAGATTAAAATGATATATGATGGATATATGGGGTGCATAGATTATGCAATTTATATTTTACATTATTGATTGGGTCATGATTAGTCTCTTAGGTGTTTGAAATATCCTCTGTCCGTGTTGATACATTCCGGGAGCCTGTCCCTGACACTGCGACACACTTTAGCATACAATTTCAGATTATCATCAATGTCCACAAATATCCAATTAACCCACTGTGTGGGGCTTCCCCTCAAAAACCTTCTCCTTTATTATACCCCCAAAAAAAGTGCAGCGGGTGTCAGATTGGGTGAACGCGGTGGTCAGTCAATGCCGCCACATCGGCCGATCCAACGCTGTGGGAAAGTGTTGTCAAACCGCATACCTACTTTAAAAAATAACATAAAATAAAACTTTACTTTGTAAAATAAAAACTGTATTTCTGCTTTTGACCCACTTTGTGTATTCCATCTGCAGATTGTCATACATTTGTCAAGAGGACAGCCATTTATTGATATGCCATTATCTAAAAAAACATTCATATTTACCACGCAGTAACATTCACAGAAATCGATGTGGATGGCATATCGTGTTTTCCCAAGGAGACTTGCTTTTCGGACTCACCTGAATCATCTCCTCATAGGTGACATACAGGACGTCCATTTCATGCCTGTGCAGGTACCAGGTCTTGACGTGCTCAAACCAATTGCTTGCAAACACTGTAATGTAAGGGTGACACACAGACACAAGAAGGCATACTCTACCTTCAGCATCGCATTACATCCGCATGATACCGAGGGTCGCGGCCGACTGCAGACCCTTCTGAGCCATGAGGGACGTGACTCAGGAGTGCTGACCTGCTTTGCCTTTACCTTTCCCCTGCATAAATTTCTCAAAGAACTCATTAAAATCCTTGGGCGTCTCCAGCATGACGGCATAGTTATGGAAGTGAAAGTAGGACACCAGGACATCTTTGGGGTTTCTGGCCACATAGATGACCTGAGAGAAGAGAGACGTCCCAATGAGATCCATGATACGAACATCTTGTACCTCCATGGTCTGCTAACACTGTGGTCCGAGCCTCTGTTTCCCAGCACCTTGCCACGTTTCTTTGTGAGTTCCCTTGGGAGCAACTTGTAGGGTAGGTGTGAAGCACGTAACCGAGGGGAAGCAGCAGCGGTGAACTTCTCCTTGTCATGCAGAATCTCAATCCAGGGGATGCGTTGTGATACCAGCTGGCTGGAGGTGGCTGTGATATCTCCCTTAGCCTCAATCATAGTCAGGATCTGCTGCATCCAGGTTGTTCCTGCCAGACAGGGCAGTAGGGCACAAGGGGTCAGTGAACATCTTGCTTTTGCCAAGTTAGACGTGTCCCTGATTCAACAGAGGAGGGACTTGTGTTTCACTTCTTTAACCAATGTCTTCATTGCATGCCATCACCTCAAATTCAAGGCTTCCAACCATCGAACCAGGGTGTGTTTAGCTCAGCAGGCTAAGCTTCTGTGCCTGTGCTCAGAAGGTTGCTGGTTCAAGCCTCGTCGTTATTATCTTCATCATCATCTAATTAATGTAGTGATGTCATACAACAAGGACTGTAATTGGTTAAAAAAACAAAACACAAGCTCCTCCCTTGTTGACCCAGGGACATGTCGAACTCGGCAAAATCAGGACTTGCTCAGTGTGACAGTTTTTCTGTATCATAAGGTACAATGCTATGTTAACTCAAACAGAAATATTAACTCAATCTGAAAAGCAGTAAGGAAGAGATTTTTAACTTAGATATAAAGTCAAAGAGGCAGGAACAGCATTATTTATGCTATAAAGCCCCAGGTCTGTCCCATCAGCAGTCAACAACCAACACAGTTAACATCTTGCCAGTTTCTGAGACCAAGATAGCAGCATCGGTGTTCAGGTCCAGACCTGACTTTGGGTAAGCCAACAGAAACACATCAGAGTCACGGATTTCCCAGTTTTTTATTTGGTCCACCTCATCGGGAAGGTGAAGCCCGGAGATTAGGTTGAAGTCTTGGAATGAAAACAATTTATAATCTGGGGTCGCATTTTTAGGAACCGGGGCATCTGGGAAAAAATATTAACCATGTAAATAGCTTTGGAGAAGAGCAAATGAATAAATAAATAATCATCACCATCTTTGAGAACAGCAAACTTTCTATAAAGGATGCAACTACAGAATCAAGCACTAATATTCTTTACTTACAATTCCATCATTTTCTTGTTAGAAACATTATTAAGCAGATAATTTCCCTTTACATATAGCTTGGAATGAAAGCAGTATTACATTATGGATAAGGCAGGAGTTTTTCAGAGAAAGCTTGTTTGGGTCACTCAGTGTTAGGATGAGAGAGTCCTAGTTCCTACCTGCCATCTCCACCAGCCACTGGTTGCGTCCAGTTGCAATAGCTGGATCCCTTACCCCCTTTTAAGCAGTGAGTTAATTCTAGAAGTGCTCTGGTAAATTATCTAGCTGCAAGTAAAGAGGACCTTTTGTCAGAGTTGCCACATCACTGTGACCACCTACCATTGTCCTAAATCATTAATTTTCCAACCCGCTTGGAAGCAATGGGCACGAGGCAGGGAACAACCCTGGACAGGGGGCCAGCCCATCACAGGGCACACTCACACATGCACACCTACATAGCCTCAGCATGTCTTTGGAAACCCCACGACGACACAGGGAGAACATGCAAACTCCACACACATGTAACCCAGGAGGAAACTCGATCCTGGGTCTCAGAGGTGTGAGGCAACAGTGCTAACCACTGCACCACCGTGTCGCCCCTGCCTAATTCATATGATTGTATTTATTCAGATGGAAGCCCCAAACATTCTCATCACTGACATCCTCGACCACTCACAACTTTACTCACTTTATTTTATTCCGCCTCTGGTGTTTATGAGACAAGGGATAGAATCCTCTCAGTTCCTATTTTTCTCTTTGTCTTTTATTCTAACATAAACAATATCGTCAAAAGTATTGGGACACCCCTCCAAATGACTGAATTCAGGTGTTCCAATCACTTTCATAGCCACAGGTATATAAAATCAAGCACCTTTGCATGCAGACTGCATCTACAGACATTTGTGAAAGAATGGGTCTCAGTGATAGGATGCCACCTGTGCATTGGTGAAAGTCCATTCGTGAAATTTTCTCACTATTAAATCTTGGAATAGCAGCAACTCAGCCGCAAAGTGGCAGACCATGTAAAATCACAGAGCAGGGACAATGCATGCTGAGGCGCACAGTGTGCAGAAGTCGCCGACTGTCTGCAGAGTCAATAGCTACAGACCTTGAAACTTTGTGTGGCCTTCAGATTAGCTCAAGAACAGTGTGTATAGAACTTCACGGAATGGATATCCATGGCCGAGCAGCTGCATCCAAGCCTTACATCACCAAGTGCAATGCACAACGTCGGATGCAGTGGTGTAAAGCACACTGCCACTGGAACCTAGAGCGGTGGAGACGTGTTCTCAGGAGTGAGGAATCACGCTTCTCGGTCTGGCAATCCAAAGGACGAGTCTTATTTTTTTCTACTGTCAATAACCTAAACCATTTGAGGCAATCACTTGACAAAAATGGTTTAAGTACAGCCAACTTATCCGGGTTTACAGTGCAACATGACTGTGCACCAGTGCACAAAGCAAGGTCCATAAGGACATGGATAACTGAGTCTGGTGTGGAGGAACTTGACTGGCCTGCACAGAGTCCTGACCTCAACCTGATAGAACACCTTTGGCATGAAATACAGCGGAGACTGTGAGCCAGGCCTTCTCGTCCAACATCAGTGCCTGGCCTCACAAATGCTCTCCTGGAAGAATGATCATACATTCCCATAAACACACTCCTAAAGCTTCTCAGAAGAGTTGAAGCTGTTATAGCTGCAAAGGGTTTAGCCAACTCCATATTAAAGCCTATGTATTAAGAATAGGATGTCATTAAAGGTCATGGGTGTGTAAAGGCAGGAGCCTGCCACCAGGATGCCCCACCCCGCACCCCACACTTAAAATATATACCCAGACAATCAAGAGAGACCTCCCCCGCAGCACAAGAAGCAGCCTATTTATGCCAAAGAGCAAGTGGCGGAAAATAAAAATAAGTTCCAGGTAAGAGAACCCACAGTGCTGGAAAACACTGAGGCAAGACGGGCATGGTTTGATCCTAGGTTTGACTAAAGTAAAACTTAGGGAAAGCAATGAGTAATGTCTCTGTCCAGTGTTGCCTCACATACTCCAGACTCCTGAATAGGTCCCGGTGATCAGTATGATCATAGACACCCTTCAGCACTTCAAAGAGGACAGACCGCAGGAATAACATATTAGAAACATTTTATTGTTGACGCATGGTCTTGAGACAACTTGTAGCGGAGTCCATTCCTTTATGCAAATTTCTCCTTGTGCTTCATGCAGTGTACGACAGCCAGTGACACCTCCAGTCTCTGTTCTACATGACCAGTGACCACTGTACCCATAATGCATAGCCCTAGACAGCACTTTGTCAGTAAGCTCTCTTTCACACACCCCAAACTGCAAATATGCTGGTGTGGAGTCCTGGCCAGCAGACACCATCTGAGGGAGATGGTCCAAGGCTGACACGCAGTGAGCTCTCACACCAGACTCCCAGCCTACATGTGACTCAAGGACAGCCTGGATGTGCCTACTGCTCTGGCATCGACCAGACTACACAATGACAGAGACAGACACAGGAAACTGAAAGGCATCCTGAACAAAGGAGCTGACAAAAGACCTTTCCTACTATGCTAGGCAGAAGAGTCTTGGTTTTCTTGAGCCACAGGGTTGTTATCTGTTAAACCAGAGAATGTGTGGCCATTTGGCCAGTGATTGACCTCTACTGAATGATACTGCTTGATACTGAATTCAATCAATTTGCACTCTTCTTGGTTTCAGTCTCCGCCCTTTATATACTTACTGCAACACGGCCATGGGGAATTTCTATTCCCGCCCCTGTAGGCTATGAATTGCACATACAGCCACAGAAAAAAAATTGAGACACCACAGCACAACTTTTTGTTTCTTTCATTTCTCAATTTATGGGTCTGTGTCTGTGAATGGTTTATTTTTGCAAACTGCAGCCTGGTTCTTCCCCACTTATCGTTAATGAAGGGTTTCTTCCTTGTGTTATGGAACATCAGTCCTGCTTCGAGCCAGGGAGAGAGAGACATTTCACTTGCTTATTTTAAATTAGGAAGATTTGAATGAACTGTCTAAGCAGTGCACCTCACACCTGCAATTAATGTTTCCCATTCCTTTTGAAGGTCACTTCAAGTCCTCCTCCAGTTCATGAGAAACTGTCAGATAAGTTAATGGTCATCTCTGGCATTACAAAGTCACTTCTGGGAAACATTAAGTGCAGGTGTGAAGTGCACTGCTAGGACAGTCGTATCAGGCTCCTAGAAGCAGGGCTGAAGTCCCATAAAGCAAGGAAGAAGCCCTTCAATAATGAGAAACAGAGAAGAACCATGCTGGAGTTTGCAAAGAAAATATATATATTATTTACAGACGCACATCCAGAAATTGAGAAATGAGTGAAACAAAAAAAATATACATTTTTTCCACAGCTGTAAATAATACATAGAATATGCCCTTTTTTCCCTTCAGATAATCCATGCATAGACACAAAACACTGGTCTCACTGCATTTTCACAATCAGATACAGGTGACACACGCATTTCAGTTTGGTCATGCTTTCAGTCCTGATAGTAAGCAGACCCATGTCACCGTTGGTTACGGCTTGGCTACAACTCGGATAACTTACAATGACAACCGTTTGAGGTACGGCTTGGTCCATGGCGGCAGTGCAGAAATGCCAATAGGGCTGGCTGGGAAGGTCTCCAGTAACCTCTCCGACCCAGAATAGCACAAGACGTTAGAGGACGGAATGAAAACATCCAACATGACTAACAGAATCAATACATGATAACCAAAAAAGTGAAAGCATGGTGTGAAAACCAAAGAGAGATCACATCAAAGAGGGGTTCCTGCTGTTAGATTCACCTTTTAACGAAATATGTCATTTACGTGTTAACTTAGTAACAGAGGAGGCATGTTCCACAATAAATGAGGTTGATACTGTTCTACCCACTTAACAGAGCAGTGGAAAACGACGAGAGAGAAGGAGAAACAGACAAGACCACAAAACCGGGGTGATTCTTGTGTGTGGGATCACCGAAATGCATTGGGGAGCTTTCCTAGCGTCTCATCTGTGTCTGCATAGCTTATCGCATAGGGACTTGTGAGAGTCTGAGCAGTGACGGCATGTGCAGTGATGAACGGCCACAGAACCTGCACCTGCCACCTTGAGCAGTAGGGCTGAGTTTTCAGAGAGACGGACAGGAAAAAGGTGGTCGGCCGTGTCCTCAACCCAGTGATGCACAAGCGAGGCAGAGGGCACAGTGATTCCTTTGGGGCAGTCAGAGACCAGCAGGTCCTCACAGAGGTGAGGTCAGGCACATTACAGGCAGAGAAACGGGTGGCCCACAAGTCTGCAGAAGCAGACTTCACATTAAATATTACTGCTGAATAGTAAAAGGATGAGAGCTTAGGGTTTAGGTAAAGATGACAAGATTCATTTATTTAATTTAAAAACACACACAAACACACTGACTCGTGTATATATGGAGTCCTCAGCTTAGCTCTTTCTGGATCACTGAATTCTCTCTGCACGCAGTGTTCTTGAGTTTATGATCTGTGTCTGAAAACAAAGAACAATATTTCATGGACAACAGAAATTGCTGGCTGACAGCCCTGGAATCTCGGGGCGCTAACCATTAGCTAGCAGAGATGTGCTTACCCGCCTCTCCTCTGGAGAAAGGACGCCCTCGATGGCAACAATCTGGTACTGTTTGTGCACCAGGTGACTGGGAACCTTGCGAAGGGAGCGCAGGGCCGTGGCTGGAATATTTGAGCATGTTAGGCGCCTCATGTCCTCTAGGGGGCACCCTGGGTCAAAGACCAGGAGACAGAGACTGCCGTTCCTCCTCTGCTCTATTCCCACAATGGAACGACTGTGGCCTGGACAGGGAGAGAGAGAGACATCTCACTTGTTTATTTCAGGAAGATTTGAAGGAAAATGATAAACAGAACACCTGCCCACACACCCTCGGAGAAGGAGCGCACATACCTTGGTGCTGTAGGTAAAGGGGGGGGCGTGTGGTTTTGACCACCCGAGGGGGCAGCCTAGCGCCCCTGCTGGCAGAGTAGGAAAAGTACTTCTTTACCCATTCAAAGAGACGAGGGTGGGTGTTTTTGGCACCACTGGGCTGGGGGAAGTCCACAATGTGAGCCCTACCAGCATAAAAGGGTGGATGTCAGGACAGCCAATCACAACCCACACCCACACAGCAGGGCAGCCCTCACCAGGGCAGCCAATCACATAATAGGACATGGGGTATAAGGCCTTTAAAATGATTTAAGAACCTCTCACCTGATTCCAAGGGAGGTGAGGAGTGAAAATATTTCTGTTGCTCCAATCCAGGCTCTTGTTCCCTTTAGGCAGTTACTGAACTGTGATGCACCCTGGGGGTCCACACCCTGCTGCCAGGCCTCCTCGATCAGGGCCTGCACACGCGGGATACTGGGGACTCTTCCAACTATCAGGTAACAGAAGTAAATCGTATGACAGAATCAGTATGCGTCACATGACCACACTCACAATGCAAGATGAGGTATAATATGTCAGCGCTTGCCTACCGTGTGGCAGTGTACAGACCTGTGACACATGGTGCGTATAGCTCCATATTCTGTAAAGACGACTGCAGCATCTGGAAGTTTCTGTAGCCACAGCCCCAGCCCCGGTCACCTTCTGAACACGAGTAGTGATCGGTTTCTGCACTCAGCCACACGTGAACGATGTCATGACCCTCCCTGACATAGTGCTCGTAGAGGGCTGACATCACGCCTGGGGGGAAGGGAGGGGACAGAAGTGACCAGAAATGCCGTGCACTTACTAAGAACTGCTAAGGATATAACACACAAAACAGCAAGTGGTCAGACCAGTCATACAGTCTCCATACCAGTTGTTCTGGTCTTGCAGTCGTCTATTCCTGACGCCAGGCTTTCCATCATTTCAGCCTTCTTCCTGTGGAACTCGACTGGGGTCATGTGACCGCGAGACACCGCCCTCTCCATGCTTTTCTCTGCCTGCCGGAGATAGCCCCCCCTGCCATCGAGGCCAAACTGGCTCTGCAGGGGAGGGGACAAAGGCACAGCGAGGCCCAATTTCACACCACGCATAAAGACAAGTGTTCCGACCTAGAGGAGGCTGCTTATGCCAAACCTTGGTAAATCATATATATTAAATATGTATATATGCAATTACACAGTTCTGGAAAAAATTAAGAGACCACAGCAAAAATCACTGTTTCACTCACTTCAATTTGTGGGTGTGTGTCTGTGGCTTCTAGGAGCCTGATACGAACTGTCCTAGCAGTGCACCTGCACTTAATGTTTCCCATTCTTTCTGAAGGTCACTTGATGTCATCCTCGGATTCATGGGGCGCTGCTGGATAAGCTTACGGTCATCTCTGGCATTACAAAGTTGCTTCTCTACCTCTACTTATGTACTGCTGTCTTGGAAATTTTGAGTCTAGAAGCAGCCTGCCTCACAGTGTAGCCTTCTGCCTGCAGAGCCAGGTTTAAACCAGAACTTAAAAATACAGATGATTAAAAAAAATAATAAATAAAAAAAAAATTATACAGAATGGTCTCAATTTTTTCCAGAGCTGTATATAACCGGGAGGTATTGTGGTCCATGCCAAGTGAAGAGACTGGGCATGGTAAGCAGTCACCTGCAGCTTCCTGAAGTCCTCTGCTTCTCGTTTGGACTCCTCCATCTTTAGTCTCAGATGCTCTTCCTCCTGAAGCTCTCTGGCCAACTGCAGGTCAGAACCCGAAGATTCTGGAAAGCAGCAGAAGGAACACTGGCTACAAAGTAGTGAGCGTAGAGGGTGTCCCCTCTTAACCCGAGCTATAAGCAGCATTTCAGGCACCTCTGTCCACATCTTGCTCCTGCAGGTGCAGCTCTACATGTTCCTGTAAGACAAACCGGTCTCTGCACACCAGGGCACACATTGGACACGAGTACTGCTCTGAAACACAAAATCAGCATCATCAACATCACTGTCAGAATCTCACTGGCGTTCAGGTCTCTGCACAGATGCAGCTCTAAAACACACCGACTGCTCCTACCTTTCCCAAGGGAAGTGCAGACCTTCTTTGGGTCAGGTGCTTCTTGGGTCCTTGAACCCCCCAATATTGGGCCCTGCGGATTCTGCATGGTTTTAGTAGCAAGTCTTTTGGCACTCTCTTCCAAAGATGGAACATGCCGCATTCTTTCAGGTGACCCCCTCTCTGGTACTCTGACACCCTCTGCTATACATCTGCTGGACAAGGCACCTGGTTGACTTGTATTCTTGTCTACCTCGTCCTGTCTTGCTTGTGCCTTAGTGTCAGTCTCCGGATGGGCAGTGTTAATGTGAAAGAGGATCTCATCATAAGATTGCCCGGCCATCGAACAGAGCGGGCAGCTTATCTCCCTCTCCAGGTGGCTCAAGAGCAGATGAGTCTTCATGTCCTCCTCCAGCAAGGCCTCTTCGCCACAGATATCGCAGACCAACATGACGACCTGAAACACAATGCGCTGTTAAGATTTCACGTTTATAACCTTCCCCGATAGGAACGCACGAACTTCTAGCAATTAAACATGGAGTTTCACACCCCTAGAATAACACACAGGTGGGTCATCACTCCTGAATATGCTAGGACTGATTGTGTATGCTAACCATGCTAACCGGTAACTTGTCTGTTTAGGAGACCGTTCACACAGGCTGAATAACACAGAGGGCACAAAAGAATTGGATTGGGACGGAAAATCACTGGAGATAGAAAAAGGTATATTGGCTAGAAGACATAAACAGAACAAACAATTTGACATTTTAGACAAATATCTACTAGTATGAAAATATTACACTGGAAAAAGTAGAAAATATATGCGCCAAACTACCTTTTAATTTCCCAATTATTGTATTGTCAATTTTATTAAAATAATTTGAATTACTAAGAGCGGCTAAATGCTAAAAGCTTCTCCTTCTAGTTTCATTACCAAGTCCCTCGCTCCAATTGGTCGACGGGGTGGGAAGTAGTGCTTTTTTTTTTTTTTTTTTTTAAAACGGAAGTGAGTCTTTTTTCTAAAGGCGGAAATAAATGTGGAGCCGCGTGACGTTTGAGTGGCTGTTTGCTGCGAGGGCAGCTGGGATACCTGTGACGGATCTAGGGGGTACGCCATATTGTTCGCGAAACTGGGAACTGGCGGAGGTTGCCGCAAGGAAACAGGGTTACTTACGGGGATTTTTTTCATTGAATGGGTAAGTCGAGCTTGACCGTGGGTTACTTAACCACCTCGCGGCACATTGGGAAGCTGTACGTGGACCCTGTTTAATCGAGGCACCGTGTATTTGGACAGGGCCGAGAGGAGGAAATGAAGGGGGTGTGTGGGGGGGGAGCAGGGCTGCCAAATGCCGCCGCCTCCGCGTTTAACTAGTTAGTCTGCTTACCCTGTGGTTACTAGGGAGTAAAGACTGCCGGTCCAAAGATTATCTGGCAGCGTTTAAGGTCTGGACGGTGGATTACTGGGGACCGGGGTGGAAGACTGGCGTATGATGACTTGTAGGCTGGTTATGCTAAGATGTTAATCTGTCAAACGAGGCGGGTCAAATAATGTCATTGTTTTCGAGGTTTCATATATGGGCGAGGGGCGTGTTCTCATTTAGTGATCGGTAAGGCTGATCAAACAGACTTTTCAATGTGGATCAGATTTCTTGTCGCCCATTTAAACATAATACTGAGAAACCGAACGGACTGTTAATATACATATTTTGTTGGGTAATCCCTTCAATGTTGGCCGTATTAGAAGCAGGTGATGCCACCTTTGACCCTATTTGATGTCTCAGTACCGACTGATTCATAGGGGAAAGGAGGCTGCTTCTTGTTTTACTTTCCTCATGTTCACTTCTAGTCACCATGGCAAGTCCAGTGAATGACAACTACCGGATGAAGAGCTACAAGAACAAGGCCCTGAACCCCCAAGAGATGCGGAGACGCCGGGAAGAGGAGGGCATTCAGCTCCGCAAGCAGAAGAGGGAGGAGCAGGTAAACAAGGACTTCTTGTGGCCCTGTGTCACTGTGGTTGTGTAGGGTGGTGTCCTTTGGCCTCAAACCCGAGGGTGGTGAGGATGGCGTGATCTCATTTCTGAAACTTACCCATGCATTGTGTCATGGGCGTGAATTTCTATTCTGCCTCATTTTTCGGTTGCTTTTTAATAGCTTTTTAGAGATGCCAAGCATATGCTTTCCTCTGGATTTATATTCCACTATTCTTATACTGACCTTAGACTTAAACCGTACTTCCTAGCTGTTCAAGAGGAGAAATGTCTCCCTTCCCGTCGGAGATGAGTCAATGCTGGAGTGCCCCATCCAGGACCCTGATGTCAGCTCCACTGTGCCTGTGTCGGGTGTAAGTATGCCTGCCCCATGTCCATTTGAACCAGGGAGCTGCTGACTGTGACACCACACCACGCTTTGGCCGCCCACTCTCATGGCCCATGGGTCAGGAGTAGGTAGCACTTTCCTCTGCTTGTCTTGTTCAGCAAACCGGTGTGTTTTCTGGCAGCCATGAAGGAACAGCTTGGGTAATTGTGTGTGTGTGTGTGTGTGTGTGTGGGGCATTCCAGGAAGGTGTCATAACGCCCGACATGATCCAGATGATCTTCTCTGATGACCCAGACCAGCAGCTCATCGCAACACAGAAATTCAGGAAGTTGCTTTCCAAAGGTATGGGGGTTGTTCTTCACCCTTGTTATTGATCTGTTTTTTTTTTTTTTTTTATGGTTGTTTCTCTGCACACTGAAACGTGGGTAATTTATGATTCTGACTTGGGGAAAAGAGGTGTATCGTGAGTTGTTACGGTGTTTTGCCTCCTTTCCTGCTCAGAGCCCAACCCCCCCATTGATGAGGTTATCTTAACACCTGGCGTGGTCAACAAGTTTGTAGAGTTTCTCAAGAGGAGCGAGAACTGTACTCTGCAGGTATGCATGCACTGGGTGTCTGTTTCGGTGCCTTGAGTGTGAATTTCCGCTACGTCCCATCCCTGAGATATGGGACGTGATCTTTGGTCCGGTCTGTTCCTACGACATGAGCGTGATGTGTTTCTGCCTTGTTCCCCATGCCCCACCCCTTCTTCCTCCATGCCAGTTCGAGGCAGCCTGGGCCCTTACCAACATTGCCTCGGGCACCTTTCTCCACACCAAGGTGGTGATTGAAACGGGAGCGGTGCCCATCTTCATCGAGCTGCTCAACTCCGACTACGAGGATGTCCAGGAGCAGGTAAGGCGCGGTCTGTGTGTGACTGAGGGCCGGCCACCAGGGCAGCGATGACCGTGATGTGTCTGGTGTGTTTCAGGCAGTCTGGGCTCTGGGGAACATCGCTGGTGACAACGCAGAGTGCAGAGACTACGTGCTGAACTGTGGAATCCTGCCATCTCTCCTGCAGTGAGTTACGTCTCTGTTAGCTGAGCTCTTAATTATTTTTGAGTACAATTAGACGCTGAACTTAAGTGAGAAGTGAAACTGGATGTGACATGAGTCAGGAGATTTTAAGTGAAGACTGTCTCTTACTCCTCAGTTATTAATTGAAGTGAGGAGATAAAGATAAGTAAAAGAACAATGATAGTTTTACCCTCGCAGGCACTTTTTCGATGGACAGATTCAGTAAAGTACAATGTAATGAAACCCCAGCCCGTGGTTCTGTTTAAGTGCAGCACAACTGTCTCAGAAGCACGTGTTTCCCCGTTACCCAAATGTTCTGTCTGCCCTCCAGGCTGCTGACGAAATCCAGCCGGCTCACGACCACGAGAAACGCGGTGTGGGCGCTCTCCAATCTGTGCCGGGGTAAAAACCCCCCTCCAGATTTCAGCAAGGTACTGTTACCTCCTTCTGAGGCCTCCAGCTGTGACACAGGGTGGAATTGGATAGCTATGATGGATCCAACTTTAGTTAAAAGCTTCCGGCCTCTCCAGACCAAATCTAGGTTCCGACCCCAACATTCTGTATTGTTTGTGTTGGTGGTGAGACCCAGAGATCGCAAAAGTGCCCCATGTTCGCAGCACATGTTGGAGAGTCCTCTCCTTGATTGCTCTATAGTGACACCTACAGGACTGGGGTTGAAATTGTGTGGAAGCTGCCATGTTCTGTGAGTGCTCTATCACTATGAAGCCCGCAGGCCGTAGAGCGACAGGAAACAGGTGGCTAACCTCACACATTGCAGGAGGAGTGTGTCAGCTGTTGTGGGCCTCATCTGTTGAGGGGCAGCTATAAATGGGATGAAAATTCTGTAAATGCCAGAAGGTGTGTGGGGAAAAGCCACACCTGCAGTGGCTGATGGGAAGTGAGTGACGTGGCACTACCCTGTCCCCTCCCTGCCAGGTGTCCCCCTGTCTTAGTGTCCTGTCCCGGCTGCTCTTCAGCAGCGACCCCGACGTTCTGGCCGATGCCTGTTGGGCACTCTCATACCTGTCGGACGGACCCAACGACAAGATCCAGACGGTGATAGACTCCGGCGTGTGCAGGCGTCTGGTGGAGCTGCTCATGTAAGGGGGGGGGGGGGGGTGGTAGGGGGCTGATG
>JAODKF010000147.1:13089305-13124305 GCA_026779585.1 Mormyrus proboscirostris | reverse complement strand
GGGGGGACTTTATGAAGGGATTGTGGGACGTCCCAGCTCGTAGGCCTTGGTTTCCGCATGTGCAATCTATTATTCAAAAGACATGCTTTATTTAGGGTTTTGTAAATTAGCCATAATTGCTTAGTGGGGGCAGGGAGCTTGGGGGGCGGTTAATGAGAATAATTTACTTGATGTTTCATAATCTCCCCTTTAAGATCAAATTGTAAAAGCAACATTCCTGATTTAATCTCTGAAAGAACCTCACATTTAGCCCTCAAGAGCCACTCCCTTTAAGGCTGCCCAGGGCCCGTATCTCTACACGCCTGTTGTGGCATTCCTTCCCTTTAAGAGGTTGCTCACATGTGCACATGTTTCAACAGAAGCAAAATTCAGGAAACGTCTGCCTGAGTACGGTACAGCTCCACTCTGGATAATTTCCGTTCGTGCAGCTGGTGAACCGAGATGTGAGGGAGCCCCTGACCTGCCCTGACACCAGTAACTACACCTCAGTGAAAAGGTCGCCAGTCTGCTGTTTAAACATTCATGCACCTCCTTCGGTAATGAGCATCCGACAGCCCTTTGCGCCAAATCATAATGAATGGCCAGAAAAAGAGAGATGGGAGGTTAAACCTGAGGGCTTTATCTGTGTTAGCAATGACGTATGGCTGCAGTGTATCACAGAGTGGCCTGTGTTGTGTATTAAGCCAACATCTGGATGATGAATCTTCAAAACCGTTGCATAAGTTTTCAACACCCTTTTAACTGAGTGGAACAGACCTCAGAGAAGACCTCCTGGACAGAACAAGTGTGTGTCTGTGTTACATCCTGGTCGAGTGTGAGCAAAATGTGAAAATGACTGGAATTCAAAGTTTAATTTGCAAAAAAAAAAAAAAAAACAGAAAGAAAATGAAAAATGAAATGAAATTTATTGCGGATTGTGGATCGCTCTTTTAACTGGGTAATGTTTTGGGAGGCAGTGCTGACACCTTCAAAAACAGACATTTAATGTTTAAAGATGAACAGTATGTTTAGTGTATTTCTGTTGGACAAAGCTTGCTGTGTTCCTACCCCCCCAACCCCCCCATTGTAGTCACATTAGCAGTCACATTTCCTGAGAGAAGACCACGGAGGAGCATTTAAAGTGTCTGCCCACCCTCTCAGAGCCTTTGATATTCAAATGAAACATGGCGCTGGACAAACAAGGGCCACGATTGGGCCCCGAAGGGACAGCGCGCGGAATTTCACCCCGGATGAAAAGCGGAGTGTGACATTCTGAGGCGAGCGATGTGGACAATGAGACAATGCTTATTTTAATGTCACAGTGGAAAGTTACAGCCTCGTGACTGAATAGTTCCCTCTCTGGCCAACCAGTGGTACTGCAGCAGGGCCCACGCTGGCTCTTTCCACTCTGGGGAACCCTTTGCTGGGGGGTGCTGAAGGTTTCTACAGGGAAAAGGACGTTTTTCCTGGTGATGGATCTGCTAAGTGCAGCTTTTCTGGCTAAGCCTCCACAAAGGGGACACACTTTTGAATCCCGACTAAGCTGGTCACCTATGGGGACAGAATGCGATTCTGCAGATAAGCTCCTGAAAGTGGTTATTGATCACAGGGATAGATCTTGCATCCGGTGATGTGGCGACCCTGGGAACTGTGAGAGACATCCCATTTCACTACGGATCAAGTTGCTTTTGAACCTTTTTATTCGTGCGGTAGGTCCATCTGGGCCCGGCCATGCACAAGTATACTGTGATGCACAAAACAGTGTAGAATCGTCAATAAAAACTCCACCCCAGTGGTCAATGACAGATGTCATGTCCCAACAGTGCCTTACACCATCCACAACGTCACGCCATATGTAACTTAGACACTCACACTGTCAGACAGTGTACACCGCCACCTCTCTCCCCACAGGAGCCCAAAATTTATGGTGTATCACAGCACAGTGCTGTTTCCAATAACCCCCTGGTGGAAATGAACCAACAGCACTTTGGGTACACTTGTGCAGACGATGGGATGAATGCAGAACCAAACGGCATCCTTTTACGATCAAGATTAACTCATATAGACAGGGAAATCAAGTGGATGCAATTATTCCAAATCATTTGAAAGGCTTCCGTTGTAGAACCAAGTTAAAAACATTTCCGGGCTAAATGATCGACTCCATGGGCTAAAGATTTTTTCTCACGTGCTTCGCTCATCGGCTCGAATTCAGATCGAAGGCGACATGAATGATTACATTCATAGTATCCACAATGAGGATTTATGCTCCGCCTCTGACGTGATCTGACCAACCCTCGATGAGCCAACCACATGGAGTTTGGATGTAGCGTGGCTGCGGGTGCCGAACCCCCCCTCTCCCGGCGTACGTGCAGACTGGCAGCATCTCTCTGCGGCTCCTCGCGGGCTCCCGTCCCGCTGGCTCTCGCCCTGAGTGCTAATACCGCCCACATGATCCGTCCTGGTCTTTGTCTGGCTCTCGTTCCGCTCAATGTCCCATTCATGTTAATCTCATGCGAGGCGCGTCATCGGACGGGGTGGGGGGGAGGGGACAGCATAATAGAAGCCTGGCTTTTGGGAGCTTCTTTTCAAAATGAGCTGAGAAGCTTTCCCGCTTTCCCTTCTGCCCCCCTTGGCATTGCTTTCAGGGTGTCCTCCCTCCCCTGTCCGCTGCGTTTCGCATTAACCTCGGGGGGGGGACGTCAATTCGTGACTCTGCATCCCGCTTCCCGCACGTGGGGTTCTCCAAGCCCCCCCAATCACTGAAAGGCCACTTTCGTCTCCCTTCAAAAACACTGCTGGGAAGGCTGGAAGTCTCTGAATGGCAGATATGGAGGCTGACGGAGGCTGACGGAGGCTGCTCTCCTTGACCCACCGTCTCCGACCGCAGCATCCCGAGCTGCAGATTCTCCAGCGACTTCATTAGGCTGAAGCGTCTGGCAGACGACGTCCCTGCTTTTCATACCGGCCGCCCCGCCAAGATCAGCAGACTCTTTCACCCCGCCCCTTCCACGCCACACATCCTGCACGTTACCATGGCAGCAGTTAGGCATTTGCGCACAAGCCGAATGGAGCCGGTGGACGCTACAATAACCCGGATCCTAATCCATTTCAGTGACCAAACACCCTCTTAGAGCCGTGACCTCATGAGAACCATGACCTGTGACCGCATGCTAATCTACAGTGGTGACCGTTCATATATTCACCGTTAGCCACGCGTAGCAGAGCAGCTGCTAGCACACGGTGCAACATGAGAAGCATTTGGAAGTGACTAGGAATAAGCAGCACATATATGAAGAGCTGGGACCGGGGGTTGAAGGATCTGCATGGGATGCGTTGACATTCATGCTAAGACTCTGGCGCTAACAGCAGGAAGCCTTGGAACTGTACAGTGGCACATGTGAGCCGTGCTCTCAACCGCCATCTCCTCAATTAGCGCATCAGTTCATTAAAAAATGGGTTTCGGTGAGAGAGCACAAGCCTTCAGCTCATCTCACATACAGTCACATCCAGTCAAGCTGCACTTGTCAGAATTTACGTCTATCCAGATGGAGAGAAATTTCATCAGGGCAGAATTCCGCCCAGGTGGGAGTTAGCATGCGTTGGTTGGGAGTGGCGACGTTTAAACTTTCAGCAGTTTGCGGGGCAGCCTTTGAAGGTGATTCGCTGCTGTTTCGCTGGCAGTGTTTTAGGCAGAAATAAAAATGAAATATTGTGAGAATGCAGCAGTAAAACTTTGAAAGGAAGCTCAAGCGAGCAAGAATGTTCCCAAACTGAACCAAAAGTCCTCTCAAATTATTATTTCATCATGAAACTCATAAAATACTCCATTGTAAAAAAAAAAAACAGGGTGGACGGGCTTTATCTGTCCCTCTTGCCATGATTATAATGGACCTTGTGGATTTTTTCACTACTGCATGTTTAAACGGTAGAACTTTAACACTTGAGCACTGGGAGGTCCTCTGATGGGAACCCTGGTAACACGCTGCTGGTCAGGGCTGCCATCCAGAAGCTTTGGCCAAATTTGTTCCGTAATAAAAGTTGTATGAAAAAAAGCTCTCTTTATGGTCTCACCTCATTCTGGCCATAGTCCAGCAGAAAAACTCTGCTGGAGACCCGGAACGGTGAACACATCATCATCTTGGCGGTGTAATTACGGCTTTCAGAGCTGCCGTGTAACGTCCACAAGGAGCGGCAGATGAAGGCAGGGGTAGAGGAGAGGATGGTCAGGTCTTTTATGACGGCTGACCCGACACCCAGGGCTGATCTTCACACTAGTTTGGGAAGAAGGGGCCCCAACACCTCCAAAAACCCTGTGAGAACCGCAAATCGCACTGCAAATTGCAGCTCTTTGAGACTCCGCTTTGTCTCAGGATGATTTCTGGGTCCTGGTCCGCATTCTCTTTGTTTTACTACCTTTCCATTACCCTGTCATTTTTCTAAATCATAGCTACAACAGCTAAATCCTCCTGACAAACCTGCTATTGCTAGATAATATTTCTTCTGTATTGAAATACCTTTATTCTCACACACTCGCAAAAACACAGATGCTAACACAGGGCTGGCAACTCTCACGCATCTGGCATGACACGCTTTCAGACTCTCACGCTCACACAAGAAATCTTACAGCAAATCTATATTATTCCATTATAAACCTAAAACTAGCTACATCAAAGGCATTGGGGTAGTTTACTCTACAGACAATTTACAAGGTAATAAAACTGTTTCATACATGAAAATGTACATGCATATGAGTGCAGACTGTTATCGAATTTAAAAAGATCATGGCAGCCAGTTCACCAAAGTTGGCAACCCTGCCAACAGATTTGGGTCGGGGGTGCAGGGGGATCGATTTTGTTCCAAATTGTGGTTCTCTCAGGTGTCTGTTTTTATAATGCCATGACGGTTATATCGATTTTTAAATATCAATTTAAATGTTGGTTACTGTACTTATGCTGGTCACACTAGTTATTTTTAACATGCGTTCAGAATTAAGACGGCATCTTAACTATATAATTATAGTTAACTTAACTATATAATTAACTATATAATTATAATCAGCTGAACCCCATGTTCTCTGCTACTGAGTATTGTCACATATCCATAGTGATAAACATCCCTATAACCTTAGTTGTATTCTTAGGCCTGAATTTCATGGCAAAATCGCCTTAATGGCCACAGGCAGAGTTAGTGTGTTACATGAGTTTCCAGCAACATGTCCCAGTTCAGAGCCAACAGACCGTCTTGAGCTTCACCTCTCCAGCATTAACCATAACAAATTCACAGCCACAATTAGCATGGTGTTTTACGTGAACATCTACTTATAAGTTTCATTCATTTCATTGTGTTTTGAACCGAAAATAATGTAACTGAGCAGCACACAACAAATCCGTGTACCATTATAACTCTTTAAACGTAGATCTGAAATGCTCTTCGGCAAAAACTATTAAAATGAATCACAATACATATTGAATTGGCAAAAGAAAAAAAAATCGATACGATATCGATTTGGGAGGAGTATCAGAGGGTGTGTGCATTTATAAAGCATTTTAAAAGCCAGAGTGAGAATTAATTTGAGATATTTAAAAAATAAATGTTTGACGTGGACCGCCTGTACAATACTCTCTGAGTATTTGCGGAAAGGGTGGAGAGTGAAATACATTCAGTTCTGCATGCCTTTTAGAAAGGAATATCTCTCCATCCAAATGACATGAAGGCGACAGCAGCGAATCGCCGCTGGGACTGACGTCGGTCTTCTGTCTTCCAGGCTGAGGCCCAGTCAGAGTCTTGTATTTATGCCTCTGTGGTTTCCCACACCGTGAAACATCCCTCGGAGGAGACTGACGCCTTTTCCCCACTGCATGTTTAAAGGATCACGGTCTGTCTGAATGGTGGCTACGTGTCACAGGTTTTATTTATGGGATGCATTATGGGGATGTTGAGTCGAACACGAGTCAGGCGGTCAGCTTGAGCCTCTGCAAATGCTCCCTCCAGACACAAACTGACCTACTGTCTCTCCTAAAAAATGTCCTTCCTGACCTGGTTCCAACTGCAGACTCACTTCCTGCTTCTCCATGAAGTTCTCCAGCTGTGGGCCTGCTCCCCATTCATAAGTGTCTCCACTGTAATGCTAGTAGTTATAATGTAAACCCAACAGCTGGATGACTTTAAAGGCCTGGCATAATTTCCCCCTTAGTGACCTGTATGAATGAGTGGTACAGGAGTCATCTGCCATGATGAGACGTTGGTCATGCTAAAAGAGATCCTTCAATTGACAGAGTCCTTGAGGGAGTCAGTAGGGTCCCTGGCGTGGTGTTCATTGGTGACCCTCAGGGAATTTCCAGAAACGTCAAAGGCCCCCTGTCCCAGATTGGTCATATTGCAGCTTGACCACCTGTTTTGGAAGACAGCCTAGAAAGTGCTCCTCATCACGATGACTGACCGGACTTCTCACAGACGTCTATCTCCAACCATGAGAATGTGCCAGGGTGAACAATTTGAGTAAAAAAACTAAAGATAAAAGCAGCCCTGAATATTTTTTCAGTATCTGCAAAAAAAATTCAAAATAACTGTTAAACACAAGATATTTCACAAATATCTACAGCAACAATGCTTAAAACCTTCTTGTTATTGTTACTTTGAAAGATATAAAATGTCTGTTTAGTTTTTGAGAAGACAAAGAGTCTCTAAGACGAAAATACATTAAAAGTGATTTAATCCATGATACCTTATTTGAAGGTGTTTGTAAAACATTGGACAAAAATGATCATTTGATGAGCTGCCGTATCCAGCCAGCTAACGCCACTCACCAGCATCCTGTTACAGTTTGTTTAAGAGGTCGTTAAGTTTCACTGCCCGTTTTCATTCTTTTCTAATGCGGCTGAACCTACCTCAGATAAAATGGAAATAATGATAGCAGTCATAATCTGCAGGAGACGTAAATTACAGTTGTTATTCCTCACTTGTGTTTTGTATACATTCATAGATGGGTTTTTAAATGCAGGAGCGGCTGAACATTACAGCGTGTGCAGCGAAGGCCGGACCACACATGTGAGCCTCTGACGTCCCCGGCTGCCCATCGGCTGAGCTCTTCCTGGACTAATCGCAGATTGTTGCATCGAGTTATCAGACGGCGTGACGTCAGACTTCAAAGCCTTAGGACATGCCCCCCGCATTCACCTGCAGGGCGATTCCAGCCGCCCGTACCCCATTAGGGAGGATATGTCCAGCTGGCAGCGGTTGATCAGCACCGAGGGACAGGGACGAAGAAAACAGGCCGCAAGCCTGGGTCAGTGGAAACGCACACATAGTAAACATTAAGGAATCAGGTGAAAAGAGGAAGGGGGGGGGGGGGGTTTATGGGCCATGTCACAAGTCTGCCATGTGTGTCTGGTTAGGGAAGAGTACAAGAAAACATCTCATTTAACACAGGGGGGTCCTAACATTTCAGTCAAAAACCCCATTTAGTACAGATTGGGAAATGGGGAAACCCATCGTCCTGTGGAAAAATGCACTGGCATTCCAGCACGACAACATAACTGGGAATGCATGACGTCAAGCTCATAGCTAGAATTATGACTTAGGACTATAAGTCATAGATACATTAGTGAATTTGTATATTAAAGAGATTATACATACATTAGGTGTCATTTATTGTATAGCCACATAGTTAATTAACTTAAAAATCTAAAAGATTTGAGACCACCTTGGACACATGGTCGCCACTAGTGGGCCATGACCCCTACATAAGTTATGCATGTGGACTCTGACAGCTGTTGTGATGTCAGCCCCGGACCTGGACCGCAGGTCAGTGTTTCTGGTCATTTCCCCCGCGCTTTACTGGCAGAGGGACATGTGAGGGGCTGGGAGGCCACTATAAACACAACATTACTTGCTGGCTGTGGTTCTCCTTGGGAGGGTGCACTTATTCCACTTATCAGGTCTCAACCACCCCACCCCCCCCCCAAAACCCACCCCACCCCAGTCTGTGAGACTGGGGATTAAAACACGCCCAACCATTAGAGAGTCATTAGAGAGAATAATTAGACTTAAAGCTGAGATTCATTCATCCATTCATCTGACACGTTCTTAAGAAAATATTTAGTCTGTAAACTCAGCTGTGTGTCACAGAATTCATACGTGGAGATAAAAGACTCATCTGTTTTCCCACACGGAAAAAAATCAGTAATAATTAAAGCGCCGTGTGTATTTAGAAAGCAAAGGTCACACACCTGTCATGTATACTAAGTTCTTTACACAGAATAGGATGCAACAAAGAGTAACGCCTTAAATCTGTTCCACACTGCTGAAAGACCTAGATAGCTCATCTGTACACGGTGTTTGGAGACACAATGTGCTTGGCTCAGAAAGCATGAAATTATGAACATTTTAGACATTTAAAGACATTTTGACAGATGCCCCTCTCTGTTTCTCTAGTCCCCGAAATGTAGTTGAATCCATTTTCCAAAACACGCTTAGAGATTTTTTCACGATGTGTTCCCAGGGACTAGCAGATGTTTCTGCAATAAATCTACCATTGGGGTTTCAATACGCTTTTGTTTAACAGCACAGCTAATCCTCGCACTATAGCAGGCACAGGTTGCTGTAGACCCGTAGTTTATCACAACTAGACGCTCGAACCTAGAGTGGACAGGCAAATAAGGGTACAGGAGAATAGCTAAGCCAAAGTGGTCTGCGGAAGACAAGGTATGAAAACTGAATAGAGCTGAATACCGAGGAAGGTTTTGAGTACGCCCGCTTTAAATAATCAGGCTCAGGATATTTCAGACGCATCCACAGCTGAAACAGAGATAATCTGAAAAGTCCTTAATGCATTAAGCCCTCATCCAGAATGTCGTGACTTAAGTGGGTGTGTAAAAATATGCCTGTACAATAGGACCGGATTTCCCAGAAATTTCTAGAAGACTTCATCTCATTTTAATAAAACACTCAAACTTAATAAAACACTTTGGAGAGGACAGAAGTGATTTCTAGAAGCATTAAGGCTGAAAGCCAGCATTTGGGTCACCCGATTCACCGCAGAGGCATAACTAGCAAGGCTTAGATGGGAGGAGGCTGGTCAGAAGTGCCTGGGCACACATTGCTGTGCCTCCGCTCGGAGAGAGGCACCACATACACAAAGCCCACACACATACATTCAATAACAAAGTAGAGGAAGAATTCCATTTGCCAGATGTTTTAATTTTTATAAACTAGTTGAGGAGAAGCTCACAAATGACCGTAGTACCTAAGGGCTAAACGGCAAGCTTGCTCTGCCTTTTTTAGGACGCTCGCCGATTTCAATCTCACAACCCAAATTTTTCCTCCAGATTAACTCAATAACATGTTCTTATGTAAGATCTTAAGTAGGGGTATTTAAACAACCACAGATGATTTTCACAAGTCACTCCTCAGACATATTTCATTGCAGTTGAGGAACAGACACATTACGTGGATTTTAAATTAACCATTGCTCAACAGTCATTATTTAGCAGTTCCTCAATTGTCATTCCGCTTTTCGTTTGCATTTAGCCATATGAGGACAAATATTTATTTCTGCACTTATTTTTGGGATTCTGTGGTGTGCTGTGTTTAGTATAGTCAACTAAATGTTTGTTTTCTGTCTTAAAAGCCTTTCTATTCAAAGGTGTTTAAAAACAGAGCACACAAAGAATGCACTTTTCAGATCTATAATTCTAGGAACCTTAAACATTTTAACTTTTTTCAGACATGGATTTAATAAGCTGATGGCATTTCCACCTGAAGACTATGTCTGTTTACTTAACCAAGAGCACTGAGCACTGGTTAGCACTGTAGCCTCACACCTTTGGGATCAGGGTTCAAGTCTCCACCATGTGTGGAGCTTGCATGTTCTCCCCTTGTCGTTATAGGGTTTCCTCTGGGTTCTCCGGTTCCTCTCCCCGTAATACAAAAACATGCTGAGGTTAATTGTAGTTACCAAATTGCCCATAGGTGTGCATGTGTGAGTGTGCACAGCGATGGGTTGGCAGGGGCTCAAAGCAGGGAACACCCCAGGATGAGGTGCCAACCCATCGCTGGGCACACTCACACATGCACATCTATGGCCAATTTGGTAACTCCAGTAAACCTCAGCATGTTTTGGACTATGGGGGGAAACTGGAGAACCTTAAAAAATCCCATGATGACATGGGGCAAACATGCAAATTCCACACACATGGAGCCATGGCAGAGACTTGAACCCTAGTCCCAGAAGTGTAAAGCAACAGTGCTGACCACTGTGACACCCAAACATAACTGCCACAGAAAATATCCAACTTGACAAATGGGTCAATTCTGAACATCTAACTCTCACTGAAATTGCATGGTGAAAAAAGTCAGGATGGCAATGAAGAGAGTGAAACAAAGTCCACTGGCACAGAGAAGTCAGACTTGCACCATCGGGAGTCAAACAAAGCCCACTGGCATGACTAAACAAGTTAAGTGACACTGGCAAGAGCGAAACAAAGCCCACTGGCACAGAGAAACAAGACAGGGTGGCACCAGAGAGAGCAAAATAAAGCCCACTGGCATGGCGAAACAAGTCAGATAGCACTGGCAAGAGCGAGACAAAGCCCACTGGCACAAACAAACAAATCAGAGTTGCACCATAGGGAGTCAAACAAAGCCCACTGGCATGGCTAGACAAGTCAAGTGATGCTAGCAAGAGCGAGACAAAGCCCACTGGCATGGCAAAACAAGTCAGATAGCACTGGCAAGAGCGAGACAAAGCCCACTGGCATGGCAAAACAAGTCAGATAGCACTGGCAAGAGCAAAACAAAGCTCACTGGCACAGAGAAGCAAGTCAGGGTGGCACCAGAGAGAGTGAAGCAAGCCTCACCGACACAGAGAAATCAGTCAGGGGGCATTGGATAGAGTGAAACAAAACCCCTGGCATGGTGGAACAAGTCAGGGAAGCATTGGAGAGAGGGAAACAAAGCCCACTGGCACAGAGAAACCAGTGGGTGGCACCACAAAGAGTGAAACATAACCTACTCGCAAAAATGAATAACACCTTAGATTTCCTTGTTGTTATCATTATATGTACACTATCATTACATGTACACCGAAATCATCATATTTCTCTATGTAGTAAGAGAGTAACCAAAAAACATTATGCAAACTAACATGGTGTTAGAGGGCTTGTTCTGATCCTGGCAGGTAGGGGGCAGTGTTGCATTTCTGCAACAATTGAATCAGGGGGCATTGACGGCTTCTGTAACACTATAGTCTTACAATGTTGGCATGCATCTGGCCTCATGGTAAGAAGTTCTATGATTTCAAGGGACTGTCGTGTCCCTGGAATGCAGATGTACTTTCTAGCAGGTACACAGGGTCTGCCTTATAGTTTCACTGAAGTCCAACATCAAACACACACACACACTAGTCTCAGAATACATATATGCTACAGCTAAATCAGGCATCAGGCTGACCGGGGAATTATGAAACCAAAATTGATGGAGGTAGTATATCACAAGTGAAACTAGTTCAGCATGTGTCCCCAGAAATAGCAGTGTCCCTTTAATATATCACACACGTACACACACACACAACAGTTACACTCTGTCAAATAAACATACAAGTATCATTTCGTCTTAACTTCAGATAGTCAACAGGTTGACTATATCTCATCTCCTCTCCTCATCTTCAGGGTTTTAGGAAAAAGAACAATGTAAGAGGCAGAGAAAACCGCCACCTACACCACCTAAGCAGCTTATGTGGTCTGATCCCGGTCAGATCAAAGCAGCCATCGATCCCAGTCACTGGCTCCTTATGTAGATTCGACCCTGGTTTGTTCTGACTTGTGGCACTGCAGGGCAATCTCCTTCGGCATTGCAGTGCAGAGGAGATGTATGAATCTGGAGACATAACAATGACATGGCAGAAATGTGCCAAGAAGATACACAGACCAAGATATCATGGCAGGAACACAGGTACAGTATTTCAGAAACATGTTTCGCAAGATACTCATTGAGTTGTAGCACTTTGTGCCTCCTGTCATGATTTGGGAAAGGCAAGCTAAGTGTTGCTTAGCTTGTGTCCTGGTGCAATTTATTTAGACTAACAAAATGACCTTAAGTGAAGTTTCAGTTAATAGAAAGATAGAAAAAATAAAGGCAGCTGGAAAAGAGACAATGTTATGGATGTACAGTTACCAACTGATCACAGTAATTATTGGAGCACCAGGCGATTCTGTTCTGCAGTCGTTTATCTTCGTAATTCTAAAAAAATATCATGGTTTAGTGTGGTTTATTTAATAAATGGTAAATTTCTAGAGAGCTCTAAAAAAACAAGATACTTGGATATATCTAATATATGGTGAGATCAAAGAAGGTTCTGCTGAGAATTCATCCATTATTAAGACCTTGATGAAGAGTGTATGACTTTGTGCCCCTCATCTCACAAAGGATTCTGATGAATTACAGCATGGATCGGCGAGAGTAATTCCTGTACTTAAAGGGTCGCTACTCAAGGGCCACTTTTCAGAATGAAATGTCTTTAGTCTCAGGCAAAGGAATTTGAGGGGGCATGATCTAAATGTAGGAAACACTAAGGTGCACAGACCAGGTCAATCCTGAAAAGTGCTCTACTGATATAGTGGTGCAGACTCTAGAACCAGAGGTCACAAAGTGAACAGCGGGAGACCAGCATAGATCAGAGCAAATACTGAAGATCTGGTGGGGTTTGGAATAATCTTCTTGCACTGGGACCAGAGACTTCAAATTTATGCAAGTCACTGTTACATAAAAGTGAAATCTTTGTGAAATGACCTTTCCTTGCACTAACACATCCAAAGTCACAAAAATGCACTGGGCTTTGTGTGTAACAAAGATGGCTGTGATGAGGTCTATGAGTTTCTGTTGGGAAGCTGGCTGTGTTGAAGCTGGTGAGGTTTGTCATAAGATGATGGCTATGCTGGGTTTATATATTTAGAAGAAGATGGCTGCATTGTGGTCTGTGAGGATATGTCAGGAAGATGGCTGTGTTGGGGTGGGTGAGTTTGTGTTAGGAGGATGGCTGTGTTGGGGTTGATGAGGTTATATAAGGAAGATGAGTATAAGAACATGAGAAAATTACAAATGACAGGAGGCCATTCGGCCCATCAAGCTCGTTTGGGGAGATCTTAACTAATAGCTCAGAGTTGTTAAAATGTTATCTAGCTCTGATTTAATGGAACCCAGGGTTTTAGCTTGCACTACTTGAACAGGAAGACTATTCCATACTCTAACTACATGCTGTGTAAAGAAGTGTTTTCTCAAATTTAGTTTAAAATGTTCTCCTGCTAATTTCCACTTATGACCACAAGTTCTAGTATTTAAACTAATATTGAAGTAGCCATTTGGCTGAATAGCATCCAGACGTGTTAGAATCTCACATACCTGGATCATGTCCCCCCTTAATCTACTTTGTGCGAGGCTGAACAGATTCAGCTCAACTAACATAAGACATTCCTCTAAAACCAAGAATCATTCTTGTAGCACTACGTTGCACCCTTTCCAAGGCAGCAATGTTATTTTTAAGGTATGGTGACCAAACCTGCACACAATATTCTAGGTGGGTTCTTACCATGGAATATAATCATAGCATCACCTCCCTTGACTTAAACTCCACACACCTAGAGATGTAACCTAACATCCTATTGACCGTTTTAATTGTTTCCCCACACTGGGGTGAGTGGGACATGGAAGCATCAACATACACACCAAGGTCATTCACATAATCAGCTACCTTTATTTCAGTGGAACCCATAAAATATCTGTACTTCATATTTCTGTTCCCTACGTTAAATTTCATTTGCCAGGTATCAGCACAGTCGCTAATTAAATCAAGATCCCATTGTAGCCTCTGTGCTGCTAGTTCAGTATCTGCTATACCACCCACCTTGGTGCCGTCTGCAAATTTAACCAGTTTACTGTATGTATTGGTGCCAATATCATTAATGTGAATTAGGAACAGTAGTAGTCCTAAAATTGAACCCTGCAGTACCCCAATATGAATGCAGGCCCACTGTGACATTATGCCTCTAATAACTCCTCACTGCTTCCTGTTTGTTAACCAGTTTTCAATCCAAGCTGCTACAGATTCTAAAACCCCTGCAGCTTTGAGCTTAAGCAAGAGCTGTTTGTGGGGGACAACGTCAAAGGTCTTCTGGAAATCTAAATAGATCACGTCGTAGGCCTTTTTGTTATCAATTGCTCTTGTAGCTTCCTCAAAGAACTGAAGTAGATTAGATAAACAAGATGTACCTCTCCTAAATCCATGTTGGCTATCCCTCATAATGTTTTTGAAACCAGGCAATCTACCTTTTCCCCCTGGATAATAGCTTCCATTACTTTTCCAGTTATGCAAGTTAATGTATTTTGGAATTTGTGAGTTTGTTAAAGAAAATGGCTGTGTTAGGATCAGTGAGTTTGTGTTAGGAAGTCAGCTGTGTTGAGGTGGGTGAATTCGTGTTAGGAAAATGGCTGTGTTGGGGTCTGTGAGTTTGTATAAGGAAGATGGTTGTTTTGAAGTCAGACAGTTTGTGTTTGGAAGTTGACTGTGTTTTGGTCAGTGAGTTTTTGTTAGGAAGATGACTGTGTTGGTGTCAGTGAGTTTGTATAAGAAGGATGGCTGTGTTGGGGTCAGTGACTTTGTAAAAGGAGGATAGCTGTGTTGGGGTCAGTGAGTTTGTATAATGAAGATGTTTTGTTGGGTCAGTAAGTTTGTATAAGGAAGATGGCTGTCTTGGGGTGAATGAGTTTGTATAATTAAGATGTTTTTGTTGGTGTGAATGAGTTTGTATGAGGAAGATGTCTGTGTTTGGGTCAGTGAGTTTGTAAGAGGAGGATAGCTGTGTTGGGTGTCAGTGAGTTTGTATAATGAAGATGTTTTTATTGGGATCAGTGAGTTTGTATAAGGAAGATGTCTGTGTTTGGATCAGTGAGTTTGAATAGGGAGGATGCCTGTGTTGGGGTCAGTGAGTTTGTGATGCCTGCATCTCCTCTGGGGAGCCAAGGTCAGTAGAAATATGACAGGAACCGGAGAAAACAGACTCACCCAAGCAGACTCATCCGGATGCTTATCTGGACCTGCACTGAGTGTCTACATGCACGCAACTTGCATGAGTCAGCTGTTAGCCCATCCTCACACTGTCCTATAACCTCTGAGACATTACCTCTTCTGTAAAAATGCTTCCAAGTCTTACGTCAAGAAAAACACACTTAATATGCCGAGTTACTGTACTGTAGCTGTTGCTATTGCTACGTGGGAATCCCATTTCCTTACAGCTTTGATATGCTGAAATACTTTCTGTATTAGGTTGTACTGTCATCCTACTGCATGTAGACCCGGCACAATCACCTCTATTATTTGTTACATGTCTTATTTTAGGGTTGGCTGTCTCTGGTCCCCTATTTGTTGGTTTGTATCCTCTGTCGATGCCCATGCTTAAGGTCCCATCTCAGACATGGTCATCTAATCAATGTTGCTTTTTTTCAACACAACATATTTCTGTCTCCCTCTCTGTCTCCCACCATGGGTCCCTTGACATCTGGACCCAGACTGGATCCCCAGGTTGGTATGACTCCATCTACTGATTCATTTGCATTTAGCTCAGTCTCATTATCTGACCAACAGTTGGATCTAAGATCACGATTCAGTAGTTGCTGTCCATCATCAACACATACCTAGAACATTGCCTTGTTCGAAAGGGGAGGGAGTTATATTTTCCATACACCTATACTGGCAATATTGTCTTTTTTTTCACTCCCTCTTTTTCTTTTCCCATAAATCACTGAAAAGAATTTTTTGTGACAAACTTGCTTGTAAAAATGCACCACTCTCAGTAAAACACTACTGTCTGGCTGCTAGAGCCACATCTTAGTCGCGGCACGCCCCCAAGCTCTCCTCTGTGTCTGAGCGCCTGAATTTTGTGGTGGCGAGCACGGTGACCTTCCTCCTGCAGCCAAACAAACCGGCAGCGTGGAAAGCTGAGCCTGTCTCAGAGGGGGAGTCAGGCGGGGGCCTCACCTCCCTAACCAGACAGGTTGTGGCATGGGTTGTCTTGGCAACGCTTCCTGGGACATTCCCTATGCTATGGAGTCCGGACCCAGGGGGACTTGATACCTTTTCATAGTTCACCAGTACTAATCTTGCTCACCTGATTTGCCCTCTCCACCTGAGAGCAGGCCAGCCATCTCACAGCACCCCCTGGCTGTAAGAAGTTCTTACTTCAGCTCAGCATAGCCTCGCTGCCGCCACAGGTGCTGCTACACCTGCCGCTGTCTGTATGTCCTTTCTATTCCTGTCCTGATTCTAGGACACGCATCAGCTGGACTAGACCTGGGCCGTACCACAGACACACAGATGGCCGGACATCACGGGGACCCATTTGTGGTTTAGGACACTGTGGCTATGATATGAAGGTCGTCAGTTTAAATCCCGTGATCAGCAAAGTAATTTTGTTGTAAGCAGCAGTGATGGATTAATGCATATGCTATCCTAGGCTACAGCAAAGAGCCACAGCAAAATCAGGCGTGACAGTACCGTTCCCCTGCTTCTCATTTCTCTTTCAACATCAATAAGCTGTTAAGTTAATTTACACCTGGCCATTGGGCCCTTGAGCAAGCCCCCTATCTCCAGTTGGTCCACAGATCGGCTGATTCTGGTTTCTCAGTTGTAAGTAGCTTTGATTAACAATGTCAGCTAAAGTAATGCAAGTAAGTGTCCTTTCCCTTTGTGTAGAAGCACATTATTTCTGTCTCCCCCCCCCCACCAATGCTGACTCCATTGTTGTCTAAACTACATTTGCATAGTATAACCCACTTTTATGATAATAATCTGCATTTATACAACACTTTTCATGCATAAAATGCAGGTCAAATTGCTTAACTTATGAGATTAAAATAAGGAACAAAGCTGAAATATGCAACCAAGAAAACAAGTCAATGAAGGAACGAGATTCAGAGAAAATGAATAAGCTATTAATTTAGTAAAATGTTAAATAAATAAGCTAAATTAATATTCTAAAATAAACAAGAGTATAATACATGAAATAAAAATAAAATAGAAGAAAAACAGACAAAACATAAAAGTCTATGTTAATTGTTATGACCGGCGGTTGGCAAGCAAGGAAGTAGGAAGGTGAGCCGTAAATACGGGGATAAAGGGGCTTATTCAGGGCAAACAGGTAGATGGGGGAGCATGCGGCGACAAACATTAATGACGGATCTGGTAAACCGGGGGAAGACACGGACTGATATACACAGGACAAACAGAAACGAACAAACAACAGCTGAGTACGATCAGGGTAATACACGTGGTTAATGAGGGTGCGTGGCACACACAAGAATCGGACGAGCCAGGCGTAACAGAACCCCCCCCCCAAAGGTGTGCACTCCGGGTTGCGCCTCAGGGGAGGCAACGGACAAGATGAGATTGGGGACGCAAGACCTGGAAGACAGAGGCCAAACATTACTGGGGCACTGGGAACAAAACAGAAGCATAAAACAAGCAGAGGGGCAAAACCCAGGACAACACCTGACACAGGACAGGAAACGTGGATAGACAGACCAGAAAGGGAGACAGAGGGGGAACAGAAAACAGAGGGACAAAAGGACCAGGAGTGCACAGAGGAGACACAGAGGGACGAGGAGTAGCAACAGGAGGGACAAAGGAAGGAGATGGAACAAAGGCTGAAGGACAATGGAGAGCCCGAGGGACCCACAGCGGGCGACGGGCGGTAGCCGGAGGGGCCGCAGGCAACCGTGAGGCCAGAGCCGTAGGGGACCTCGCAGGGGCCGAGGAGGTAGGCGAAGGGACAGGTGAAATAAGCGAGCAGGGAGTCGGAGGGGGCACCAGGAGAGGCAAGGAGGGAATCGGAGGGGAGCAGAGCGCAGATGAGGAGGGAGAAGCAGCCGTAGTAGGCGAAGGCACAGCCACCGCCGGAAAAGGCCTAGTCGACCAATGAGTCGGAACGGAGGGACCCGCAGCCGACCGATGAGCCGAGGCATGGGAACCCTACAGGCGACCGCTGAGGCGGTGGAGGGACCGGAGGACTGGAGGCAGCCAACAAGTCCTCGGAGGGGGACCCTTGGGTGACAGCAGAGCAGGCGCTGAGAGGCCTGCAGGCGCCCCCCGAGCCCCAGCTAAGGCGAGCGAGGGTGAGCCAGGGGGCAGGGCGGGAGGGACCACGGCCCTGCGCCTGTGTCCTCTCAGCTTTCGGGACACCGACAGCCGGAGTATCAACCTTCAACCTCGGGCGAGGGCAAAGGAGTCATTAGGAAGATCACTGAGGGGTCCCACTCAAGCTCCTCCTCCTCCAAGGGGGAAGGAGTGGTGGTCCGATAGTTCGGGACCTCCTCGGGGACAGGGACTGGTGCCACGGGCTCCGGGGCAGTAGTCATAGGCGGGGTAGGAGGCGAAGGCCCAGGAGCCTCGGTTGGAGCAGGAGCTGGCGAGACAGGCAGGGGCGGAGCAGCGAGCTCGGGTGGTGCCGGTACCTCGGGCAATGCAGCTGCGGGTGGTGCTGGTACCTCGAGCGGTGCAGCTGTGGGTGGGTCCGGTACCTCGGGCGGTGCAACTGCGGGCGTGGCAGCGCAGCTGCGGATGTGGTGGCGGAAGCAGGTGGTGCCGCAGGCATGGCGGCAGGCGGGAGGTCGGTCAGCCAGCACGTCTAGGGTTAGGGCTTCCCGGAGAGGGTTTGTCCCTTTAAGGGATCGTGGGACCCGCGGGATGGCATCCAACACGGACCCAATCCCCACATATTCCAGACGGCCACCCTGGAACATGGAGGCGGGTGATGCGCGGCTGTGGTGATCTCCGGGGGCTGCTGAATCAGGAGGGGTTCCTCCTGACATTCCACGGGGAGAGAGGCTGTGGAGAGATAGCAAGCCCCCAAGAAGATTGTCGGGGTGGCTTCTTCTCCTTTTCCCCTACACTGCTTCATCTTTCGCCGGCCGGGGCAGGTAGGTGGAGGCGGGGTTGCCTCTGAGAAGGCAAGTGGCTGGAGCCGCTTCTCCATCACTTGTGCGACGAGCTAAGGTTATTGCGTACTTCTGCAATCGCGTGCGCATCCGTGTGCGGGGTAATCTCTTGCAGGAGGGTCCAGCTCCTATCTGCCAAGGTGACTAAGCCGGGGTCCTCTCAGACCTCCAGCTACTCTCGCCAGTACATCACCTCGTGCACCACGTGGCACACATGAGGATCGGACGAGCCGGGCGTGACACTAATAGAAACAAATGATGAAAAAAGTGTAATATGGATTGATCAACTAAACAGTAAAAAGATATTAATTCAATTTATTAATTATTATTAATAGTACAAGAACAGAAGCAAATAATAAAATAAAGTGAAATATAGTAAACTAAAGATATTAAAAAGCCAATCTAAAAAGATGTGTTTTTAATAACATTTAAAATTTTAAATTGACTTAGCTTCTCTGTTATGCTACTCTGAATTTGTTTCAAATTAAATCTTAAGTTTTAGGGCAACCATTATGGGAAAAGTGCTGTAGAAATTGAAGTGATCTTTTGTCTGAATTGAAATCTTCTGTCCTGCACGTCCTTCCCTGTGACTAGTCTCCAGACCAGCCAAGATGGTTTTTTTCTATGACGTTAAAGATTTCAGCTAAATTAATTTCTCATAAGGTGTGACTTGACTCAGAGATGATTTTTTCCTGTCTACATTTAGGCAAATGAGGGAGAAGGAAAAAGAAAAGTTAATCACAAGGAGTAACATCTGGAGATACTCAATGTGCTGCAGAGGGGGGGCAGGCCGGGATGTGACCCTCATCTGTCCGAAAACTGGCCGTGGTCCAAAGAGCTCTAGGCTGACATAGGCTAAAGGAGTCTCAAAAAAGTCTCCCACAAGAAACAGCCTGTGGAACAACTTGCAGTCCTTGCAGATGGGGCAGGAGTGACAGAGAAGGCGGAAACAATCTGGAACAATCCCTGCCTTCGGCAAAGACAGGAGGCTCAGCAATGGAGAGAGCAGCCAAGCAGTGCTCTGAAAATTCCCTGCAAATTCACAGAAACCAGAAGGTGCATGTTTCTATGACCTTCTGGTAATGCTGAATCAGCTATCAATGCTTGGCACTCCTTAATTCTAGGAACCATTGTTGGAATAACATTCCATGGTTGTTTGGGAATAAGATTCTTCCAGGTCCAGGGACAGGAAGCAACCCCTATCTTGGGTTAGTGTACTGCTGAAGACCATAGTGCTGCAGTGAGAGGACAGGTGCCTGTAAAACGAAGGAACACCGTTGTCATGGAGATCTCAAGCCCAGCCATGTGTCACGCCCACGCAGGCGGGACCCACCAGATGCGCTGCATTACAACTCATTTACAAACCTACAAAAGAGAACGAGAGACCCTTACCTGTTGCGAAGTACTGAGCCAATGTATTTGAGCCGTACCAAGCAATTTCGCGTCCTTTGTCTGCCGGATCTCCCGCACCTGTTCAGTCTGCCTTGTGTGTTCTCCTTAACCTGTTCCGTTTCCTTCCCCAGACCCGCTCCCGTACCTGACCTTTCCCTGCCGAGACCGGCACGTCGCATCCTCCCTTCCCTGTGTTGTCGTGTCCCGTGCTTCATAGTCGGAGGGATCCTTTGGCTATCGACCCTTGCTTTCGACCCTCAACTACGTTCATTGATTATCCCTTTCTGTACTTGTGCTCCTCTCCTGCCATTAAAGCCGGCTGACGCTTGCATATCTGGAATTGTGTTTTCCTGTCCGCGGGGGCACCACACCATGTCCCAACAATTAGTTCATTTCTAGACATCAACATTTAGCCAGTGGATCGGAATAACAGTTCTGTCTGTCTGTCTCACAGGCCATGTGGGTTAAATGGCCAGCAATCTGCGAGTCAAAGAAATCAGGCCACCCAAGCTTCTTACTGACCTGCCACTTCTAGAAATGCTCCTCAAGAAATCAGCTCTGTCAGTTTTATTCCCTTTATCCAAGTTTGCCTTTGAACTCAACTTGTACATTAATCTGATCTTAATCTGCTAAACTATTCCTATAAGCTCCAGCACTAAGCAGTGATTTAAAATATGCTTTATGGGCATGTGTAAGTATAACAAAAAAGCACATTAGAAGATAACATACCACAGTATGAGGCACAGGAAAATCTTTCAGAAACCTTAAAAATCTTTCAGCTCCCTGGAGTGATTAAATACTGTTTTTGCCTGTCTCTCCTGGTAGTTCTTATCAAAAAAATCAGAAATCATTTAGTGCTGCAGTTTGTGCCAATATTTGTGCAGCAATTAGCTCTGCCATAAACATTTTGCAAATGAGTTTTCTCAGCACTGATAAGCAGCAGAATGGTGCACATGTTGTAAAGCAAGAGTCACACCTGACGAGCAGAGGTAGATTAACACGGTCAGATTCTACTGGGTTATCTGAGTTGTTAAAGACTCCCCTACTATTTTCTGCGATGGTGTAGTTGGGTAGGGGGTGGGGTGTTAAAATTTTATTAAACAAGTTTGGTTGAGGTCCTTTTATAGAAGGGCCCCCCCGTACTTCAACCGGCATAAGTTCATGCATTTAAGTACCCCAGCTGACAAGTAACATGGCTGCTAATCACACGCACCTGGTGTGATGCTTGTACCTTCAGACTCTCATGCTCACACAAGAAATCTTACAAACTCCAGTCCTGGAGGGCCGGAGCCCTGTATAGCTCAGTTCTTTCCCAGTTCCACCAAAAATGATTCAGCTCAGTTAGCAAAAGTAGTATTGAATCAGATTCGTTAAATGAAGGGAAACCCTTGTTCTACAGCAAATCTACAGTGCAATTTGAATTTTTCATTGGATTTGCCTTTATGTCTGGTGCAGAAAGAAGGTGACGATCCACTTGCAAAAGGGTTTATTAATAAACAGAACTATCAAGGGAAACCACCAGATAAAGGGGCCGCAAGGATTAACACACTAAGCAACCATAAATTAACATGATTAGGGAGCAGGACTTAGGGAAACTAAGCAGAGTAACATACACACAGTAACATGTACACAGTAACTGAAAAGAAGCAAAACAATAGCAAGCACTTAAATACACTGACAACCGGACTAATGAGGAGGGGCAGGTGTGAAACATGAGACAATCAACTAATTTGAAAATACAATAGCAACAGGAATCAGATGAACACTAATTAGCACAGAACTAAGGAACTTACAGGACCAGAAACTAAAGAAACATTAACCACACACCAGGAACAAATACACTGCGAAACTAAACAAGAAACAAAAGTACAAAATAAAACCAGAATAGAACACAAGGACGGCAAACCTAGGAGAGGAAACTAAGAAAGAAAAATATCAAAACATTGGGGAACAGAAAACCAATAAGCAGATACGGCTATTATTTAACCAGCCTCAAACCCATAACAGGAGGGTTAACAGTCTGCATGCCTGACCCACTGAGCTATGCAGCAGATCGGGGAACAAGTAGAACACACTAGGGCTGAAGGGCTATGAAACGGAGGGTGGGGAAGAGGATGCTCAGCAACACCTGCTGGCCAAACGGGGATATAACACATAGGACAGGTACAATTTGTGCAATTTGCAAACCCAACAGACTATTTACAAGGTAATTAAACTGTTGCCTACATGTAAATGCGTGTGTATGTGTTCAGACTTGTCTTGAACTGAAAATCTCACTCCAGCCAGCTGACCAAAGTTGGCAACCCTGCCAGTACTTTACAAGCACTGGTTATTTTAAAAATGTAGGATGTAAAATACCTCTCAGAAACGCAGATTTTTGTTCATTTCCATTGCCAGACGTGTTATCTACTGTTGACATTGTGAGGAACATTTACAACAATATTCGACATTTAACTGCATGTTATATTACATATTGCAGTGCTGGTGGGGATTAGCATATCCTGCCATGCTATTGTAAATAGCCCCTTGTAGTGTTGTGTTACTGGTACTGCTTTTCTATTGTGTTTGTGTTTGCCTGTTTCTTGCGTAAACCCTGACTGATCCTAGCATGTCTCTAGCATTGTATAAATAACCCAACATGCGTGAGCTTTATCATCCAGCATCTGACCTCCTTGTGTTTCCCTAGTATGCTTGGTTCAGTGCTCGCTGGGTGCCTGTATCAGTCCTGTTAAGGACTAAATAAAAGAGCCTGGTTCTTCCCTGCAAGCAAGCCTCCTCATTATTGATTGTTGCCTCGATGCCTCAGTCTGCCTGGTGCTAACAATACTAATGAAGGGTTTGGTACTGGAGTGATTTGGACAGTCTGGTTTTGCAGCACCCTTGTCCTCCTTCTCAACCCCTGCCCACCTCCCAGTCAACAACTAGTGCCACTCTCTCCCAGCCCTGGTAGCACACACTCAGAAAGTTGTGCTTACGAGCTTACGAGTACTTTTTATGCTGTTTTGTTGAGGTAACAAGATAATTATCTCGATTTACATACATGCCATCCCCAGGTTACAAACGAGTTCCCTTCCCAAAGTCTGTCTTTAAGTGGAATTAGTAATAAAAGTAGCTGCACGGTGTACTGAACCGTACCTCGAGCTGATGAACTGCTGAAGCCACACAACGGTTTAATGCACATGACAAAGTAGTGTCCATTTGTTATCATGAACCATTGATTTAACCCAAATTTTTTATTTAACAGGCTTTACGGCAGTCCATTCGTAAGTACAAGTTGTCTGTAAGTTGGACGTTCTTACTGGACTGCTGTACTATTCACAGAGCTCATGGGAGTTTTACATACACAAAAATGTACTTACTGGTTTAGAGAGATAACCAATCAAATCTTGGGCAGATGTCAGACCAACCAATCAGATGTCTTGTTCCTGCCTCAACCAGAGATACCCCTCCGCAATCTGTTTGGTGCAAGTAAATCGCCCATGAACATTCACAGGTTCCATAGCAGGTGCATGATACAGAATGACCGTGCCTGCAAGTATTTTATATACTGTTCAATTGATATAATCAGATAATTATCCTGATGAATATACTGTTAATGGCTTCCGTTGTATGTGTAAGATATAACCCCTCCCACTCCATAGCTTTTCATGGGTGTTCCTTCTTGGACACAGAAGTCCTCCTTCTTAAAGTCATGCCGGTGGTCCCCCTAGTCACAGTCCACTGCTTATTTTTCTAATAGTCCGCTCTGCAGGTCTCCTGACAGTGTCTCTCACCACTTTGATCTTAGCCAGATTAGGGTTGAGCCCCAACTGGGTCTTCCACAGCTTCTCAAGCTTCTGCCAGATGCTGCTGACCCAGGACCCACAGCTACGTCATCAACACGGACGTCGTCTACTGAAATCTAGCAGAAAATCACACAAGGAGTTAGAGCTACGGCAAGTCGAGCAAGAGTGGGCAAAACAACCCCCGCCCTGCACTGCTCACGTGCAGCCTCCACTACACGGAAATCGAAAATAAAACCTTCACGTTTTATTCTGCTTTTGATCTCCTCCGGATCTGCCAGACCATTCATCATTCACATCACTCTTTGGGCCAAGAATCTGGAGAAGATAAATAAGTCAGAGTTGCAGAGCTTCTTGGGACAGCACCAATCAGTCATCCCACACGCCAACGCGCGCAAGTTTAAACACATACTAACTGAACCCCTGCAAGGAGGTATTGGGTCATTATCGAGTTGAAGAAAACCCTTCAGAAGGGCCTGAGTGAACGTGCAAGAGTGTAGAAACAAACTCTGCGGTCAGATGAAACAGAACTTGACAGCTTCGGGTGTGTTTCTGTGTGTCCGCATCGGAATTCCGGAGGATCACCTTCTGGGTTTTGCTGTGCATCGCAGGACTGAGTCAACTCAGGCTGGCTTGGATCCAGGCAGTGAATCTGTCTGCGAGTAAAGAGACGAGATGAGGCAGCGCGGGAATGCTGGTGCTTTGGCGTCACGTGACATTGAAACTCAGCGGTCTCCGTGTTTCAGGCTAGGTTGACGAACACATGTCAAAGAGGCATTTTTCCAATTTTTACTGATATTGTGGGGCAAATTAAGATATTTTTAGGTATATTTAGAGTCTTTAGATATTTATATCAGCACATCTTCTCCATTTCCCTTTCATATCACCTATTTATTGACTTTTTGGACCATCCATGTCATAAAAAACAGCATATACTCTCCATATATAAATCTTCAGGTTTAAACTTGTGGTGGCAAAATTGATGTTGCAAATGGAGCCAAACTATTACTGTAGCATGCAAATACAGGAATGAGTATTTCTTTTCAGTTTGACTTGGGCTAGAGCTACATGCAGTGACTGAGCCTAAAAAATTCCCC
Organism: Mormyrus proboscirostris; assembly: GCA_026779585.1. Classification (NCBI taxonomy): domain Eukaryota; kingdom Metazoa; phylum Chordata; class Actinopteri; order Osteoglossiformes; family Mormyridae; genus Mormyrus; species Mormyrus proboscirostris. Next base: position 13,099,074 of record JAODKF010000147.1, on the reverse strand, counting down.
CTTCATTCCGAGTAGAAGAAAAGAGAACATTAGGCATATTTTCATTGTTGTTTTTTCTGGTAGATTATAGATGGCTGATGACTACCTGTTTGTTGTGGATGCAGAACTTACTATTCAGAAATGGTGAATAAGTCATCAACACGGAAATCGCCTACTGACGTTATTTGTTTATTTATTTATTGTTATTGTTATTTATTTTATAGGGTGTTTGGTAGTTATTGTTAGGGCACAAACAGGAAGAGGAAAAGCCCAGATGAGATTTCAGTCCAGTTCATCTAACCTCATTTTTTAGAGTGCGGGAAGAAACCACAGTTCCTAGGAAAAAGTTATATAAATGATGAGAGAATGTTAAAATAATACACGCTGGTACTGTGAGTGCTTGGGGAACCTGAATTAGGGAGCGGAGCTGTGTGTTTTGGAAAAGTGAATTGGGGTGAGTAAATGTGAGTGTTTGGGGAACCTGAATTAGGTGGCAGAAATGTGAATGTTTGGGGAAACCGAATTAAGGAGTAGAAACATCAGTGTTTCGGGAAACTGAATTTGGATCGGAACTGTGTGTGTTTCGTGAATCTGAATTTAAGGAGTGTAAGTGTATGTGTCTAGGGAAGTGAATTAAGGAGCAGAACTGTGATCGGGGACCGAATTAGGGAATACAACTGTGAGTGTTTGGAGAAACTGAATGAAGGAATCGCTGATGCTCTTTGTTCATCTCCAGCTTTTCTTACACATATATGATCACATCTATTTGTGTAAACTTTAAACCTCACTCACCCAGCAGTCATGAATACACCTTTATTTTCCAGAATGTTTCACTGCAGACTGCCTATTTGAATTTACTGTTGTGACTGTCTGCCCTTGTTAGCCAGTACTAGATGCATCATTCCTTACTCACCATGCTTCATGTGGAAGCACCATTCTGGATCACCCTGACGTGCAGGTAGGCATGCCGTCTGTAAAAAGTGAATAATTCATAAATGTTTGCTTTCACCTTGCCTGGGTAACCATTAATCATCTGCCATAAAATGTATGATCCATGTCTATGTGTTCGCAGAGCATATCCATTTTCAGGTTTTAAATGTATGCTGTCTTTTGTGTTTCTCTGGATTGTCAAAGACTCACCAAGGTGTGATGAGCTTTATGCTAAACGCCATATTTCATCATCATCATTTTTATAGCCCTGTTTCCATGGCCACAGACTTCCACCTGTTGTAGGGATCCCCAGACGTTTCCTAGCTATCCAGATGATATAATCCCTCCAGCATGCTCTGGGTCTCCCTTGACGACTCCACCCAGTGGGACATGCCTGGAACAGGTCTTTTGGAAGTCAACCAAGGTGGCATCAAAAGTTATCCGAACCACCTCAGCTGACTCCTTTCGATCCAAAAGGGCAGCTGTTCTATTTTGAGGTCTCTGAGGAGCTCTGAACTCCTCACCCTGTCACAGTGTTAGTCCAGCCACCCAGCAGAAAAAAAATCATTTGACCGCTCTTGTCTGACAACGGGTGAGGAGAAGGTCATACACTGACCAGTAAACTGTGAGCCTTGTCCGATGACTTCGCTCCCACTTCACCACCACAAATCTGCTCAATGTCCTTGAAACTGGAGTCATTGTGTTGCTCTGCCTGTCAGTCTCCTTCTTACCATGATTTGTGAACAACATCCAAAGTGTAATGGTTTGCATGGGGCACGGACCGAGGAAGCAGTGGCAGGACTCAAGGAATCGGGGGAACACGGGGTTTAATTCAGGGTGAAGAGAAGCAGGACAGAGAACAGGCAGAAACCACGCAATGACGTTAATGACCGGACTGGGGAAACACACTCAAACGCGGATCTAAATAAATCAACAATGAGAAACAGCTGGTAACATGGGGATTCCACACGAGGCAGTGAAGGGGGTGTGGCGCACAGGCGGATCGGATGAGGTGGGCATGACACGCAAGGTGCTTAAACTCCTTCTCTTAGTAAAGCAGGCTGAACCTCTGTGCTGGTGATTGGAAGGTCACCAGTTTGAGTCCTGCCTCAGCAGAAGAGTCACATGTCTGTGTGCCCCTGAGCAAGGCCCTTAACCCCCACCTCCCTGAGTGCTGCTGTAGGTGGCTGTCAAGCTCGCTGTAATTTATGTGTGTGTCATGGAGAGCAGAATGCAGTGGGTCAAAAGAAAATTTCCCCATGGTGATGAAGAAAGTGTCATTATTATTAATTGGCAATCCACTTTTTTCCAGGAGAGTACCAAAGCCTCGGATTTGGAAGGTGCTGCCTATCATCATCTACAAACAGCAAGGATGTCGCTCCTGCGTAGCCCCCCTCCCCCAAACATGCCAGATGCCTTGATACCCTGTTCATGTGAATCTCAAACCAGAGTGGAGACGAGATACACGTGCAGGAGACTGACACCCATTCTTAGCAGCTTTGAATGTATGCCAAGGATACAAGCCCCATATTCATACATTGCAAGCACCCCCCACACAGAGGGCACCAAGAAAATCCAGGGGGGGGGGGTGTTCCACACAGCAGGATCTCTCAGTTAGCTGAGAAAGATAGAAGTCATGTCCAATAGGAATGTTCCTTACTTAAACTCTTATTGGACGATCATTATTTAACCCAGCTAACTAAGAAATCCTGCTTTGTGAAACAGCCCCCTGGTGACAACCCATTTAAGTCACGCACAACCTGAAAAAAGGCTATATGGAGCCATCTCGTAGGCTCACGGCCTGCATGGGGAGGTGTGTGTGTGGGGGGGGGGGGGGTCCACGCTGCCATTGGGGTGGCAGGCATGAGCGGAAAAGACACAGGCAGATTAGACCGCAACTCAGTATTTATAAATAGAGTCTCGGAAGCATAGACCTTTTTCAGTGGATAGCACGCATTCCCATTGCAGTGACAAATCTTTCCTACGTCACCATGAGTACCTCTGAGCTCACTTTTTACCGGTTAATGACAAACAAGTGGATAATTTTTCCACCTGGGGAGAGTGTAGGACTGTTTGGCCACGGGGCTGCCCTTTCATTGCTGTGGTTACTTGTACAAATGTGCTGTCATTCTGTAACTTTATCTTGGACCTTTTCTCAGTGTGACCGCAGACCCCGGACTATGTGGGCAGATGTTATTCTGCTAAATCATTAATTCATTCAGTAATATTGCAAATGTTGAAACTCTGTGACACTTTCCTGTATGTGCCCAACCCATTGCACATCCAGTGGCTTATGGCCAGCTGGAAGTTGTATGGGTTTTCCCTGTCTTTCATCGCCATCTGGCATTTTTCCTTCTCTTATTTAAAAAAGCAGTTATTCATCCACTTAATCCACTCAAAATTCTACTTGTAATACTCCTTCCTGATCCTCTGTTATGTGTAATGAGTCAGTTGTTTTAGGAACAAAGGTGCAGAAGAGTGGAGAAAATTCTCTTAAATGACGCCGACAGAGGAAGTTCAAAACGGAAGTCGCAGACCTTTTGATGACTTGTTAAGGGAGACGGGGTCTGGCAGAGACCCCCCAAGGTCAGTAACAGAAGCATATTTTAAAAACTTCTGGGTATTGAGACCAAATGATCAGAGCTGGAACTTTTGGACCTGGAATAGAGTCCAGCATGAGCCACCCCATTCATGTAATTGGTACCAGTAAAGCAATCCGGCCCAGGTTCTGGCAGTAAAATATAAGCTAGCCAGTGGCCTGTGGAGCTCTGTGATCAGTCAGATGTGGAAGCAGCAGGGGGTGTTGAGCTTTCATGCTGTCAGACCCATTCTGAATTTTGGCTTTGAAAGTGAATGCAGACTGAAATGTTCCTATTATCTTCTTGACCAATTAACTAGACTCTACAGGTCTTTGCTATTGGCTGTTAACACGTCGGCATTCGGCAGGAATCGTTGGTGCATAACACTTCTGTATGACAATATGTGGGCTGACTTTCATTCATTGGTTGAATCAAAAGTGGGGCATCCTTACGTTGATCATGACAGGGTAACTAAAGGCGGGAGTGACCCGCTTTATCACTTTTGCTGTAAAGTTTGAGCTTTATGTTCTCGTTTACTCAGGTCAAATCATAAATCTGGGCTGATTTGTAAGCTTTCTTGGGCAACACAAGTCGAGCTGGAGGGATGGACAGTGTGGACCATGTGGGCGTGTTCTCCCAGGACTTAGAAGCCATATCCTGTTCTCTAGGACAGTGTCCCTGTCGCCTGCTCTGCTGGCATTTTCCATGCTGTCTGTGGCTCACTGGTCACACTTTTGGCTCCTTGCTCCCTACCCACCATATTCCAACTTCCTGCTGTCTACATCACTGCTCTTTTTTGGTCAGGAGGTGTGAGGTTTCATCAAACCCCCAAACATGGCTGAGCCAAGCCAAGGCCTGCAGTGACCTTCAGCAAAGCCATGAATCACCACACGGGATGGGTTTCTAGGTGCATTTTAATCACCTCTGCACACTTAAAGACAGGAAGACAGAACTGTATGTGGTACAAAGCAGCCTGCAAGACAGCAGCATGCATCTAACGCAGAACAGATCGCCTATGAGGAAGATTCTGGACCTCAGAGGTGTAGAAGCTCCACTACTAAACAGCGGGGCTCACAGAATTAGTAGAAAAGTGTAAATGTGCTCCAAGTGGAGCAATGGTGGTACTTATTTAATTTCTGCCCCATTTCCATTCTAGAACCGACATACAAGTCCTGGACACCAGGGTAGTGCCCATTGTAGTTGTCATTCAAGTGTGGGTTTTCCGTAGGGCTGGGTGATATATTGAGTTTGAGATATATAGATATACAGTGGAGCTTATAGTGATCAGTTGCTTATATGGATCAAAAAGCTTGGGACAGACCATTCCTATACAAATACTGTTTAAATAATTCCCTTTTAGTAATCCCCTTACAGTTAACTTTACTTTGATAAGCCTACTTTGATTTGCGGTAACCCGTCTGCTTCTGGCTAGCTCCCTGAGGCTAATGCTGCGTGCACAGAAAACATGGCAGAAACAAGAAAGCCATTTTCTCTCAATGGCAAATATAGACTCATCAAAGTTTAAGATAAGCAGCCAAAAATGAGCCACCGTGTTGCAGCAGCTAAACTACAATAGGCTATATTTCATGCACAATATCGTACTGTATTGAAGCAGACAGGAATCGCAGCAGCGATGAATGAATACAATGAAAGGTGGACTGACACAAAGTTGTTCTTTATATTCCTCCTTAAAGGCACCGCACATCCAGCAAGAATAGTACAAAAACCATGAATGACAGGCCAACATGGACATTACATTAAGGATGGTAAAGCACACACATGGCGGTTAATTACACAATGGCTAAGACACGCGAGGATGAGGCAAGGACCGAGTACAACCACAGTTAAAGGCACAGCCTACACTACCTACATTATAAAGTATAAACAGGGGCTATATACACGCGCTCGCTAGGCATGCTGGGACATGCAGATGCCGCTGGCACTACAGTATGATAGCGTATTTGAATTATACATAGTTCAGTAATTTAATTTCTACAGTACCTTCAACTTGAAAAGTATTTGATTAAGCTGTACTGTATTTTGAAAGAGTCAGTTAAATTCTGTTAATTGTGATGCTGTCTGTTCTATTACCTTACATTGATTTAATATATATATATATATTAATGTCAATGAAATAGTAATCTACCTGAGACAAAGTAAAAGGAAAAAATCAGTTATAATGATCATCCATTTATAGTGATCAATTTAACCCAGATAGATGTGATCACTATAAGCGGATTCCACTATGCTTCATTCGAGATATAGGATGACACAGTAATGTTTGTAATCAATATTTTTCATGCTACTTTAAAATTATACTCGTAGAGCCCCCAGTTCACCTATTTCTCCTGTCTGTCTCTCGCACAACTGCACCCTGCCCTGCCCCTCTCCCTCTCTGAACACAACCCACCCCTCCCCCTCACTCAGGGGAAAGTCATGTGACACGCTGGGCCAATGAAAACTTTCAGCTCATCTGTTATATCGATTTGCGTGAAACGCCTGGTTCAACTACTCCTTGTGCTGTCATAGCAATGCCATACGCAATCTATTGCATGTGAAACTAAGGTATGGTCTGAATCTTAGTTGCTGCATGAACGCAACTTTATTGGGGCATCTGGAGCGTCAGCGAGAAACTGGCACAGCAGCACAGGGGCCGCAGAGGTCCAGCAAATTAGCAGAAAATTTCTGCAGGGAGACCACGTCACCTAACACTGATGGAAGAGCCAAGTGAAAGAGATTGGGAATTGTCGTACCTTACAGTGCCTCTAACTGCAAGATCATGAGTACAGTGAGGTCTCTCTGACCGAGGGTTACGATTACGGTGACGCTTGTATCTTGAGTGACATGAAAGATGATGATATGTTTGAACTGCTCGATGTAACATTTGATTAAAACCAGAATGATAAACACTGAACTTTAATAAATGATTGCTCCTTGAAGACTGTATATTTGCACATGGGAGATAAGTAAGTGATTTTCCATGCTGGGAAGCCGGTGTACAGCTCACCACTGTGGTGCAGTGACACAAAAACCAGCACTGGCGGGGAAGCAGGAAGCAGACGCTAATTCACTCGCACGGATCGGTGACCTGCGCTAACTAATTGAGGTTTTATGGATTCCGGTTGCACAGTAGCAGGTCAGCAAAGTTCACTTTCGAACAGCATGTGAGAGAGGAAGGGCCCAGATCGATATCGTGAAAAACGTAAACCGACTTCACAGCACTGTGGCGAACTGGCACTCCGCCAAGCAGAGGAAACGCACACCTGTCTCAGAGCAAGCCGACACGCCCAGCATGTTTGCCTGGCGGGTCTGATGGGAAGGAAGGCAGGGCAGGACCTCCTCTGCAGGGAAGTCAGGAGAGGGACGACCGATCTGGGATGGCCCACCCACTACGGCACACCTACCAGAAGCACCAATCACAGGCAGACCGGCACCGTCGCTCCATGGAGCCACACCCCTGCAATCTCTCAGGCGGTTTGCGCGTCTGTCGGGTTCAGCTAACTCTAGTTTAGACTGGATTCCTAATTGTAGTGTGGGGAGGTTGTGTAAACAGAAACACGTTTCACTATTATTTATTTATTTGCTTGTGTACTCATTATTATTACAGTTATTAAGATTATTATAATCATCATCATCTTTATTATTATTATTGCTACTACTACTATCACTCTTGTTCATATTTGTTTTTTCAGTTAAAAACTCAGTTAGTAACGGTTCAATTTAAGTTCAACCCCTTCCCAACACAGTTGCCCCAGAGCACTTCACATGCACATATATAAACATTAATACACCATGCTAGACAGAAGACAGCAGTGAAGAGAAACAACCACCACCCCCCTAGGTTGGACTAATAGGGGAACAAACTCTTGGGGGGCCAAGAAATGAGAGACTTAAATTTCCTTTACTGCTAGGCTTTGCTCTTGCGATGTTCACCATGCTGAACTGCGCGACTCTGTTCCTCTCAATGCCAGGGCCGTCTGGCTCCCTGCTAAACGTCCCTCTCGGGGATGGACGATTCCAGCATGTTCCACAGATGTTCACCTCAGGGTCAGGTTTTGATGTGGGAAGTATGGAGAGCAGACTCTAAGCATCTATGTCTGTTTCACTGCACCCAACAAACCTGCTGAAAATCATAGATAGGCGATTCATCTGTCCTGGATACACCCAAAGAATTATAACACCCCCGAGAAAAGTCTGATGAAAGGATGATGAAATAATATCCACTCTATACGTGAGTGCAGACACAAGCTGGTGTGACGCAGAAAGTGAGATCAACTGTGTGGTCTTGGATCCCCAGTGATTTGACTAAAGGAGACTTTTATTTTTTTTTACCACAATGTATGATGAGCCTATGAGTCAGAGTCTTCCAGTGTGCTGAATCCTGGAAGGTTATCATGGATGGCAATTTGGGATTAAGTATGAGGAAAATATGACAAGCATTATGATCTTAGCAGGGATAAAACAGTGCTAAAAGTTGGAACAGATTTATGGGAGTGGGCGTAGGAATCATCGAGTGGTGTAGGTGTAGAACCTTCACCGGGCATGACACTTACAGAAGACTTCATAATATACTTTATTTACTCAAGCTATTTAAAGGTATCATTACAATTTTTCTCTGAGAAAAGTAGGACAAAGACAACATGGGGAGCCCCACTGGGTCGTTTCCACAAAAAGTTTTGCTACTGCAGTAAATAAATATTGAGAGTATATTTAATTCCTCCCCTGTGTCTCGTGACTGACTTATTTACAGACTGCTGGGTGAACGTGAAAGGAACAGCCAGCGGACTTGTCCAAGTAGACATCACTAGATGACCAGCGATGGCAACTGATCAGGGTTCAGAGGCAGGTCAAAAAGAGGTGATGCTGTGTAAGGTCTGTTTATGGAGCAGTAGGTGTTCCTGAAGATTTAAGAGAGCGTGTCTCCTCGTATACTTCTAACGCAAAGCTGGTAGGTGCTGCCCATCTTCAGGGAGTCCTCAGGTCAGCCGCACGTGAAATCTCAAGGCTTCTTAGGATCTCACGGTCACATAGAAAACCAGAGGCGAATGATGGAATTATGCTTGCATAGGGGATAGAATCATGACTGTCACTGTCTTCAGTGTTGGAGTGCGTAGCATCACGGAGGTAAAAGACGGTAAATTTGGAGTGTCGGATCAGACATGTGAGCAGAGTGTGTGAGGTTGGTCGACACAATATGTGACTCAGTGTATAATGGGGATGAAAGCAAAGTAGCAACGTCAATTATTCTTCCATTCCATGGAGCCTGTATTTGTACACTGGCCGGGGGAGGATTGCCAGACCACATTAACCTGATGTCAGAGCTGTAGACACAACAGAGCTTAGGGACTCATTTAAGTGGGAGTGGCGAGCATTTTAATCAGGAACATCTTTACTGAGTAATGGTTGAGTATCAGAGATAAGGGTTTCACTTTTGCTGGCTCAAGCTCCTCCAGCTCTAAACTGCGACGCCACGGTGGGGCTCGAGCTTCTGAGCTTAACAGCAGATGGCAGCGAGCCAGTACCATCCTGGCAGTTTGCCTTGAGCTCGTGGATGGATCCAGGCACTCCCACAGACTTGGCCCCGATGAGGAGCAGGTGGAATTTTCCGGAAAGATGGAAATGGGGCCCCGGTCGCTCTCATGGTCTCCCAGCGCTGGTCATCCATGTCCTCCGAGCTGTAGTGTGGCCTCTCCTCTGTAGGAAGACAGACTTGGGGATCGGTGTAGATTTGGCGATGAGTCACGCGTGAGATCCCATAGGCACATCAAAGCTTTACACGCTAATTAAGTGGAACCAGCAGAAGTTGCCCGGGCAAGATCACAGGGGAAACTATATGTAATAGCTTCAAGGGAAGCAATAGTGAGGCCATTAGGAAACAGCAGGGGGTGCTATGGAGCAGCAAGGAGCCCTGGGTGGAGAAGCTGGGACAGTCTGTGACCTTAGATGCTCCTGACTGGATGGCAGTGGGATGCCATGTGGTCAGCCGCTAAGTCTCGTCTCTGTACCTTACAGAGCTGGCATGACCCTTAAGGCACGTCGAGCAAATGCGCTCACCTATGTCGCATTTGCTGTCCTCCCATGCGCGTGGGAATGCAGCAGGTGATCCGTGTTTGGTTCAGTGGTAAGGCTCTGCTGATTACCAGAAGTGGACCTGAGGCAAAGTCTGTTACCCTCACCCCAACCTCTGTCTTCCCCCCACCCCCCTTTGTCTCGGCCAGCCTCTCCTGCCCTCTCAGACCCCTGACATCAAAGCCGCTTCACTTACAAGTGGGTGGGGGGGT
>JAODKF010000147.1:13050729-13064310 GCA_026779585.1 Mormyrus proboscirostris | reverse complement strand
GGAAGGTGCAGTGTGTCCTCACCGAAATCATAGGTTTATTGCGGGGGCAGGTCTCACGCCTTTCAGGTGCCACGTCCTCCTTGTGGAGGGCACGCCCTCAGCAGAGAGCCTCCTGCCAGCTCGCCATCGTGGCAAGAATGGATGGCACTGCAGGCAGGCTTCCCCTTCCTTGTTTTGAAGGTACGTGCTTTTTTTTGTTAATTCTGTGCTTGGACCAACACGTCTGTGACTCATATAATTATATCCCGTTTCCCACATTGCTCACCCAGACCTTTTGAAGACCCGGCCAAAGCTCTGTCACGGCCATCAGCGTGCCCTAGGGGGTGGCGGGCTCCACGGGGAGGGCGGGCTCTTTTAGGAACTTCTCATCTCGGGGGCGCGCCTCATCCCGGGGGCCCCGCCTCACCCACCAATCCGCTGCCTCAGATGTCATCAGGCGGCTCTGCCGATCCAGCGTCAGCTGTTTTGTGAATCCTCTGAAGAATCCGGGTCTCCCAAAACACACAGAGCAGCTGCGGTGAGGTGATGGTGCTCCATGGCATCCGTCCAGCAGGTGGCGTGGCAGTTAAGGACACGCCCTGCTCGGTTTACTTGACCTGTAATCATTTCTGTGAAATATCTAGCTATATAAACTACTGAGAGAGTGTACGTTGCTCTTCTTAAAAATGTCAGCTGCGGTACGTAAATATCTGGACAGCAAAAGGCAAACATAAGGAGAAAATTCCAGATGCTTCCTCTACACAACCAAATAAATGTTATTACAACTCAGCCCCCCCTCCCAGTGCTGGCACTGATAACTGTAACCACAACAATAATATTTATAACGCATTCTGACTGTAAATGACCACAGATGAAGACCAGGCATCATCAATCATGTCCCCGCCCAAGCAAAGGATCCTTTTCTGACGCTTCTGCTCTCTTGAGTGCCACAGTGGGGCAATGGACTCCATCATGCCCACAAACTGTGTTAACAGTTTCCCTGCCATGCCGATGGGTAACCACATGTGAGCCACAGAACCTGCAGCGTGAAGGGCTTTTCCAGCTGGTAATGGATCAGTACCACATGTCTGAAAGGCCCTCTTCTGCCTTTTACAGTCCAATAAACATTTTTGCTGAACTTTTAAAGTAGATCTCTTGATCAAACCTGCTCAGATTTTGAGGGTGCCATTTTTTGTGTGTGTGTGTGTGTGTGTGTGTGTGTGTTTTTGGGAATTTGTGTATTACATTGTGGGGACATTTTTCATCCTCTCAAGGGGAAACTCAGTTTAATTAAAATCTGTGTCAAAAAAATAAAAAATGCCAAAAGTTTTGTATTTTGTTTGGTTACTTATGGTTAAGGTTAGGGCTGCGTAAAGATGTACATACCTAATGTAAGTGCGCGTGTATGCACGTGTGTACGCGTGTGTGCGTGCGTGTGTATGCATGTACGTGTCCCTGCTTGTGTTCCTTAAGCCTCAATTACCAGAGTGCACAGCTGCAGAGATGTCAGTGATTGGATTCCCCATAAGGGTGCTGACCGCGACAGCTGCGTCGCTCTGTGAGGCTGGAGACTCTGCCTGGCGTCACCCCGCCGGCAAGGACGGCCACGTGGTCCTGTCTCTGCCTCCTACCTCCTGCTGGCCAGGAGGTGCCACTTCCTGTGTTCAGTACAGTCTGGGTAGCCAGACAGGACTCTTGTAGGAAGGAGCTATAATGAAAGGTAGATTGGAGAAGCAGACAGGGTCATCTTCTCCCATTAAATCGCTTTTTAATGTAAATCTCATTCAGCTCTCCCATCTTCTCTTACTCATAAAGCCTCCCGAACATTCAACTGCAGTTTTTCATTAAAATTTCATCATCTTATTTGAAACTAAGCCAGAGGCCACAGACATGGAATTAACCCCCCTCTCATTTTATAGATACTTTATAGTATAGTTTTGTAACAAGCTGTTAACTTGATCAGAATCAAGCATTTAAAAAATGTTTTTAAAAAAATCTATAACTTCATTTAACTAAAATTAACATGTAATTAGCAAAATAATTAATCATACTGCTGCATGAAAATTCTCCTATGCATTGAGCTAAAAGCAATGCATCATGGGAGAAATGGTCCACTGTGATTGGTGGGGCTCCTCGGTTATGTCATCGCGTTGGAGTAGGTAGACCAACATGAATTCCCACGGGGTCTGTGCCTCTACACAGTGAAAGTTGGCATCATCCCAAACCATGACTTCAACCGTTTGAGGTTTTTAAATGATGTGTGTTCCATCTCACACAAATGTTTATAGGTACAATTTACAGGCAGTACTGAAGGCAAACTATGTAACTGACCTGGAATCAGTGAGCTGCATGTGTTATTGATGGATGAAGATGTGGGGTGCCATTTTAAAGGATCTCCAGTCATGGACATTGTAGTCGTCACACCTCAACCCTGACTCATCAGGATTTTGAGGAAACCGAAAGAGGAATCTGTAGAATCATATCAGTACTCTACATCTGACCATGCCACCATCTGACTTGGAGACACCTGTGCCCTCCACATTGTCCTGAATGTGGATTATATGCGTCTACGTGGTTATGGCATAGCACTCTACACCACACTGGTCTTGTGCCTCACACATTTACCGAAAGCTGCATCTGAGCAGACTTTGTCTTCTGCAGCCCTATTTCCAGTACTGATATCTTTATGGTCCTGGATCAGTATGAATGTCGTGTCCCTTCCTGAAATATACAGACAACTGAAATAACTGCATCTCCCCTCAGGTTTGGTTGGACAACAGTACCAAAACTACGTGTGTAACACCACCAAAAATGGCTGTATAGATCTTACAAGTCACGAATATTCTATTCTATACACTTCACCTCATTCTTCGTGATTTCCTCCGGCCAGCATTGTCTTTGTCGTCCACCTCTGCCGCTCTCTTTGCTTGACCCGGCGTCACCCCCTACGTTGGCAGTGCTCAGACATCAGTTTACAAGGCAATTAATTAGGTGCTGAAGGGCAGATGGGTGTGAAGTTGATTATGAATAATGAGTCATTACCCTCAGAAAATGTGTTCAGTTGGACGCATTTCCAAAGACGCAGAAATGCACGAAAGCATAATAAACTTAGAGGAGAGTTCATAATCTTTCACTTTGACTTTCTTTCTAGTCCAATGAGAATCTGTTTGTTCTGAAGAACGTGCATATGTGTGGCATAGGTTGGTTTGCCCTCTCCAGTGTCCTGAGGCTATGGAACTCCATTTTCATGCGGGAGAATAATGAAATCCCTCGCTCTGTGTAACAGTGCTTCCTGTGGAGTGTTCCGCTTACCGTGTGTTTCCAGGCTGAAATCTCGGGGGTCCGGTGGCTGGTTTTCTTCTGAGACGGTGGATGCCATGGAGATGTACAAGTACAGTGAAGTTGGGTGGGGGGGGGGCGTGCACAGGATTTAGTTGGAGATGTAGATTAAGGGGGGCAGCACAATGGTGCAGTGGTCAGCGCTCTTGCCTCACACCAGGGTTTGAGGCTCCACCATGACTCCATATGTGTGGAGTTTGCATGTTCTCCTTGTGTCAGTGTGGGGTTTCCTCTGGGTTCTCTGATTTCCCCACAGTCCAAAATCACACTGTAGTTAATTGGAGTTACCAATGTCCCCATCTTGGGTTATTCCCAGCCTTGTGCTCCTAGCATCTGAGATATGTTCCAGACCCCCCCCCACTTGACCCTACATAGAATAAGTGGTTACAGAAAATGGATGGATGTATATAGAGGGTGGTGAATGACACGGGACACCACAAGCTTCAAAACTGGACTCGAGCCTACAATCCTGATGGTCTGAGGGTCACCATGGCTGCCTGGAGCCACATGTCCTGCGACAGGGTCACCTCATGATCCTACTTTCCATTACAGGTGTTTACGAAATGCTCCAGTTCATTCCACAGCAGAACTACACAACCTGAGACGCGGAAAATAATGGCACAGGCTGAACTTCTCTTATGTTGAATTTTGCCCCAGTGATTTTTCTTTTGCATTCACACACCGCGACAGGCGGGCAGAACCGCTCCAGGCCATTTCTGCTTCTTGTGTGTAAACACCTGCGGTATGGGCATCGCGATCAGAACGATACGCTGATACCCACAGGGGCGACACACGCATACGGGCTGACTCGTACAACTGGTGCCCTTCTGCTCCCTCCAGCCCCCCAGGTTCAGCTATGACCCAGGCCGGCCTGAGATGAACATGCTCGGCTTGTCGTGAATGTCGCGCATAGCACCTAGGAACACGGCAACCGCCCAGGCAAAAGGTTGTTCTATTATCAGCAATCTGGCATAACATAGGGAAAGGGGTGGAAATGCAGGAGTGTTTGTTCCTCTGGTGCTTCCAGGTCAGGTGACATGCTGAGGACTGCAAGCTTCCAATTATAGCTCCTCTGAAGGTTGGGAGGTGCTTATTGGATGGAAGCTAATATGGTAACAACTTGGATGGAAAGCCGGGTAGAAATCCGGGGAACGTATTGCTGGACTGAGCTGCGGTGGCCTTCCTGACCTAGAGAAACACGGACACAGCACCTCTGTTCCTCTCTCTCCTTCTCTATGATGTGATATCATCCCTTCCTCCCTGAAATATGTCAGCTGCAAATGTGTGCCAATAGCATGTCCATGAAGACCTGCATCATGCATGCATCACTGTTGAAGACCTGCATCGTGCATGCATCACTGTTGAAGACCTGCATCATGCATGCATCACTGTTAAAGACCTGCATCATGCATGCATCACTGTTGCCTGCTGCTGTCGACTGTAAAGTGGCACAGGCATCTGCTTTCTACTGCACCATGGCAGAAGCCCCAAATACCTGCATGGCTTGGTCTCCAGTTGTATGTGGAGAATCTTGATCTTGTGGCCCGGGTCTCAAGATCTCAGATCAACATGGTCTTCTCTAGGGTCATGGTGGGGGGATTGGGCGTGGGTCTCCATAAGGGGGATTGATTTTATCCAACGCTATTGGACTTGTTTTGTGGTGGTTCACATAATTACTTGACATGAAGTATCTTCAACATTGTGCATATTTACCAACAACCTCAGTAAAAACTGAGCGCAAAGTAGAGATTCATGGGTAATGTAGGTGACATTCACGATATTCACTCACTCCATAACAGGAATCTCTCTGTGCCCTTCACTCAGTATTTGTGGGTATGTGCTTACGCATCCGTAATCTCTATGCTAATAATGTGCTGCCTGCGCCAGTCTGACCCTCAGCTACACATGAAACGGACACGGCGTCCTACTGGATGATGTACCCCAATGCCGAGTCACAGTACTTTTCCAGAACCTTCCACTGCCAAAACATAAACAATCATCCAATGACTCTGAGTGACGTAAATCCCGTCACCGGTGCTTCTGACCAGGGCGATGGCCGTTCTGTCCACGTTTGGCAGGGTGTTCTCACAATACTACAGGGGGGAGGGGGAGCCGTCATGAGGAAGGTAGGAAGATGGGAGTGACCAGGGGTGACGCACAGCCTTGTGTTGACATGGCAACGGTAACCTAAATGAATTCGACGGCATGCACCTGTGGGGAACAATGACGGCCATATCTCCTTCTCCTTGTGTTGCGAAAATTAAGCACTACTTTGGTTTCTCTAAATCGGTGACAGGAATTCCATGACACATGAGAAATCTGTCAGAATGACACGTATGTGGTGCCGTGTTTACTTCCGCGTTGTGCTAGTCCCGTGTCGAGAAAGATAACATTTACCCAACTAGATCCCGTCAGGGGCTGGAGCACGAGGGATTACTTAAAGTTGTTTGTAGTAACTTCCATTCAAAACTGGAACTATCACACAGCAGCTGCACATGTCGCAGAACGGAGATTTATTCGAACTTCAGCGATCTTGCAGAATGTGCCAAAGACCTTGCAGAGTGGGAGTACAGTGTCTCTTCCTCAGGCTGTTATTGGCAAACAGTGTCTCCCAGCTGGGGCATATTGGTCAGCAGGCGTTATATGGTGACGTGTTGAGCAGTGAGGGCCAGCACCTCCACCACAGAGAGAGGGAGGAAGAGGGAAATGTCAAAGAGAATCATCAAGGGCCTTTTGAAAGGTCAAGGAGCAAAGCACTAATATGTGGAAGTAGCTGTCGTTCTGAAGGATTCTCTTTTACGCTGGATGCCAAATCAGTTGACTGGCTGGCCTAACCACTCCTGCTTTGGACCTCAGAGGGCTTGGGGTTGAAGAAAGTTCTGTCCAACACAAGCTCAGCTTTTGGGGAGGGGGCGAGAGAGTTTATCCTGGTCAAAAAGAGGTGAACCGTTCAGAGTGCCAGAGGAGATGCCCCCATTTAGCAAGGGGGCAGTCTTACCAACTGTGCCACTATCAGCTTTCTGGGGGACCTCTGTCACAGCCCAGTAAGGCCTCGTAACACTATAATGGATTTTCCAAATGCTCTGGGCTCCATCATCATTCTATCCCAAACAAGAAATCTACATAATCTATACAGCAATGCAGGGTAAATGTTACCCTCCATGCTGCATTCCCTATTGCCCTGATGTCTTAGAAATCCAGTTCTCCATTCTCTAGCTCCCACCATGTTTTCTCTTTCTCCATCCCCCTGCTGATTTCTGCTTGCCATGCTTCATGGCTGTAGTGGAATGCCGGGAGGGCATCCTTCAAACCACGGAGAAGGGATGTGCAGATGATGAGAATGACCGTACTGAATCTGTCGTGACGAGTGCCAGGGAGAATGTACCTTGATGCGAGAGAAATTGCGTGATCAAACAGAGATAGGATGAAGGCTACAGTACCATGTACATTTTCCACTCTACTTCTCTACACTTTCTCTACCGTAATGCTACTTTTTTAAACCTTTTTTGTGGAGAACTTATATATGTTTCAGAAGAATTTAAGTTTACCGAAGAAAGACAAAATGGCATACACACAGAATCCTGTTGTCGGCGCAGTGTGAAATACAAGGTTGCGGGGAACAGTGAATGTAGCCGCCATTTTGAAGACAGTCTTTCCTTTAGAGGAGAGTGTACTTGGTGCTGATAATAGTGTTTAAAACAGGAGATGTTTCTCACAGTGACCGTGTGGTTTTGAGAAACACATCGTGGCATTTCAGTGCGCGAGATCTGACAGAGCTGCTGATGCAAACCGCAATAATGGCAAGATTTCCAGAGACGGTGTGTGGATTCTGTGTCCGTGATCGGAAGGTCATCGGTCTATATCCTGGGGACAGCAGACTGATGTCACCATCGGGCCTTTGACCAGTTGCTCTGGTGGAGCTGCACACTGTCTGACCCTGAGCTGTGACCCCTAAGCTTGCTGTCACCTACATTTGTGTCTGTGAGTCAGAGTAAGATTGGACATGCAAAGAGAAAATTTCCCGACATGGATCAATATAATACAGTATCAGTATTCTATTCTAGATCGCTGTAAGATGGCGTCTAAAAAGCCAGCTGGGGAATCGAGTGAGCTTTATCTCCGCAGCAGCATCCAGGACACTTAGTGACCAATGGCAAACAACAGATGTGCGTTACCTGGGAGATGGGAGAACGATGGAGACTCTCCCCTAAATTACAGGAGTCTTATTTACTTATGAAACTGACATTGCACACAAAGTGTACAAAGCCATGAAGTAACAGATGGGCGCCGAAGAGCAGCGAAAGGGCAGCTGGGAAGGATGAATTTTGGGCGGAGGAACATCCACGTGGAGACAGAATGGAAGGAACTCGGACTGACGGAGTTCTGGTGACTCTCGGTCCCCTTAATGTGCATGAAAGCCTGGTCACAGCCTGCTCTCCTGGGCTGAAGTGCTGGACACTAGTGATGGGGGGGAAGGTGTCGGTGATAAAGGAGCTAACAGTAAAAGCAGGTCTCATTCCAGGGATGTGACCTTCCAACCACAAGTCTCACTATTCAGCCTCTTCACAGTTTGCGGTCCATTCACTCACGTTTATTGCTATACAAATCGAGCGACAAATCATAACAACTCTAAATGTGTGTGTGTGGTCTTGTAATCCGGTGCTCTTCATCTGATCTTATCTGTCCACCACTCTTGCTAAACAAGCACACAAGTATGGTGGAGGAATATTTGTGTTCACGCTCCACGTGAGAGTGTAAATCTGAGAAGAACCTCCCATTCCATAGGCTTTCTCCGAAGTAGCGCACAAGACAGGTGCACCCCCTACAGGTAACTACAGGTAATTCAGGCTCACCCCAATTTCATCCTGGCGGTGTGTATCCAGGGAACCACTTTTGGTATTGGATCCATTCTGCCCCTGTTTGCATGTAATGCTTGCGGATTCATGACGCAGACATGATTCAAATGGATTCTGTATGGTCAATGACAGCTGATGGCTGTGGTTTGCTGCTGTGGTGGTTTATCGTGAAGATCCGAACCCCTCGACACAGGCATTAATATTTAGATAAATGTTACACACTCATGTTATTGGATACTGTGTTAAGAGAGCCTGTGGGGGGGGTCGCGTCCGTCACCCTTCTACGCAAGTTGCACTGCCTGAAGTCCCTGTGATCTAATGTTACTTGTCACACTGAACCCGGCCTCATGTCACTATCACGCGGCCACCGCAGACGCTGAAACGTGGCCCCTGATGGCACAGCAGCTGTCCATGTCCGTCCCCTGGGCTTGGGGGCACTGCTGGGTCCTCCAATAGGAGGCGGGCATGTGCTGGGATGCCTATTCACTGGACCAATCAGTGTGGTGCACCCAGTCACCTTGGAGAAGTCGCTACCAATTACCACATGAACACATAACTGACACAAGGGACTATTACTGGCATATGGTAATATACACAAAATGCCGGCATCCGTCACCTACGTACAATCACAGCGCAAAACGCACACATCTGTAATGCAAAGTAACACATCTGTTCACCATCATGACCGAAGTGCCCCTCAGTTCTTGCTAATATTATCATTTTTACTAGTTGCGTTTTTTTAAAATGTTGCTTTTGCGAAACGATTAACACAATCATAACATTCTGTTAATGTTTTCATAATGGAAACTCTTACGTTATACACCCTCAGAGGTCACTTCATTAGCTGCACCTACTTGCTAATTATAGCAAGCAACCTGCTCGAATCACACGGCCGCAAACGGCTGCGTGCGGCAGGCAGAGAAGGTTAACAGGGTCACGCATTAGAACAGCTATGACGCGTGATGCGTGCGTGATTTCTGGTGCCAGACGAGGCGCTTCCAGCCGGCCTCTTGGGATTCTCACACGCCGCAGTGCCTAGAGTTTGCAGAAAATAGTGCGGTAAACAAAAAACATTCAGGGGCAGTTTCCAAAAAATACCTTATTCAAGAGTGAGGTGCGGGGAGAATGGCCAGACTCATTAAGGCTAATGGGACAGCCAGAAGTGCAAAAATAACAGCTCCGTACAACGGCAGGGTGCAGAAAGGCTCCCCTGAACATTTATGGACCCTGGAAGTGGTTCTGGTAATGAAAAGTGGATCCACCCTAGTACTAAGTGAACATGTGTATATTACATGCTTATAGCAAGGGTGTGTTTCTCAGATCTGTTATATTTTGCTCTTTGCCTGTTTTCCCACACGGGGATACTTGGGCAGGACAAGCCGCTGCTCCTCAGTTGGCCTTGGGCGTCATTCGGACGTGATTCAGGGGCACGTGGTGTTTCTCGGCCGGCTCGGTGACAGCTGCTCCTGGTGATGACTGTCATTTACTTTCCACTCCGTGATTTGGAAACTGGTAACGCAGCAGTCCTGCTGCTCAGTTACCTGTTGGAGTGGAGTGATGAAGCTCGCTCATGTCTCCCAGGACATTCGTACCGAGCGTGTCCCTCTCCTGGGCACATACCGAGCTGCACCATTCTCCTTCTCCCTCTTCGATGCCAGCGCCAAGCAGACATAGCTTTGGATATCAGGGGAGTCATGCTTGTGAATTCATTCAATGATTAACAAGGGGACACATTTGATTTTATCAGTTAAAATCAAGGGCATATATATGGGTCACAGGGGCACTGACCCCAGCTGAAAGCTGATTGGCCCCCAGAGTGCCCACCCCCCTGTCACTCACTGATTCAAAACATATCATTGGCTAATGATAAGGTTGGCTCCTATATATGAATTATGGTCCCTCTTATGTCCTCTACCTTAAAAAAGGAAGAATAACCCCTAGTTTAAATAATGCACAACAGGTACAAAAAATCCAGTTAGGACAGGGGATATGTTTCCTATCATCTGCACCACTGTACTGTATGACTTTCTACTCAAGACATCAGACATTGTGATGTCATTTAAATGTCACTGTGGGATTACGGGTGTGAGCGGAACACAGACATGCATCACAGACACGAAATGTTTTCGTGTAACTAAGACGGCAGGCATTTTGGATACACACGCTACGTGCAAATTTCACCAGATAAAGATACGGAGATGAAGCGGGCGTCTTACTTAACCCAATCAACTTGTGTCACATTCAGGGAAATACAGAAGTAACCTGATCAATAATTCCCAATCCCTGGAAGCTCTCGCATTATGTTATAGTTCAATCTGGAGAAGTTAACCTGCTTAAAGCTGAGATTCCAAATAAGTGGCAGCGGGTTTGAGGAAACAGTGTGAGAAAAAACTATTTTACAAATCAGATTTCATTCACATCCATCACAAGTCAGGCAGTAAATTAAACATTATGTTGACACAAGTTATTCTTAGAGACAGGTACCAGCACACCATGAATCTCAGAAAACACAGGTAGTGAGATAGTTCCTCTGATTGCCAGACCGGAACAGTACCCGGATCTGGAAAATCAGGACTTGACTTCCTTGATAGTGGTATAAACAATCATTAAGGCCAAAATTTCTCACCCTTTGTAAAGATATTTTTCTACTGCGATGATCTTTTTTTTTCCCAAAGGAAGGAAACCAGTTAGTCCAGATCTGCCATCGGGTAAATACTCACAGATATTAGAACAAGAATATCAGAGAAGGCAGCAGTCGTGAGAAGATTATTGTGTCCTACCAGCAACTATTTCAAACTGGAATGCAGAAGGAGGTTCTGCATGATAACTGACTCTTTAAATGGACAGAGTCCAATGTTCTGTATGTTTCTATAAACATAAAGCTTGAAATCGAATGAACATAGGGAACCAAACAAGCAAAAGGTTGGTTGTATGGATAGACTTTTAAATTATGATTTTTATGGGATTAATGTAATAAACAATCAGTAGATTCTGTATTATTAATGTCGACCATCAACTATTAATATGGTGATAAAAGACATGAAAAACCTGAAGATTCAATGACATCACTCCTACAGTCTTCTTGGCTTCTCATGAAACTATTGTATGCAAATGATTATGCAATGAGTTAATACTGTTTCTAGGACGTTCTAACACATAGTTATTTTATAAGGCTCAATTGCTATTTTTTTTCCAGACAAAAATGTGAGTAGTTACCCTCCATGTGAATGACACATTTTCCAAATTGTTTGCCTAGATCAGCCTTACCACAAGATTACACTAAATCACCTTTTATGTTTCCAAATGATCCTTCCTGTTTAGTTTCTGCATCTTTGCATTTTCGCTGCCCCTGAATTGAATGTCCTTTAATTTTCCTGACCAGCTCTCGAAAATGTTATCAAATGGCTAACGGAAATCCAAAGAAAGCAAGTCTGCAGATCTCCAAGCTGAACTTTGGGAAGGATCCTGTTTCTGCCCCTTCTGCTGGGAGCGTGGCCTTAATTCCCACTGCTAGGAACATCGACGTGAGCCAGGATGAGCCAGCGATGGGATTGGCAGGGAGAAATGTGACGTCAATGTGCTTTGTCATGTGACCATAGCCCCCATGGATTCCACACATGTATGTCCTGCGTCGTCTCCCTTCATACCAGATCGTCCCAGAACCACGTCACGTCATAGCCACTGTTTTCTGTCCACGGTGATGCCTGAGGTCTGAGACTGTGTTGTGCTTCTGTTGCTGTAAATCAATTTAATGTCTGTCAGCTTAACCAGTTCAAAACATCTCAAGTCCCCCCAATATTTGCAGTTCCAGTTGCCCAGGTATTTGTTGATCCTGACCTCTAGCCCACCTTGCTTGCTCATCAGCGCCCTGTGAAGTTAATCCATTGATTAAGTGAGCTGGCTGTAAAATTTAACCAATACCCCCAAATGTCAGTTGTGCCCCCAAGGACACATTTGGAAATCGTGGTGGTGTTCTTCTAGCCATCCAACAAAATATCACTAACTTTTTGGAAAAGAGAAGAAATTCTTGTCATTATTTTATCATATTACTGTTTATTTGTGTATTTTAATGATTTTTTCTGAGCAGATATACACTTACGGACCAGATAAATAGCTTCAAACCTCAATTTCTTTGGCAGTCTAAGGATTTTTGCATAGTACTGTAGATGTATAATGAAGCTTGTTTTGGGTGCATTTTGAGGCAAGTTCATATTTTCTTTATTTTTCCTTCCAGAGTACAGAGCCCCATGTGATTTATCAGCAAGGCTGAAGTCTCACCGTAGATTTATATATTTTTAGCTTGGCAGTAAAATTAGATCAAAGTCACATGTGCCAATCAGCTCACGGAAAAGCAAACAAGCGGAAAGTAACCAGATGAGTTTGTTATCCACTCTGGCTTTTCCGTGTGTGCCCGCTCACACGGACGCAAGCCGCCGTCGAACGTCCGCCGCGAAACCCAAACCGACCTCCGAGCGGCGTTCTGCTCCAGGCTCCGTGTCATTCGCAGTTTCTGAGCATGTGATGGGGGCCGTTGCAGAACTGGCTTGAATCCACTCGCCTGTGAATGTCAGCTGCCTGTCAATGGGTTATTTTTAATGCTGTTCATCTCGGTCACTATTCCTGTCCCCGTTTGGAAAGGCCTCATTGACACGTAGACATGATCCTGGGCCTGTTGTGTACACATTGCCCCCACCTCTCACATGCTGACCAACCAATCAGGCAGCCTGCCTGGGTTGTCCAGGTCATCCAGAGAAAGTCAAAAAAACATGCGTCTTTTCTGCAAGTTGTATTTTATTCATGAAATTTCAATAGAATTCATTAATGGGAATGCAGTGGAAACAGATGCATACACATTTGCCCATTACTGTTTAATTAAATTTCCTTCAATTTATGAATTAAAATTAGTTAGGCTGATGGCAGTCAAGCAGGGGCAGTTCGGTGGGGGCAGTGCATGGCCCCCTTGTGCGCTCACTGAAGAGGTAATGCTACTTGTGTCTCAAATAAACGTTGCATTATTATCACTATTATTATTCTTTACATTTCTATATTCGGGCTAACATTTTGTGCGCTGGGACCAGGCGAAACACAAACGTGAGCACATTTCCTTGACGGACTCTTAGGGCTGGCGCTCCGGGTGGTCGAATCGCTTCAGTTGGTGAAAAGCAAAGTTACCAACAGAAAAAATAATCAAGCTCGTGGAAGCAAGACAGTCTAAACAAGAGATCGGAGTGAGTTACATGCTTGTACAAACTGTAAAATGTGACTGCAAAGCACTGCAAAAATAACTTATCAGTTTTCAAGATTCTTGTGCTTTTTAATGCTGGCAGTCTAGTGTAAGTAATACTTGGGGGACATTAAGTTCAAATGCATCTGCCCCCCCCTAACAGAACAATTGGTCCCATTCTAC
>JAODKF010000147.1:13015016-13029998 GCA_026779585.1 Mormyrus proboscirostris | reverse complement strand
ACACAGTAACACATCCTGACAGCACACAGTAACACATCCAGACACATCCTGACAGCACACAGTAACACATCCAGACACATCCTGACAGCACACAGTAACATATCCTGACACATCCTGACAGCACACAGTAACACATCCTGACAGCACACAGTAACACATCCTGACAGCACACAGTAACACATCCAGACACATCCTGACAGCACACAGTAACACATCCAGACATGTCCTAACAAAACAATGACATATTTTCACATCCTGCTGTCAGACAATAGCCGTACAGAGGGTCATTTTTGGATGGAAGTGTATCATACAATTAATGACTGGTCAAAATATGTAATTGCATTTATTATTCATACTAGGGCACCAATTTATTTAAAAAAAAATCATAAATGCTGACATCTTTTAATAAAATCCAGCCCCATGTATCAGGCTCCTTTACACTGCTGTGTCTGGAAACTGATCACCACAGTCACCAAATGTCCACCACCAGCAAGTGTGCTCCATGAGTCATGTGTTTATAAACAAGCTCCTGTCCAGAGGTGTCACTCCAGGAGACAGGAAGTCAGTTTCATCACTTCCTGTCTTGGATTTGAGTCTTGTGTTTATTATTGTTATAAATAATAGTAATGATGTTATTAGAATTATTATTACTTTTCGTTCGCAACTTGTTTACTTGTAAACACATATCAGTAATGCTGGACTGAACTGAAACAATGAACCATACAAAATAAAATGTTTTTCAGGATGAAACAAACAAAACGTGTAATAATTAAGGGTAATCAGATTTTAAAAGCAGCACGCCGTGGAAGACCTTCAACGCGGCTTTAAATGCTTTCAGGGACAACACGCCGTTGCCCGTAAGCTGATTCCGCTTAGCAGATTCAGCAATGCTACCGGGATGTTTACAGGCTTAATATGTAACAAAATCCAATAACTAGCTATTCCGACAGCTTTTCATAACAATATCAATGATAATAATATCTGTTGTTTTAATCTGTAATGTTATGCTTGAGTTTTTTTAGGATCTCTATTTATGGCCGGTTATATGTGCTGCCCACCCCAGTTATTTTAATAATAATAACGAGGCCGATGACGGACGGACGGACGGACGGACACGGGCGCTGCGGCTCGGCTTGCGGACTTACTTCAGACCTAAACCGTGCAGATGCTGCCCTATGAGTCGGACGAGGTCTTCATCCCACTGAGTGAGACGCTTCTTCTTCTTTATCGACCCCGATCCTGGGGGGGCGGGGGTGGCCGAACCTCCGGTGCCCGTCCCGGGGGAAAGTCCATCTCCGTCAGCGGCAGCGCCGGAGAGCAGCCCGTTGGAGCGCACCGGCTCGCCGCTCGGCGTCCCCGCATCGCGTCCTGCGTCGTCTGCGCCGTTCGCTTGCATGCCGGCGTCAACCAGAGAAACCGGGTCCGGGGTTAACGAGAAACGGCCGCGGGGACAGTGCGAGAGGCCCGCCGTGCGTGCGAACGCCCCAGACCGTCCGTTGCTGCTTCTTGAGCCAGAGCCCGAGCCTCTGCGCCGCACTGGCCTTGGAGCTCGCAGAGGGGCTGTCAGATCGGCCAGCCCGGAGCTCGCAAGCCCGTGCACAAAGCGTCCTGCTTGCCCCACCCCCCCCTCTCTGCCCGTCGATAACAGCTGCAAACTCCACGAAAAATGGTGTCCAAGCACCGTGACATCACAGGAAATTCCAGTAGTGCCCTGGTTCCGGGGAATAAATATCACTGTAAATAGTCCGCATGATGCCGGTAGTGCTAATCGCTGCAGTTGTGCATGTCAAATATACCAAAGTCTAAAGTCTGTTTCGCAGTGCAAAATTATCGGAACATTATTCTGTTTACTGTTATTGCGCACGGCAGGTAATGGGGGGGGATGTGCGCCAGGGAGACCCCTGCTGTTGTTCCTGCCGCCGATGTTGTTGTCGTTGTGAACAACTGTGTACCTATGCAGAAGAAAACGGAACGATCGGTTGATAATGCAGTTGATAATACGTCTTCCAATCGCGTATAACGCTTAGTTTATCGAGGCCGATTGATAATGTCCAAAGGAAATTACTGTTTGCGCTGTGGAGGGACATGTCCTGCAACTGATCCCATTGTTCCCATTTTTTAATGGAACTGAAGTATGAACGAATGCTGTGCACTGATTTTCTGTATGCCTACTAGTGTCAGCACAAACCACATATATATTATTTGCACAGTATTTTGTCTGTGCATGTTTCACTCATGCATAGGGATGTATATACACTGTTAGAAAAAGTACCAGTTTGTACCTTTGAGGATTACTTGTCACTGGGTCTGTACCCTCATGGGTCCGCCACTTGTACCTTATAGCTGTAGGTAAACGTACCTTTTACGGTAAAGAAATTGACTCTGAGGAACTATTTTGTTCTGTTGGAGGTACATTAATGTTGTTTACACCTTGTGGTACAAAACAGTACCAGGGCTGTACCCATTTTTCTGACAGGATACTCACTTCTTTTTTTTTTAGAATGAACCTTTCTAATTGTATTCTTTATATAAATGAAATTATGTAAAAAAAATATATATATCATCAAGACATCAGTCATAATTTGACTTCAAGGTACTGGCTTCCAAGGAACAAAAAAAAATCCAATGCTCTTGTTAAACAGGTTTCAAAATCTCTGGTGGGAATACTGATGTCGCCCTCAGAAACAAAAGCTATTATTAGTTAGCAAACCTGCTGGGTTATTTTTGTGAAAGGACACCAGCTTTATTCAGCTCATAAGGCTGTCACATATGGGCTACACTAGGAGCTGAAAAGAGATAGAATGCTGATCATTTTGTATAGTTCCTTTGGGTCTGAATGTATCTTTCTGTTGTGTGGGAAAAACTTATTAGGTTTTTCTAATTATTGTCATGCACCAAATTCAGTTACACAAAATTACTTAAACAGATCTGTCTACACACCTTGTATAATTGAAGGTTCATTGAGCAATTGCATCTCTTATGAGGACAATACAATTTGTTCTTGAGGATAAATGTGCAACAATATCCCAAAATAATGTGATTTTTCTAATTGAAATTTTAATATAAAAATCCCTCAGACGGCAAATGTAGGAGATTTGGATGCTGAAACCAAGGGTCACGTGACTGATCAGTCACAACCAGAGTCAAAGTAGCCAAAATAGAAAATGTGGCCTGTCTCTCATTTTTATATAACAGAATCTTTATTACAGGTTATATATAAGATAAGATATTGACCAGGGTAATATAAGCTATTACAATGAGCAAGCACGTATTTTGAAAACATACATATATACATTGATGTGGCGGCGTCGAAGTATCAGCAAAAAGCTGTTGTATTACGCACTTCTGAACAACAGATGTCATGACGTTGTGGAAAAACCGTTGTATTACCTACTTGTGGACAACAGGTGGCAGTATATGACAACATTTGCATAATACCAGGGCGCTCAAGCAAATAGTCAATGTGATACGCACTCCCAACAGCAGGTGGCAGCATGCAAACTGCCATTGTGAAGATATATATATAATGGATACAAAAGAAGAAGATAACTGCAAAGATGGCGTCGTTGTTGGAAGCAACACATGTGAGCTTGGAAGAACATAGCGGTAATATTTTTAATTTTTTAACCAAATACGAGGCAGCTTATATAACAAAAATATCTTGAATTTGAATTTTTAAGCAAATCTGTAATTTATTTTTGATTTTATTATTACAGGATTTAACATTGTTAGACATTGCAGCCTGGCTAAAAACTAAAGTTATTTTGACTAACTGTATTGGAATTTACTTGCCATACTGCCGATGGTGCCTGTGTATATTTTTGAAGCATGTCGACATGTGCTTTAGGGGCTGACGTACCGCTGTTGTGTGTGAGTATGTGTTCGTGATCCTGTAACCATTTTCTCAAACGTCGCCATTCAGACGCCCGAGACAGCACAGGAGACTCCGACGATGAGAGCAATGATGGAGCGAGCGAAAGCGAGCAGGCGGAGGACTCGGAGAAAACCAATCCTAATGCGGGATGGGCGGACGCCATGGCTAAGATTCTTAGCAAGAAAACTTCAGAGGACAAACCGAGTATCTTAGCGAATAATAAAGACTTGGATAAAGTGAAAGAGAAGGAAAAGAAGGAGCGACTGGAAAGGAAGAAGCAGGTACTGTCAGTCAAAGGGTCAATGGAAGAGGGTTTTTATAACATGTTGCAGGTGATTGGGAGGGGTCGTAACAGGTTTGTACGAACATTTTGGCCGCATTCATTTGCGTTCCCTTGCAATTTGCAGCTGGATAAGAAGAGGGCCTGGGAGATGCTCTGCCGGGAGAAACCAGATGTGGTGCGAGATCGAGAAACTGAGAGGAATCTGCAACGGATTGCCACCAGGTGAGAACTTGTACATGGCCATTGCCAAAACACAACATTGACCCACCCACACTCCCACAGGAATTATGGGGACCATGGTGGGGTGTGTGAACTATTTGTCCTTGTTCTTTCCTGTGATCAACCCCGAAACGCAGCCAGCGTGTTATGGATCCTTGTTACTGTCATCTGCCTCATCTAGGGTCTGTTGCACCTCTTAATGAGGGCAGTGAAAATACAGCACAACACACTTGTGTGCATCTCCCTGACCTGCTTAGACTGTTCTGTGGTTTTTGGTCTGTTTCTTAACAAGAATGACTCTTGATTTCTTAACAAATCACACCTCTTCACAGGGGTGTGGTCCAGCTGTTCAATGCTGTGAGGAAACACCAGAAACACATTGACGACAAAATCACGGAAGTCGGCGGGTCGGAGAGAAAGCGGGCCAAGCTACTCTCCTCGGTCTCCAAGAAAGACTTTATCGATGTTCTGCGTGGGGCGGAAACTGGTGCTGTTCCTGAATCACAAAAGCGGGTGGTGAGTGTACAGCACCCTCTAGGGACAGCAGGCGGGATAGTCCCAAAGAATGTTAAGTGAGGCTGTACAATATAGTTTCAGTACCAGTTCGACTTATTGCTTGTTCTCTAACTGCAGGCTGCCTCCAAGCCAGAGGAGAAGCCGTCGTGGAGCATTTTGCGGGATGACTTCATGATGGGAGCATCCATGAAGGACTGGGACAAGGAGAGTGAAGAAGAGGGAGGTGAAGGGGACCAGGAGGGTGTACAGAAAGGCAGTGTGGACTACAACAGCGAATCGGACTGACCCCTCACTCGCATGTGTATTTCTACGCGGACATTTAAGGTACATAGGCTAGCGGGACATTCCCCTAGACCAGCAATACCCCTGTACCTACATTTATAGAGAGAAGGAAACTATGGCCCCTCTGCAGCGTGTCAGATGGCTGTGCCTCAGATTTAGAGCGTGTTCCTCCACAAGTGGCATGTTGTGTAAAATTTCCTTTCTGCAGTCAGTGGTTCAGCAGAATTGAGTAGCATCAAAAAGTATGGAAGGTCATTTTTTGTACTAATCTCCCAGGATGGCAAATACAAAATACACCCCACTGGTAACAAAAATACAGGGAGTGTTGCCTTTGTATGCCTGCTTTTGTTTTTGTTGACCCATCTCTACTCGCCACTTGCCAGCTGCACAAAAACCAAATGATCTTTGTACTGATTAATTATAAAACATCTCTTGGCCAGTTGCACAGGGACAGTCATTCTGTGAATGACATGTCGCTGCTTCTTGTTTCTTGTAGATTTCTCCATAAAAACAAAAATAAAATATTTCTAAGGTACCGTGTCCTGCGTGCAGCTTGAGTAGCTGGTGGTTGGCTGAAGTCCCACTTCCAAATTCTGTTTCTTTCCATGTTACTGGTGAATCACATGCAAGGCTGCGATTTCAAAGCACATTTTTTATGTGCATGTCTTCGGAGCAGTTAGTACAAAATCCTTGGAATAACTTGAAAAGAACATACCTGGGCAGCCTTAAAGATAAATGGCCTTAACTTGGTTTGAAAAACAGTAGAAATTTCTCCCGCGCAGGATCAGTTTAGTTCAGTTTGTCCCAAAAGGGCAATTTCATCAGTCGGCGTTCTGCAGGCGTCTACACTGGCTCCTGATCACCTCCTTGAAGTCAGCATGTAAACGTTCAAATTGCCCACTTTGTCATTTGTTGGCACCTAACGCGGATTCAAGAACAGGATTCCTGTGTTACACGTGGGCACCGCATACACCGTCAGTAAATTATTCACAACCTGCACGACGGGGATTTTTACGTACAACTGCTTTGTTCAGGCTTGAGCGCTACGCTACTGTGTTAGTTCACACAGTCTCACAGGCTAGCCGACTGGGTACCAGACTTCTTCAGCAGGAAGGGCTTTGGGAAAGAGACACAAAACGCAAACTTACTCATTCGTCCATTTCCGGCACTCAATTCTTATCCGTCTCCTGCAGAACAATGCTCAGACAAAATTATCACTGCTGCAGCAGCTGCCATGGCAGTGTTCCAGGACTGGGGCATCTCTGTCAGAAATACAGTGTTGCTTGGTGTCTATGAACAAGCCCAGTTCATATGCATTATCTAGCAATGCTAACCAGTCAGTCATCAGTCAGGAAAATGATCAACTCTGCAATTGTGGAAGTGGCTTATGTGCTGTGTGTGTGTGTAAACTTGCCTGTAATCAACTTTACTTTTACCCAGGTGCCATGGGCATTGGTTATGCTGCAGAAAGTTTTTTGTTGATTCTCCTCATTTGGCCTGGAATAGACAGACCTTATAATCTTGCCATTCTGCTTGGGTAGAGTGTTCAGTGTGTCGTCCTCGAAGGGGTATGGTAAGGTCAGTACGGGTAAGACGACAGATCTGGCGTGGACCACACCTTCACATGTGAGCCAGGCAGAGATCTCATAGTTGCTGAGAACGATCTGGGAGATCTAGAGGAGACAAACACTAGTGTGCTTCAAACGGACAGGCTAACTGCCTTACTGGTGCCCCAGAAGAAGCAGGGCAAGCTTCTAGAATATGGCTTCTGAACAAGCTTCATCTATGTCGTTCTGGTTGGAGCAGCTGTGGAACACGGCATCTTTTTCTCACATTTCTCAGCATGCTGAGGATCTTTCTGGGTTGTTGGGGTTCTAGATGATAGAGAATCAAGGAATGGCTGTACAGAACAACAGAACAATATGCTGCAAGTGCTGTATTTGTGTTGCGGACATATAAATAGCAAGAACACACAACTACAAATCAATAGGGGAAGATGGTGGCGCAGGAGGTAGTGCTATTGTTCTGCAACCGGAGGGTTGCAGGTTTGAGCCCTGATTCCTTCTGACCCCATCAAAGTGTCCTTGAGCAAGACACTGAACCCCTAATTGCCCCTAATTGATCACTGGCACCTTGCATGGCAGCCTCTGCCACCGATGGGTGAATGTGAGGCATATATTGTAAAGCGCTATATAAATGCAGTCCATTTACAAATAATTAAGAGCTAAACAACTGTGTCCATAGGTACCAAAAAAACATTGAAAGGGCCCCAACAGACTCTAAGTTCTCTGAAGTCAGCATAAGTATGAAGTGTTTCAGGTTCTCCCATTTAAAAAAAATAATTAGTATTAAGCTGATGCTCATTGTGTCACGTGACTGTGTTTTTTTGCCTTTTAGCTGATGGATTGATATGTCCCCTCCATGAATCATCACCTTATGGTGTGGGAGGGATTTGTGTGTCCCAGTGATTCCAGTAACTATATTATCCGGAGCAACTGCACCTGGTAGGGTCTTCCAAGGCAAATTGGTTGTAGATGAGCAGCCAGATTAAGTACTATTCCAATGATCATTACGATGAGAAAAATCAAGGATCCAGACACCTAGTTTGGAATAGAAAAACTGGAGCCTGATTCTACTGCCCATAATGGGAGGGAAGCTCATTGGTGGTCAAGCAGTCAACCCTGGGACTGTTCTCCTGTGGGTCCACCACCTGCAGAAGGAACCAAAAGGGTCTGGTGTACTGTGGATGGAGCAGCAGTCAAAGGCAGGGGCCTTCATGGACCAATTCCTGGTTACTGAAACTTGCTTTTAGCGCCGTCTCATTCAAAAAACATGAGCCGATCGGATTTCTTCCTAAGGCGCCCCTAGAGAGAAAATCCAATATTTATCGATGACATGCTTCAATGAAATCTGTCAAATTAGTTACAAGTTTGATGATTATTCAAAATATGTCTTGTTATGTTTCTCAGGAAACGCCTCACACAGGTCTGTACCTAATTGAGTGTATTTTCCTAAAAGGAAAACACTGGAGAACACAGGATTTGAATATATTCCCTCGACTGCTTGGTTTCGACTGGCTTTTCCTTTGCGATTACTACTTCTGTGAGATCTGGACCACTTCCCCACCTTCTCCTCTGACATGCAGCATGTGGAGTGTCTCTCATGAAGTCGCGAGTGGAATCTCCCTGTTCATCTTAATAAATACAGTAATGAATAATGGACGCGGTGCGCTCATCTGACACAGAGGCGACGAGCCGGGCCCCTCCTGTTGTGTTTCTTTGCATCTAATTTCAAATTCCTTTTATTTCCCTTTTATCTCTTGAACAGTAGACACTGAATTAACTACATTCATCCCCTCTTTCCAAGCAATTCCTTTGCCCAACCCAGTGACTCCACTACTCATGCTAGAGAATAATTTTTCTTTTCTTTTCTTTTCTTTTGTTATCTTCTGTTAAAAGTACCCCAGTCTCTGCTTCTCTGAACTTTTTCCTTGCGCTTTTGAAATTTTGTCGGGTCCTATAGGCTCATGTGGCAACACACCCTTATATGGTAAGATATGGGGCATTGATGGGTTTAGGATTATGGTAATGAACTGACAACATGCACGCGGCTTAAAATTCACGTTTGTGGACAAATCTGTAAATGTGTACATTGGTATTAATGGTATTAAAGTATT
Source organism: Mormyrus proboscirostris (assembly GCA_026779585.1). Lineage (NCBI taxonomy): Eukaryota > Metazoa > Chordata > Actinopteri > Osteoglossiformes > Mormyridae > Mormyrus > Mormyrus proboscirostris. The sequence goes on along the minus strand of JAODKF010000147.1, from coordinate 13,021,148 downwards.
TTCCTCCAAGAGCAGTATATACCAACAAGTCATCAGTTACAACCCAGACAGGCTTTGAGGGCTTCAGGGTAACCGTGAGACAGAAAAATACGCGATAATACATTAATAGCCCCATATAGATGGGGTCATACCCCCCAGCAAAGGCATAGATTTAAGGGGGGGACATTCTCCTGAATAATATCATATATAATATAAAGCTTGGTTTATGTGGCACATTAGGTGTCAAACAGTCATTTTTGTGCACAAAATGCAACCTGCACCACAAAAAGCATTATTTAATGATGAAATCAAGTAATGCCTTGCTGCATTTTGGTCATGAAAGTATAAAGACGTTACTTTCATTCATGAACAGAAATCAAAAGGAATGGTGCTTTTTGTGCACTGAATTTATATCAGCACTTTGCATTTCATGAACAGAAGAAAGTCATTTGTGGACAAAAGGCATTTTCTGAAAAATACACAATCATTTTGTGGACGAAATGCATTTTGTGAATGATAAGCATTCATTTTGTGGATAAAATTGAACCTGTGGAAACAGGAAAAGCATTCAGTCCTTTGCTGAGTCAAGAAAGGCACCTAGAAATGCATTTCGTCTTTTGCTGAGTCACCGAAGGCGCCATGAAGAGCCACAGTAACGTCACGTTACCAGTTTTAGGCCAACAGTTTTACACCCGCAGTTTCAGGATGGGATTTACGTGATCATGGGGTTAGGGTTAAGGTTAGGATTATGATTACAAGGATGATATTGCCACAAAATGTCTTTCATCTTTTGCGGAGTCACGAGAGGTAGAGAATAGGTGCACGAGCGTGGAACGATTAGTACCTTCCAATTGCCAGAAGGTGGAGCAACGTATAAGTTTGCACACCGGTGTAAGTCCCATATGGTCTAGCAGTTAGGATTCCTGGTTTTCGCCCGACTCCTGGTATGGGAACATACATCGGGGCAGCATGTGGCTCAGTGGGCTAAGCCTGTGTGCCTATAATCACAAGGTCGCTGGTTCAAACCCAGCCTCAGCATGTCTGCGGGTCCATGTGCAAGGCCCTTAACCCTCAGCTCCCTGGGCGCCCCAACAGGTGGCTGCCCTTTGCAGAGGAAGGTGTAAAAATAATTTCCCCACCGGGACAATAAAGGGTTCAATTATTATAATTAATTACATTTATCTTGCATTTAAATGTAATTTAAAAAAAAACCCAGTAACTCCTGGGCTCATACTTTTACTGCTGTTTGTACTCATTAGTGTTACTATTTTTTCATTACATTTTTAATATTTTTAAACCAGGCCAATGAAAGATCTTGGAGGTGATTTTCCCTGATAGTTCAGGTCAGACACACTGGGTGGCCTGTGTGTAAAATGCAACAATAAACCGGCGAATATGAATGGAGTCACAGAAAAGGAGCGACAGACCGTCTGCGGATCCTCGTAGAATTGCCAAAGACACGAATTGCAAATAGAGCTACGGTTGCTTGACCTGGGGGTGCGTTTCCCAAAAGAATAGCCTGAAGGCACATTCACAAACACTGTCGTTAAGTTCTGTTAGCTGAACTGCATTCAACAAATTCTTCTGTATTTGTAAGAGTACTTTTTATATACTTCTCGTTTCATGGTATGATTGGAGAAGATTTTTTTACCCACATTGTTTCTGCTATATGGGAGAATTTATTACATAGATAAACATATATTTAGGGCTGCACGATTACAGCATCGCAATATCACGTGCGTTCAATAGCCTAGATAAAGATATATTGAGTAATATTGCGATATTTATAAAACCAAATCACACAAAAAACACTCTGGAGGAGCTGCTGCACCTCCGCATCAAAAGGGGCCAGCTGAGGTGGGTGGGTATCTGTCTAGGATGCCTGCTAGGTGGCTGGGAAGGAGGAGGTCTGGCCATCTCTGCTCAGACTGCTGCCACTATGACTGAGGACCTGGACAAGTGGTGGATAAAGGATGGATGTGTGTGTGTAATAATAGTAATGTGTGTTTTAAGAGATCCTCTCAACTGCTTGATGATCCAATTCTGAGGAGCCCATGGAACTGGATAAAAAGAATTGTCCAAATCGAGGTTGTGGGGTCCCTCATGGACAGCAGCGCACTTGACCTCCAAACCATAATGGAGACATTGGCTCTCCTTCACTTTCTAAGAGTCATTGTTCCTGTGTCAGGTGACCTGAGATGGAAAGCATCTTGTGTACATGATGGACTCCGGAACATTCCGGACAGTGTTCATGTTTTCTCTTTCACATGCTAAATACTCATGCATGTAAAAAGGTGGGTGTGTTTATCTTCATGACAGTATTTCAGATGAGTATCAATAAGGAACAGAGGTGTCGTGGTAATCTTCTCTTTCAAAAAGGAATAACTGAGACAAAATTTCAGACATGTTCAAAGCCCTATCTGTATAGTTATCAGTGCAGAGGTACCTGCTATCAAGGCATTGGCATTTTAAGCACGTTTTTCAGGATGGTATGAGGGTGCACATTAATTCTGACACAGATAACATTATTTTTTTATGAAAGTCTCATGCATCACCCAGCCACATTCCTCACAAGAGCGATGTTTGAGGGACAGTGTGTGACTCAGTGGGTTAGAATGCTGCGCCAGTGATTGGAAGGTTCCGGACAGAAATCCTATTGCGTGGCTTCTCTGTTGGGCCCCTACGCAAGGCCTTATACTGCCCATCCTTACTGTCTCCACTGTCAGCAAAACCGAACATTTCGTGTTGCAGACAGAGTGCTCTCCCCAGTACTGCATGTGTTCCAGACCCACTACTCACTTATCATTTACTACTAATACATTCAATATTCTTTGCAAATAAACAAATAAACTTACAAATATTCACCATTTTCGTACCTCTATTACCAAGAAAATGTCATATCTTTGATTCATCAAAATAACCTCTAGCAGTTATAGCTGTAGAGAAAATTCAAGGCCTTCTTCCTACAAGGGACATTACATACAGCTCTGTTTCATGGGATGAAACAGGTAACTGGTGTGTTTAAAGTTAAAGGACAGCCTAGAATTTAACTATGCCATCACCACACAACCAGTTAATAGGACCCCCTGGCTCCAGACGTCTGTAGGAAGACCATAGATTAAGGGTCTGCTTCCCGCAGTGGGGGCAGAGAGACAGACACAGACTGACACTGAACCAGCCGTGTGAAAGATCTTTCTGTAACATCTTCATTCTGTCTTAATAAACTGCTTAAGCTTAAAGAACCTGAGGTTTCATTGAAGAAATCTATCAGACATGCACTGTTACATACTCTTTCTGTTTTAGAGGAAACTTGCTTTATTTGACATATTTTCATTTATAGTTGTAAGAATAAAAAATCGGCAGTTTCTGAAAAGTGGTAAAAACCTGTGGTTGTGCAAAAATTTTTGACTGGTAGTGTATGTGCTCCCTTCCAGCAAAGGTAGGGACTGTCTGGGGGTCCCTGAGGACTGTGTTCGGAAACACTGCTCCAACAGTCAACACAGTAACAATAAACAGTATGTTCATCAAGACAGCCTCCTTCATCTCTGCCACGATGACCCATACCCTGGATTCCACTGCAGATCAGTCGACTGATTTCCCTCACAACTAAATATTCTGTGACTGGTTTACCTGCTGAGAGCATTGGCCAGTGACTTGAGGAAAAACAATTTCTGTTTCATATTTCTAAACATGGTGTGATATCAGACACACCGAGGGTCATCAAGAGGAGGGGATGAAGGAACCTTAACCTACGGAGGAAAACAGAAGGAGTGAAAGGCACTGAAGGGAACCAAGTCAGCGCGTCTCTGCTCATCCGTTTCCCGAATTAAGGACTGCAGTATTTCCTCTAGAGGACATTTGTTGTTCACAAACCCGTCTCAGAGCATATTGTTTATTTACTCGAAAACCATTGAACTTTAAGTAAATAAAAATTTACGAAGACTGAGCTTCTGGTAAAGTTGTAGTATGTCCTGTAAAGGGAATGTCTTGTTCTACAATCTGATTAAACCCAAAGCTACTGCATACTAAAATTCAGTTGAAGTTAAAAGGGGCAACTTAACATGCACTGTTGCAACCCCACCCTTCATGTCACACCCTAAAATTTCCCTCATCATTCCAGAGCATGACAAGAGCAGGACACGCTTCAGCAGTAACGTAAGACCACTCCGTTCTGAAGTGTGATGGATGGAGCTCAATTTCACCGGATGATAAATGGCAAGTAAATTTGCATGGCATCCATTAGTGGAAACACACACACTATTCACTAATTTGTGCAAAAAAAATCACACTGCTAGTAAAAGTGATAGATACCAGTATATAAAAAAACCTACCTTCAATAAAAGATTAAGTAACCTGACATATTCTTGTCATGCCACATTTCAAGCATCAAATTAAAGAAGCTTTAGGTCACTATTGGAAGACAATAAGACTGAATGACCAGGCACTGGAAAGGATGAGATGTTTAAAGGATAAGAAGTTATACAACAACAGGAAGAGAATGCTGAGACCTGGTGTCATGACCAGCTTGTCCGATCCTCCCGTGTGCCACGCCCCCCTCGTTACCTCATGTTAATTCCCGATTGTCATCACCTGTTATTTTCAGCTTCTGTGTATTTAGTCCGCGTCTGAGTCCATTTTCCCCAGGTCTGTCATTGACGTTGTATACAGAGTGCTCCCCTGTTTGCCTGTTCTCCCTAAATAAACCCCGTTACCCTTGGATTCCGGTCTTGTTGATCCTGCCTTCCCACACCCCATTCATTGGGGTTGGAGGTTTTTAGAAATTAAATAATAGACTTTGCTCCTACTTAATGTTGATTGGTTTATTTTTAAAATGCAGGAATAGAAATAATTACAATGGAAAGAACAAAATGTCATAATATTAGATACACATCACTGTTAATATAAAGACATATCAGGGAAGTACAGTTTTTCTTCTTTAAAAAGTTGTCGCCATCAGGTCAGGAGAATACATCCCTGTGGATGGGAGAGGTAAATGTCGCTCGGGGATTCCCTAGGAGAGAAAGGAGAACGGTTAGCACAGGAGAGAGAGCTGTATCACCCACAGGGAGGCGTGCAACAAGGCTGAGAAAAAGCGGCATTTCCTCACAGAAATACCTTGTGCTTTTTGACAGGAGAACCATTTTGAATCCCTTCAGTGAGCAGATTGGGTGTTATGTACCTCTATGTACCTCTGAGCTCTCTGCTTTTGTTACACCTGATTGGTTGCTACAGTACACAATTATGCCTTTTGGGCTCCGAAATGCCCCAGCCACATTTCAGAGGCTAGTGAACATTGTCTTATCCAATGTTTCCAACTCCTCTGGATATTTGGACGATGTTATTTATTTGTCTAGTTGGGCTAGCTACATGGGCGCACTGAAGGAAGTGTTTGAGCGTTTAAGAGAGGCGTTCCTTACACTCAACTTGTTTAAATGTCAGTTCGCTAAAGTCACTGTCACATATTTGAGACGACAGGTCGGACACGGCCAGATGTATCCTGTAGACACCAATGTGGTGGCCATTACTACTTTCCCAATGCCCTCCGCTCATAGTGAATTGCGGCATTTCCTTGGAATGGCTGGGATCTACCGAAGTTTCTGCCGTAACTCCTCAACTGTAGTAGCCCCATTAACTTCTTTGCTCAGTCATTTATGGAGCATTTTGAGAGTTCAAGGATCCAACAGAACTTATTCTGCTGAAGATGGGGTTTGAACTGGCAGCCATTTAATCACAGACACAGAGGCCTAACCCACTGAACCACAAACTGCACCCTAATAATAAAATATATGGCTTGCATTGATAGTCTGTTCAATGTGCTTTTCTGATCTGCTTTTGAATAAATACCATCATAATTCAGGCAGCAATAGTAATGTAACCACTGTGGCCATATGTGAAGCAAGGAAATTAAAGCATTTGATGTTCTAATTTATCAGTTACCTTCTTAGCGCTGGGGGCAGGATACTCGGGCTGTCGGCCTACAAAACAAAGAAGAATGAACAGCTCTCATTCTGAGGAAAAAGAAGAGGAGGCCCAAGCATTACGTTAAAAAAGGTCTCACGTTTCCGCCTGCAGCAGACGACACAGAGGATGATGAGAGCGATGATGATGAGGAGGAGGAGGAAACCGCAGGGGATTCCGATAGCAAGGCCCAGG
>JAODKF010000147.1:12977200-12988094 GCA_026779585.1 Mormyrus proboscirostris | reverse complement strand
AGACCCCTCCTTTATCCATCGTCACTGTCAGCAGACCCCTCCTTTGTCCATCATCACTGTGAGCAGACCCCTCCTTTATCCATCGTCGCTGAGAGCAGACCCCTCCTTTGTCCATCGTCACTGAGAGCAGACCCCTCCTTTGTCCATCGTCACTGTAAGCAGACCCCACCTTTGTCCCTCGTCACTGTAAGCAGACCCCTCCTTTGTCCATCGTCACTGTGAGAAGACCCCTCCTTTATCCATCGTCACTGTGAGCAGACCCCTCCTTTGTCCATCGTCACTGTGAGAAGACCCCTCCTTTATCCATCGTCACTGTGAGCAGACCCCTCCTTTGTCCATCGTCACTGTAAGCAGACCCCTCCTTTGTCCATCGTCACTGTGAGCAGACCCCTCCTTTGTCCATCGTCACTATAAGCAGACCCCTCCTTTATCCATCGTCACTGTGAGCAAACCCCTCCTTTATCCATCATCACTGTGAGCAAACCAAACCCTTCTTTCATCCATTGTCACAGATTACAAAGGATGAAAGTGTCTTGCTCATATTGTCATTTGCACTACAACACAAGTAAACTGGTGCAGCACTGTCTGACCTGTTGGATTTGATAAGTATTCGCAGTCCAGAGTAGACCCTGTCAACTTCTAAGGTTCTTTTTTTTAAGCATTAAAGCGAGTGCAAGATGACATATAGTTTCATCTATACTTCTGTCTCTGTGAGCACTACATAAGTGAGGAGGGCAGTGAGGGGCAATGCGAGGTGTGTAGCACTTCTTGAAATAGAAATAATTATTTGAAAAATGGCAACTTCTTTATATACTTACCAATTGAATCCCAGCTACAAAACCTTCTGCAACGAGAAGATATTGTAGAATGTCTGTCAGCAAATCAAAGTGGCATTGATAATCCCAACTGTTACAAAGACACGATCTGTGGAAAAATGTACCACAAGTTCCAAAAACGTGAACACTCTAAGGATTTTCATGGATATTCATTGACTCTTAACTGTGATGGTGTAGCAGTGCTTAAGTCATCTACATATAGTATTTGGCCTTTACAGGGAATGATTAATGAGCTTCCATATCCAGTTTGTAAAAATAATGTTCTAGTATTCAGTTTGTAGTTTGGAAACACAAACCAAATATGAATACATATATGAGACCTTTTACTTTGGAGTGTCAGAGGCTGTCAAGACATGGATTTGCAATCAGAAATATGGGCTTTCCTGAACACTGCAGGGTGATTGCAGCTGTAATAATGTGCGACTCAGTGGCAAGGCCCATATTGCAAAATATGACCCAATTTAACGGTCAATATGGGTGTAGCTTCTGTCTACACCCTGGTGAACAAGTTTTGAAGTACAATGGAACAATGACGTCTTATCCTTAAAAAGTTGTTACAAAGAGAGACCATGATTCAACTGTCATTAATGCCAGAGAAGCTGTAAATACTTCAAAGCCTGTTTTTTGGTGTAGACAGGTATTAGACAGGTATTAATACCAACTTTTGGTATCATCATGTCTTGTTAATATTCCACATTTTGATGTGATATCCGGCATGCCTCCTGACTACATCCATTGTGTGCATCTTAGTGTTGTGAGACAGATGGCAGGTCTGTGGTTTGATAGTCAAAACCAGGAAAGACCGTTCTATATTGGAAGCAGAATGGCTGATATTGATCAGCTTCTGGCAATCAAACCTCCATGTAATGTAACTAGGGTCTCTACAGCACAGACGGTTTCGGAAGGCCAGCGAATGGCAAAACTGGCTTTTGTTTTACAGTATTTCTGTGCTGTAAGGTGTTTTATCACAAGCATTTCATCAGCATTGGTTAATCCTGGTCACATTCATGTTTTTGTTATGCAAAGACATCACCGAAGAAGTTAAAAGATGTGGAAAAACTTATGGTGGACTTTTTCAAAACATTTGAAACTTTTTATGTCCATTTATGTCTTCACTTACAAGATTCAGTGTAAAATTAGGGACCTCTTGGGGGGGGGGGTGCAAACAAACACAGACAGGATTCATGATGTTCATGTGTTTCTTTTAATGACTGCAGTCAATATAACACTGGAAATAAACATCAAAACATTTTATGACAGTTATCCGCGAAGTGTGCAGCTTTTGTCACTGCGGTGTATCTTTCTGGGCTCGTCATATCTAGAGCCTCTTGATATGGGAAGTCAAAAACGTCTGGCGCATTTATTGAGATCCGCATGCAGGCTGTTAGATATGGTCTCCTTGCAGCCTATTGCGGATGTTTGTCTTGACCTGCAAATACATTAACTGTTAAGCTTTAAAAGTGATCGTTTAAAGCACTAGTCCCTCTCACAGTTTACACTGCTGACCGGGTGATTGACGCGACATATTTTCCAACGCGCGCTCTCTGTCCGCTGGTGGGAGTGTGTTCACCTGTTTGTGCGCGCACGTGTATGTTAAGCATTGCTAAGCTTTATCTGGTAGCCAGAGGAGCTGCTGGAGGGCAGGAGTAATATGTTCTATTGAAGAGGTTCTGGTAATGATGTATTCTGAACCAGCTGACGTCTATGGAGGAGGTCAAAGGGGATAGAATTACAGTAATCAATGCGAGAGGTAACCCATGTACAAGAACAGAAGTGCTGGGGGCTGTTAGCGACTGATGTAAATGATATTACACAAATGAAAATATGCAGACCAAGTGACGTTACTGACGTGTGGCTATTTGGAAGAAAAGTAAGGAAATACTGTGTGAGTAAGAGAGGAAGGCAAACCAAGTTGTCTTTTATTGGTTTAACCAGGGGGGCCAACACTATGTCATTATCAATAGTAAGAGAAAAGCTGTCAAGTTTTGCCAGAGGACTTTTAATACCAATGAGAACTTCAGTTTTTTCATTGTTAAGCTTGTAAAGGACAGCCATGATTTCATTTCATGTACACAGTTGGAGAGAGAATAGGGTGGGAGAGTGTAATTAGGCTTGGGGCATAAGTAGAGCTGGGTGTCATCAGCATAAGAGTGGAGCTGTATACCACAATTCCTGAAAATGTGACCAAGAGGCAAAAGATAAATAATAAAGAGAAGGGGGACTGAAACAGAGCCCTAGGGAACTCTGCTAACTATATGGCATGACTGCGAGCCAAACATTTTTTAGTTGAACAAAATGAGTGTGATCTCAGAGGTATGATTTAAATGAGGCAAGAGGAGTACAGTGATGAAAATGCATAATAACCTGTCTAGCAGGATATTGGAGTTACTGTAGTGGTTTTAAAAGATGAAGGTACAAGACCGGAAATAAGGGAAGCATTTATAATGTCAGTTATTTTAGAGGACAGCAAGTTTAAGTACTGAAGTATCGAATCGAATCCTAAAAAGTTCGAGCTCTGATCAAATTTTCCCCATAAGAAATAATGGAAAACCAATTAATTGGTTCCCGGCCCCAAAAAATTACACCTAAATATGTTTTTTTTAGCATTTAAACAATGAACAGGATAAAACGAGAAGATCATATACTGTACTAAACACTTCTAAGCACATTTATCAAAACAGTAATTTGTAAAGTAAGAAAAAAAATGTATCTAAACGATGTGTAATAAAAAAATGTGTCCTGCTCCGATCGTACGCTCTTTCCGTGTGCCACGCCCCCTCGTTAACCCCGTGTGGAATCCCTGTGTGATCAGCTGTTTCTGGTTGTTGTCCCCTGTATTTAGTCCGCGTTTCAGTTTATTTCAGTCTGCATTTTGCCTGCCTTACTTGTAATTAAACCCCATATTCCCCGATACCCTGACGTCCGCGCCTTTATCTCCGCTCGGTACGACAATATTATTATACTTAAATGTATTAATGGTTTATTAATAATAATAAAATTAATTTAATTATTAAAATGATTAGAAAACTTTTTAAATGTATTTTATTATAATAATCACTGTTACTGTCTATCATTGTCTAAATGTATTTCTACAGTCTAAATATATGTATTCAGTTAGTTTAAACATGCAGGATGCTATGACAGCGAAGCATTAGCGTGTTACACTTTGTTTCCGTTAAGAGACTTGCCGCGTGACTTATTTCCCCGCGCGTGCAAGTTATTGTAGGTTAGCGTTCACGGTTGGACTTCCGAGATTCAGATCGAGTTTTAGGTCATTTTTTTCGAACTGGTTGGTTCGACTTTTAAGAAATTTAAAAGAGTCTAATGAGTTTGAGTACTAAAGTAACAATGTACGAGATTTGAGACTTACAACAAAGTAAAATGCACATAAATGCCTGGACCCAAGGTTTCCTAGCAGAACAGTTCCCAGAGCATCACCCTGCCTCTGCTGATGACTTCTTCCCTTAGTGCATCCTGGTGAAATATCTTCCCCAGGTAAATGACACACAGGCCCCCACCATCTACATAATGTAACTGAAAATGGAACTCATGAGACTAAGATTCCATTGCCCCATGGTCCAATTCTGACGCTCATGTGCCCATTATATACACTTTTGGCAGTGGACAGGGGTCAGCATGGGTACTCTGACCTGTTTACATCTATACAGCCCTATTTGCAGCAAGCTTCAATGCATTGTGTGTTTTGACACCTTTTTGTCGAAGCATTAACTTTTTCTGTCATGGTCAGCTCCTGTTCCACTCTGTGTCCCTTCCCCGTTTGGCCAGCAGGTGTTGCTGGTCATCCCGTCCCTCCTGTTGTCAGTCTATGTGTTTTCCCCTGCTCCCTGTAAGCTGCATGGCATGGTTGCCTATGAACCCCTCTCGCTTGTGTTTGAATCCCGCCTCCTCTGTTTGTATTTTTTTTCCTAGTGTTTCATTTGTATAAGTTTTCTTGTTCCCGTGTCTTGTGATTTGTATTTGGTTTCATGCTTTGTGCCCGAGGTTGTGTTTTTACCTGTCTGTTATTCCCCTAGTATAGATTCTGTTTGTTAGTTTCTTTGTTGGTTTGAGTTCCCTGAGTTTAGTTATTAGTTTCAGCTGTTGCCTGTTTTTGTGCCTGCCCTTCGGTGTTTACCTGATTGCTCATTGGCCTGCCCCCTCCCGGATTGGTTTCTCCTGTTGTGTCGTTACCTGGTATAATTTCTGTATTTAGGTTCCTGATCCTGTTCTGTTCTTCCTGGAGTCACTGATGTTTGCTGGATGTCAGTTAGGTTTGAATGTTTTATTTTTAAAAACCTGCCTGCCTACCCGCCCCATTTGTAGTTGGTCTTTGTTTTTCCCCTTTTACTTTTGACCCTTCGTGGTCTGTTTTTGTTTTATGAATATTTCTAGTGTTTTTCTGTTTGTTAATAAATTCCTGTTTGTCCTCTGAGCCGCCAGTGGGTCATCCACGTTCCCTTTCTGCCTGCACCATGCCTCATCCTCTCGCCCGAGCCACCTGAGTTCATGACATTTTCAGCAGTTTGTGCTACAGTAGCTCTCCTGTGGGATCTTGCTAGACAGGCTAGATTTCACTCCCCCTGCGCATCACTAAGCCTTGGGTACCCATGAACCCATCTCTGGTTCACTAGTTGGTCTTCCTTGGACCACTTTAGGTAGGTATTGACCACTGCATACTGAGAACACCCTATAAGACCTGCCATTTTGGAGATGCTCTGACCCAGTCATCTAGATGACACAATTTGGCCCTTGTCAAAGTTGCTCAGATTCTACCACTCGCCCATATTTCCTGCGTCGAACATGTCAACGCCAAGAGCTGATTGTTCACCTGTCTAATATATAATTGCACCCTTGACAGGTGCCATTGTAACAGTCAATGATTTTAATGTTTTGACTGATTGCTGTATACTGGGGTGTAGTGGGTGTTAGATGTGGGGGAACGTAGTTCACCTACTACTTTGAACATGATTTTTTTACCTTATGGGGACCAATTTCCTGGTTCCCATATGGGAAAACTCTTTTATAAAAATCTGTGACTGCAATGAAAAAATGAAAATGCACAAACTCTTGTATTTTGTTTGGTTACTTATGGTTAGGGATGGGTTGGGGTTAAGATTGTCATAGTTAGCATTAGCATTTTTCCCATAGAAATGAATGAGAGATCCCCATAAAGATATATTTACCTGACTGTGTGTGTGTGTGTGTGTGTGTGTGTGTGTGTGTGTGTGCATGCCATTATTCTGATAGTTCATTAACAAAACATTCCCCAACTAAAAAAATACCCCACTATCTCACTAACTATTGGACACAATTCAAAGACAACATTACAAGACAATCACCCTTGTTATTTTATCGGCATTAAGAATAAAGCTTCCTCATACTTTATGCTAAGAATAAAACTTCCTCATACTTTGTGCTAAGAATAAAGCTTCCTCATACTTGTATATTGGCCTCGTTACTCTGAGTGGTGGTAATTATCCAATGCACATGCAACTCAACTAAATGCTTTTTTAGTAATTTGTAGAATTTCATGAATAGGCACCTGTCCTAACCTTTGCATCTGCATAGTTCTCGTAATTACATAGATATAGGTGGTTCAGTTAAAGGTAGACTTGTTATAGGCAAACCTTCCGTCAACAGCTTTCAGAGGCAAAGCCAACTCATGGAAGTGTGTTGCACTTTGCGCAATAATATCTACTTCTGATCTACCTTTTCTTTCAAGGCCAAAAATGCTTGAAAGTAATCTTTTCTTTGTTCTGGTGTTTTTTTTTTTATGAAAACAACATAGAGTTCACTATTGTGTAAAGCCTGACATTAAATAAACTTTGCACAATGATTATGACCTATCACTTCCGTATGTAAAAATAAATTTCATAACACCTTGTACCTTGGTTAACTCCCAACTGAGGGATGTTCATCCAGTAGGCGTGGTCACAATGATGGTATAAATTGAGGACAGGTGACAGGTAACTACAGGAAGCTCCAGGCCAACCCAGCAGACAGAATGGCTTTGGCAGTGATGACTCTGGTCTCCATAGCCTCCGTATTTCTGATCCTATGTGTCCTTACAAGTGACACGCATGCAGGTGAGAATGATTTTACATTGTTTGTGTGTATTTCACAACTTGGGAGGGTGTGTGACAAATGCCACATCCGCACTAATACGTTTTCGTTTAGAAATGTAAACATTTTGTTCCAATTTAGCCTTCCATCCTCGCTAAGGCGGATCTTCTTTTTTTTTTTCAATTTTCAATGCTGGATAGCAACTAACCTTTCTGTCGACTCATCAGTTTGGATAGTACGGAAGAGGATTAGGGCCCCTAAAGTCCCATAAGGTGATTTTTCAAATCTTGTGCACAAAAGTTAATTATCTTGTGAGCACAAGTTCTTATCTTAACTTGTGCACACAAGATAATGTACTATAAATTTGAACCCGTCTCTACAGACTTCAGATGCACACAGAGACCAAAAATAGACAGAATTCAGCTATCCATCCACTATCTATACTGCTTTATCCATTTGGATGGCGCGGAAGCTGGAGCCAATCCCAGCATCTTCGGGCGAGAATTCAGCTAATCAATTTTAATTTTCACATTAGAATGTTTGTCATACAATGAAATTATTGCTGCTCTTGTGTGGGGCCAAGTGTCAAGCCTTCATTTTCCTGCACAAAATACATTATGTGCCACAAACAGCATTATTCAATGACAAAATTTAGTTTTGTGGATGAAATCCATTTCGTGGTGCCTTTCGCGACTCAGCAAAAGACGAGATGCAGTTTCATGGTTCCACAAAAGCATTGCGTGATTCCACAGAATCAGTTTCGTCCACATAATGACTGCGGATTATTCATGACATATTTCCTACACAAAATGATTTACTATCACTCACAATACTAATTTATTTAGTTGATGAAATGAATTTTGTGAATGAAACGACTTGTCCATCAAATGCAAGGTGCTGCTGTCAATTCTGTGCACAAAATGAAACATTCCTTTTGATTTTTGTGCATGAAAGAAAGTGACGCCTTTGTGCTTTCGTGGACAAAAAGTGATATAATTAAGAGTGTCTCTCTGTGGACATATAATACAGCAAGTTATTTATCGCAGGAATTAAGAATGTGTTCCCTTAGTTTTCAGATGGACGACAGGACGTACAGTACAGGACTTTCGCTACCTAGCAAATGTTATTTTGTTTACTTGTATGCAGATCGACAAATTTAGTTTTGTGTACATTGTGCACTGTTTACAAGCAACGAAAACTCAACAAATTTGCCGACCAATGCTTATTGCAGATAACAGATTACAGTAAGACAAGAGTGTAGTGAAACTGAGGGGATCAGAGTGAATAAAATATATGATAAATAAGACCTAAATGTAATACGTGCATTTTAAACACATGGTTGTGTGTGCGAGTAATCAACAGTCAAAACTGAACTTTATTACAAATCAATGTCAAAATAAATAATTGAAAATATATACTTCGCTACATCTAGATTTATTTTTTAAAAAATTGGTTAGACAAAAAAATTGGCAAATGACACATGCTGGAGCTTCAACAAACAAATTAAATATAAAGTTGGTAAGTGCACATGCATTATAAGCTATGCATTTTTTTTTTTGACACGGTGTAATTTCAATGCAAAAGTTTATGCCAAATTATGTGACCATTAAATTCTGTGACTCTAGAGGTGCTGCTTCATGTGCTGTTGGAAATGAATGGCAAGTGTAGGGCTTCTGAAAAAGCAACAATATACCATTCACTTTTAAGCAAAACGCTCTGAGAGAGTCTTTATACAGACATGTTTACCGCTTTATAAGGGACGGGTGGCAGCCCTATTCTTAATTGTGCTTAATTATTCTTACACAATATGATTCACCACAAAATTAGCTCCATCCAGCGATTTTGTAATAGCCGTGTGTCTGAATGTATCAGAAAGTAAGAAAACGGAACCACGAAGCAGAACTATCAAGTTGTTTTAAATAAGTCAATGAAATCTAATAAAAATAAAAGCGAATAAGCGTGGAAATTAGACACAACGCTGGTTACGAGTTTTGGAACTTGGAAATATACCCACTCTCCTATCCTCCTTTATATGTTGTAAATGTTGATTTCGTAAGATCGTGTCAATTATCCCCCTCCTACCCCCATAACCGCTACTAAAATAGTAAGAAAATAAATGCAATAAGCAAAAAGAATTTTTAAATAACATTTATGATTTTCTTAACTGTTTTTGTTTTTTCCCTATTGCTTTTATCGTATTGTCAACTGGCTTTAGGCACGCCTGACTAGCTGACTAGGCTGAATAGTCAGTTCCAGCACACATGAATCCTTGCTTTGGCAGAATCCGTGTATGATTCATTAAACAAAACCGGAAGTCAAAAACATTCTATATTTGTTTATAAAAACTAAAATGAGAAGGACAGCTTGTTTTCCGATTTTGTGCTCAAATAAAAAAAAACTAATTATATATAGTTTGTCTTTGTCTCATTTCACGTATATCGTGACTCTCGGAAGCGATAAGCCAATTACTCGAGGAAAAAAGTGAAAACTGGAAAAACAAATAGTTTTGACACCATAGCCGGACTAGAGGATTATGCAGAAATAGTGAGAGGACTGTTCTTAGCGGGAAAATACATGCCTAAATTTCACTGTGGGCAAGCTATCCGTGCTTTGCCAATATACGCGGTCAAATTATACGCACTTAAAATGTGCGGTGCATGCTCAGGCATTACTGATGTCCGATTGATGTCAATGAATCGTTCTTTTGAATCGGTTCTTTTTAGTGAATCGGTCGAACCTGTTTTCAAATCTAAAAGAACCGGTTAGTAAAGTGCCGATACCAATAGTTTTTGCGAACAGCATTTGTTATACACTGTATGTTCAGGCTTTGGTCTTGGCTTTTATCCTTTACTTAAAGCATTTTATAGAATATGTTTGCAAATTTCTGAAGGTAAGCCTACTCAAGATTTTATCAGGCTGATCGACTGTTTGCATATATTTAAAACCTGATTGTTTTTCATTTTACTTTGACCTTAGGTAATAGGCCTATACATTCAGAGACTGGAGATGACTAATACTTTAATAAAAATAAAATTTTTATAAACATGCAGTTTCATTAAATGTAACTCAACAAAGGGTGCTTTTCCACTACAATTTTTAGTTGTATTTTTACTTTACTTTCCCTCTTCAATTGACTTCTGGTAAAGTACCATTACCAAAAGCTCCAGTACCAAAAGTGAAAACCAGCTGGGGTACTTCTTTGGTACTTTGAAGTGGGACCTGCAGGCACTTTCATTGTCAATTGGTTATGCAAATAGGCTGCCTCTTAAACAAAATAGAAATGCCTTGAAAACAGTTATGAACTCAGAGAACAATGACAAATGAAGTAAAAAAAATAATAATTGCAATCTGGTTGGAAGGACAGATAAAACAAAAAGTTCAGACTGGCATGACAAGAAATGTAAAAGTGTTTTTTTGTTTAGTATACTAGGACAGGACGTATATAGGCCTACCTTGCTGTCCCAGTGATGTGATTTTGTTGTAAAAATATTGGGGTATTTATAAAGTAAAAAGGAGTTCATACATTTCTCACAAACCCATTCAGGAGTGATTTAAACTGCACGGATGAAACAAAAGCAATTCAGGCTTAAACTAAATAGCATTAAGGACTTTTTTTTCAATCCGTCAACCTTGGTCAATTTAACAGGAAACACGTATTCGAGGGGATTTCATGCATAAGAATGTTCAATATTACTCCTTCAAATGTCATTCAGTCACTGATATTGAGTATGGCCACCCCTGACACAGATCAATGCATTAAGACGTCGTGGTATACCGTCCACAAGCTTGTGGAGGGGATCCCACTCTTTGGTCAGATCCCGGGCTCATTCCTAAAGAATATTGTTCTATTCATTAAAGGCTCGGCCTAATGTGTCATGACCGCGCACGGATGTACAAGGAAGAAAGCATGCAGTGTGAACAGTGCAGCGATCTGACGACTTTAAAAGTCGTGTAGCTTGGCGGCAGTTTAACCAGTATCATTTGTGTTGAATTTT
>JAODKF010000147.1:12948852-12969615 GCA_026779585.1 Mormyrus proboscirostris | reverse complement strand
TGATGTTCAGCTGTGTGGTGTCACTGCTGATCTGATACGGCCCTCCGTTTGACAGGACCTGAGAGCCTTTGGACCAGATGATGTTGGCTGCTGGCACAGACCCCATGGCACAGGTGACGGTGACCACCAGGCTCCCATTGCTCACTGTGCTCGAGACCGTGGGCAAGAAGCCCTGAGGGGCTTCTACAATGAGCACAACATGACTGTGTGTCAAACAGGGTACAAATACTCTCTGAAATACACATTATACCACATGATATTTTAGCAGTATTTATAGCGCCAATGTTACTGTGGTATTTTGAAATCTTCCCAATAAAAATCCTGAGCACCAGTGCCCCCCCCCAACATCTAAAATACCATATTACTGTAATACTGCCCAAACCTGGTTGGTCATCAACTATCTAAGCCTCCACAACTCTGCATTTCAAAACATACAATTGTTTAACCCTAATTTAACCCTTACTTAATGAACTGCCACTACCTGCCCATGATGTATGGTAGCAAGAGGGATGGACGGATGTACAATATACTATACTCTATGCTTATACTCCTGCCGACCATGCACTTACGAGCTGTCACGCTGCAGCTTTGCGTGATGTTCATCTGATTAGCAATGCAAAAGATTTGCGTTCCACTGAAATTTTGAGCTGGTGGAACTACAAGGCTTATGCTCCCATTCGTAGAGAAGGTCTGGTTCAGTTGTGGGAAGGACAGCAGTGAAATGGTGTCTCCTGGCGTCTGACAGGTGTAATTCAGATTTGCATTTGCGCTCTGAATCAAGCACACGGGTTGGGCTGTAGAGGAAGAAAAAGAAAATCTCAGAAATACTCACTGAAAAACAGGGCTATCAGTTCTTATCCAGCCCATTTACTCATGCTTTGATTTGGTGAGGTAATAAACTGATTCAATTTATCTAATTAACAGGCAAGAAAAAATGTGGCAGAACACATTTCTGCACATTGAAGCCTCCTCTACGCATGATGGGGTTATGCTCCGATGAACTCACTGCAAGTTCAAAATATTCCAAGTAATATATGAAAGACACTTGGGGATTTAGCAAATATATTGGGCTTCAGAAAAAATGGTTAAACACGGGGGGCGGGGGGGGGGAGCATAGTTGTTAAACACCATCACATGTTTATGCTCACAGTCACCACAAAGAGTGGCCCAGCAACAATGTAGAATAGTGCACTGCGTATCACAAGCCCGGGAACAGTTCAAAATTAAAATGGTGTAACAGCATGACAGCTCTGGCACGGCGCCCATATACACCAGCCGTGTCCTATGCTGCCTGGGACGGGCTGCAGCCCAACTTCCCCCACAAACACAACAGCAGCGGATTTAAATATAGTATTTGCAAGAACAAATACTTTTGCTCACACAGACTCAAGCATCAAAACTCATGCAACCAGTTGGTTAACCTCAGCGTACTTACCAAAGACTTGGAGAGTGATACTGGCGGTCTCCGAAACTAAACCAGCCTTATTGACGCTCACGGTGTAAGTGGCACTGTAATTCTTCTGTACGTTGCTGAAGACGAGTGAGCCATTGGGCATCAGCGACACGACACCCATGTAATTAGGGGCGATGTCTGGAGAGCTGCTGGAATTCGCCGTCCAGGTCACGATAAGCAACTTGCCCACAAACCACTGTATTAAGGGACTCTGGGCTCCAGTGAACGACACGTTCAGAATCACATTGCTACCAGCCTTGGCAATGACCATAGGGGGGCTCTGGACTGTGAGACTGAGGTCGCAATCTGCAGAACCTACGTGGGATTCAGAAAAATTCAGTCATTAATATATGTTCTTAATTAAATGTAAGCCACATTCACTGGCAGTAATAATAGAACTACCTAGCAGGTCAAAAAAAAACTTGACTTTCATATATTCACAAAGTAGTCAATAACATTTTAGTTTGAAACCTTCAAAATACTAAAAGCACCGAAAAACCGGTTTCTACCGTCCAATGAGTCCTCCTAGTCCACGCTTCATTTATTTAGGCATTAATCGTTGTTTTATGCCAAAAGAATACCAATACGCCAATCTTTTGGCAGGAGACCAATTTTAAAAGCTTCAATAACGAAAACACTGTGAGGGATTTTGTTTTTTTGTTTTTTTTTACCTGCAAACACTAAAATGGTAAAGACTCCCCAGCAAAGGCGCCGAAGGGTTAGGCTGCGATCGACCGGCATCCCGCTTTTAAACTTCAGGTCCTTCTGATCACCGAAACATCAGTTTATCTAACTACCGGCATCTTCACGCTTATCTGCCTTACATACGTACAGTCTCCTACGAAATTTATTTCAGGCGTGCGTGTTAAAATACCGCCCGCCTCGCTGCACCCGGCAACGCGGAACTCACCTGGTTGCACACATGACCTCTATACCGCAGTATGAGACGCACGCGTGGGATCTGCCCAGTTTTGTAAGGATCGCGAAAACTGAGTGGTATCCTGAGTGAAAATGAGATTGTCTCCTTTTTTTGCAAGGCAGTAATAACATGGGTTCGTTTGGCACTAGATGTTTTGATCTTTGGTTTAGATATTAGAGATGCATATGTAGCAGTTCATGCAATCATGTAATGTTTCCGCTCGTGATATACAGTAATACACATATTTCACTTGATGGCATTAGTCCAGCGTTGTTGCTTTCCTTCTGTTTTCTTTGAAACTGAGCGTGAGTCTGTCTTTCAGTCGTCAGGTAAAAAAATGCTTAATGTGAGGAGGGGTTTTAATACAAACAAATTTCAAGATATCCCAATAAATTAACGAGAATGATGCGTTGGGTTCGCGACTCGTACTGGGTTATTCCATACCTTGCGCCATCTGCACCCACAAATTGATACATATCAATTTTAATATACTGGATATACACTGATCCCCCGTCTATCGCGGAGGTTTTAAAGGCGATAGGTGAAAATCCACGATATAGAAAGACCATACATTCAAACATTTTTTATAGTTTAAGCCTTAAAAGACCCCTCCCACACGCTTTGAATACATGTAAACTTATTAAAACACACTTTATAAACACACATGATATGTGGATGTCAGGCTAAGGATATGAGTAACATAATAATAATAATAATAATAATATGCAATGCATATGTATGTACAGGGCTGACCCGTGGCATAGGCAATATAGGCAAATGCTAAGGGCGCCATCCATCCATCTAGGGGGCGCCACAAAGGGAGGAAGAAAAAAAGTGTGATATTCCACTATTCTTAAAACTAGTTGGTATTAATGTGTCTTAATATGAAAAGAACAAGCCCACATGGATTTACCTGCTTAGCAAAACCTATTAAGTGGTAGCAGTAATAATAATAATTATACGTAACTTTCCTATGAGGCCACCGCCCTCCACTCCGCCCCCCATGGCGGGTCAATCCAATAGGCGACATGTGACCTCGTTCTTTTGTAGTTGGCCGTCTAGGGCGCCACTTCTGAGGGGGTGCCGATTTCCCAGCCAATTTCGCTTTGCCTCGGACGGGGCCGGCGGCGGTGATGGTCGCCTAGGGCGCGACATAGGCTAGGATCGGTACTGTGTATAGGCCTATACACTGTGTGCAGAATTATTAGGTAAGTATTATTCCTGGAGATCATTTTTTGCAAAAATCGGGCAGACTTATAAAAATGAATTCAGAAGCTTTCTTGTGCACAACGTAAATTTATTTAGAGAGAAAATATTACATTGACTTTCACAAACAAAAATAAAAGAAAAACGCTTTATTATCAGTGTGCAGAATTATTATACAATTAAAAATGAAGTGGATTTTCTCTCTTCACCATCAACAGAAATAATAAGAAACAATTTTTGTTATTCAGTATATATAAGGAATAACAAGCTACTGTATCAGCCATTCTATACAGCCCACTTCACTCAGTTTAATGCACAGTATAGCCAATTTTCTTCTTAATGACCATCGTGAGCCTGTTGCCCACTGAACCAATCAGGGTTTTGATTTGATCCTGTCCTATATACGCTGAGCCAGCTAGGACCACCACCTAGAAGCTGCTCTGAGAAGGGTTACTGCGTGCTACTTTGGTAAATCTCACACTTTGGTAAGGCCCAGTAGTTCTCAATGGGGTTGAGTCAGGTGATGAAGGGGGGCAGGCCATAATGCAGTCATGTTTCAATTCTTTCTAGGCCAATCTATGAAATACTTTGATGCATAGGGAGGGACATTTTCTTGCAGGAATATCATAACCTTTTAGAAAGCTGCTGACTTCTTCTTGTGCCAGTGTTTGAAGAAGGTATCTTCTAGAAATTGGCAGTAGAAAACTATGTACCATCGGTCTTGAGATGTGTCCATGCCTATTCTTAATGTTATACCTTACGTGCCTTATTGAGTGGAGGCCATGTTTCAGCGTTTATGACCTTAGGAATGTCACAGCACACTGCACCTAGAACGTCTGGAGGTTCTGTTCAGATTGCAGTTTTGAAAAATGATGCCATTTGATGCTGAAGAGTTTCTGGAAATCTCCCTTTTAATTTGACACAGAACTTTGGCAGTTCATGTGTGTTATCTTCTCTCTACACGCCTCTTCAGTTCTCTTTGGCTGTTGGCAACAAAACACTTCATAGTACAGTGATCACATTTCAGAAATCTGGCAGTTTTGATCGTTTTGCATCCCTCTGACTGATACTTTTTTTATATTTTCCCTGCTCTCTGTAAGGTCCTCTTTGGCCCATTTTAATAGTAATAATTTGCTTAATAATTCTGCACAGGAAAGTAGCCTATCTATGTTTTCTTGTTTTTATCCAAACATAAAGTATTCAGATCAAATACTGAATATTTTACTGTTTTTGAAAAGTTAATTCTTAATTAGAATTTCATCTAGACTCAAAGTATCGGTCGGTTAAGAAGATACAAGTGAAATACACACTTGCCTAATAATTCTGCCACAGTGTGTATACACATCGCAGAGAACTGTGCTGCGTTCGGGGAAAATCCGTGGTATAGCGGGGAATCACTGTGCAGTGGGACCTCAGTACTCGAACTTATTAGAACTCGAATTTCTTAAAAGTTGAACCAACCAGTTAGAAAAAAATGACCCAGAACTCCATCTGAATCTCTAAAGTCGAACTGTGAATGCCGACCTAAGATAACTTGTCCGCGCGGGCAAATGAGTCACGTGGCGCGTCTCTCAGCGGAAACAAAGGGTGACGCTTCAGTCTCAGCCTCGCATGCGCTGTGATAGCATCGCTTGTTGGTGATAGTGCTTTTTTATTGAAAATATCAGGTAATACACTGTACTTTATATCATTTTGGTAGCCATTGCACATTGTCTGGATACATTTATTTTCCTACTTTACAAATTTGTCACGCCCGGCTCATTAACCGGCCGTGACATCCCGATGTCATCAGCTGTTTCTCATTATTTCCAATTAGTCATGTGTTTTTAAGTCCGTATTCAAGTATGTTTCCCCAGTCCTGTCTTTGAAGTCTACTCTGTGTTGTGTCTTGTTTGCCAGCAATAAACCCTGTGTTCCTGGATTTCCGTCTGCCTGACCCTGATTCCACACTCGCTGCTCACTCGTAGTATATGCTTTTCTTGTTTTATCCTGCTCATTTTGTGTTTAAATACTTAAAAAAAACATTTAGGTGTAATTTGGGACCGGGAACGAATTTATTGATTGACTGACATATGTTTTATGGGGAAATTTCAATCAGAACTAGAACGTTTTAGGATTCGAACCTGAGTTCTGAACAGATTAAGTTCGAGTTCTGAGGGTACCACTATATCTTGTATTCTGTCACGCCAATCGAATGCAATGGAAAAAGCATGCAGCCCGACTCAAGTAACCGGTAGTACTGGCGCATGGGCTGAGTTTAATACTCATTTAACATAAACAAATTGCGAGTACATATGCAGGCACATTCCGTAATAAACCGTGCTTTGATAAAGTTTCGATGTGTTTGTGTTTCCATATCTAGGTTTCACTCGACTTGTTTCTTCCTTTCATCGAGAGTAGAGTTCAACAATTTTACCTGCCATCACGTCAATGGACTCTAATTTTAAAATACTTCAGCATCACTTGGACTACCAGTCATAAATGTGTCACATACCTAACACTGCATATTTGTATCACGTACCCAAGTGTCATACAGTCTGAACAGCAATACTCAAGCACCCCATTGTCTAATTTTTTTTTTTTTGTGCTCCCACAGCACAATTTGTCTGGGAGGGAGGGGCCTTTGGTGCCAGTTGCTATTTTTCTAATGTTGATGGTAGATATTTGTCCAGCACAATGAATGCCTGTGCATTTTACTACATGAGTAGATGTAACAGGTGCAGTAAGCAAGATGCAGGCAGCCTACACCCACCTCGTCATACTACTACAAAAGGCCATTATTTCAGTCTCAAGAACATGTGCTGGACGCAGTGGAGCATGTACAGGCGTGTCCGGGCTACTTGTTATTGTCACAGCTGTTGACGTCTCACAGCAGTCCCAGCTGGGCAGTAGTTCCCCTAGTTAAAAGGCATCTTCATGTCACAATTGGCCAAACACACTTAAGGACTGAGGTTTTACATAGGAAAGAAAACCAGTGAAGCTTTATTGTCACTCTCCAGTAACGGTGCTTATGTTTAAAAAGTCTGTCTCCCAGGATGGAACTGCCTATGCGCAGGGGGAACTAATCCACAAGCACTTACTATAGACAACATTTCACTGGGACAGTCTGAGGAAAGTTATTAATCTGTCACCGTGACAGATATGAATGTTTAATGTGGCACAGTGACAGACAATAGATACTATTCTCCCTGTGGGGCTCTGGGACACAGAGGGGTACAGAGGTATGGTGTCATTCAGACGCACTCGGGTTGGCTGGCAGACGGCACACCCTAATCCCCACCGCCTGTGGGACAGCTAACAGCAGCATTGTCACTTTCAGCATTCAGAGGGAGACAACGGGGCACACAGAGAACCAGGATGCGCAGGAGTCCAGTCAGCCTGATAGTGAGTCGTCCTGCCGGTCTGGCTGGTTCCCCCCCCCCCCCCAATCTTCTTTCCATCTGTGTTTTAAAAACCGCAGCCAGGCTGTAAGAGAAACAATGAGACTGCTTACACCTGCAGCCTGTTTGTTTGCAGCCATATCTGATTCCTCTCAGCACACAGAAATACCAGCGTGGCACAGGGCTAAATGACACTGGAAAAGATTTACACTGCGATATTTGATATTTTTGCGATTTCACGATACTTACAACAAAAGGAACTGGAAATGTACCCAAAATAAATAATTACAACTTTTATTTGGCTATAATCTACAAACAGTCTGTCAAATAAGTTGGTGTGTTGCCAACAGACACAAAACAGTGCTGACAAATCACTCGCTTTTGCTCAATATCGTCTCTCTGGAATACAAATTATTTCCATGCAACAGAAGATGAATGTCTTTTGCTGACCGCAAATCACTTTTCTCCTCATTTTCATTAAAGGCGCTACTGTCTATGAGTGAGTCAAACATCAAGGACAAAAGTGATAATGATTATCTTAGCTTTACTTATTCACAGTATCCAACCAGCTGACTGCTGCAGCCATGGCTCTGACAACTGCATACATAACATGCAATGCCGATATCGTCATAGCATGTTGTGCAGGTCTGGCATAACAGTTCCCCAGACATTTCTAAAGGGCAACATTCTTTCTGTGAGAACCTGCTGGCTATGGCTAGCTCTGCTCATCTCTGGCTGTAAGAACCATGCCTGCATTTTTAATGTCATTTATTTAATTTCCTTCCCCTCAAATACGGCTTTGTTCAGACCCATTTACCTCCCACTCTGTCCCTGTGCAGCCTCCCTCCTCCTGCCGCCTCTATATTCTTCCACCTTCTTTGAGTTTGGAGACCAGATCCTCCACAGTTTCCACCTTGACCCCCGCCTTCCGCTGGGGGGGCTCCTCCACCCGTAGCACCTCCAAACGCGATGCCACATCCACACCTAGGTCCCCTGGCTTCACCACACTGATCTTCTTCTTCTTGGCTTTCTGGGAGAAGGAAGAGGAGTAGATCTGTACTATTAATCCACACTAACCAATGTGTTCCACACAAGCATGCTTTCCTTCTCGTTAAGCCAGATCCTTCAGCGTGCAGAAAATATACAAGACCAGGCCACAGCTCAGTCCAGCTGGGGTATGAACAATGCTGACAGAAAACTAGGGCATCATGGCAATTCAAATTGTTTTTTTAATAGGATACGCATAACAAATTTTACTAGTAAAAATTATAATTCTTACTAGTAAAAAAAGTATTTCAGATATCTATACTAGAATAAATCTAGTATAAATCATTTCTACTAAGAACTGTATTGTTATAATTGTCATCATAGATATCTATAACTTTTACTAGTAACATAGTTCTATTGACTTTCATTGAATTTTTGCCTCCCTTATCCAAAACTCATATTGAAGACATTCACATTTTAAATTCTGACTAGTAAAAATTTGAGGCCCACGTATGACGACTAAGCCTCACACTGGACAGACTGGCTTCCCACATGGTAGCGTATATGGAATCCATGCAGGAAATGGCCCCCTATTACCATGATGTTGGGCAGAGTGGCGTATCTCGGGGTGTTGAGCCGCAGGTCCGCTGTCACCACGGCCGGCATGTTCAGCTTCACCGTCTCCAGGCCGCCGTCAATTTCCCTCACCACCTTCAGCTGGTCGCCCTCCAGGACCACCTCAGATGCGAATGTGCCCTGAGAGAGAGCAGCCAGTTTCACAGGGAGGCAAACGTCCCCTATACATGAGGCAGATCACTGCCCAAATACATCATCTGATTTAGAGACTGTCCCCAACCTATGCCAGTAATATATGTAAATATATGTAAAAACAAATTTGGGCCGGTCATGTGTCTGGCAGCGCTGCGCCACCTAGTGTAGCCTTATGACTGTTGCCGTGGGGAAAATTCTATACTGAATGGCAGCGCAACCATCACAGCCTTACCTGCGTCTCCCAGTCTCATTCTCATCCCAAGTCATAAGTTACACTAAACGGAACCCAGTCTGTGTCATTAAAACTATGGACACCAAATAAACCAAATCTGTCCCTCTGGTGGTTCCACAGTGTAACTGCACCCCATCCAACAAAAATACCCATAGTACTTTTGGAATCTGACAAAGGAAAGCAAAATGACTGATATTTTTTTGTAAACAAGCTGTTGTCTGTATTCCGCATTCCCCTTTCACTCAGGTTTTTAGTTTGTTAAAGGCTAGAGGTGTGAAAACAAGATAAATCTCACCTTACAAATATCATCAATTCCATCTATTCAACTACGCTTCAGGAGACCCATATTTCCCCGAAAGCCAACAAAACACGAGAAATCTGCAGACCTGAGGCCAGTCCAGCAGGGCGGCAGTCATCTGGCCAGTCTGATTACAGTCGTCATCGATTGCCTGTAAAAAAATACACACATCAAAACAAAGAGGTATCAGTGACAGCAGAGTCCACAGCATAGGCCGAAAAGCTTCAGGCAGAACTGGAGACTCAGAACCTCCATGCTTGTACATCAGGTACAGGACTGTGGGTACCTGCTTGCCCAGGATGATCAGACTGGCCTCTTCTTTTTTGGCCAAAGCGGCCATGATCTTGGAGACCTGCAGAGGACCCAAGGTGTCGTAGTCCTTCCCAGACACCTCCACGTGGATGCCGCGGTCCGCCCCCATGGCCAGAGCTGTGCGGATGGTCTCCTACATGGCACATGGAATCAAGGCCATAAACATGAACACTCACCTGGCAGGAGAAAACAGGACTGAAATAGAATTCATGTGAATCATTTTCACCACAAGTAACCAGCAGCACAGAGCTGTAGAGATGACCCTCTATAAACCAAATAACTCCCCCGGCCCACCTGCACTTGCTGGGGGCCACAGCTGACCGCCACCACCTCCTTTACCAGCTGCTTCTCCTTCAGTTTGACGGCCTCCTCCACAGCTATCTCACAGAAGGGGTTCATCGAGTGCTTCACGCCATCTGTCACCACGCCGGTGTTGTCCGGCTTCACACGGACCTGAGGGCAAGCGGGACAAGGACAAACGGCTCATTCGGGGGGTGGGAAGCCGGCACAAGCACAAGCAACCCTCCAGCATGCTGCCATGACGTAGGGCCTATAGCTGCAGTTGTCAGGGTGTGAGGATAATGAACCACTTGCAACAGATGGCAACTGTGCCTAAAGACTTGCGGGCCGAAAGATGCTACTTAAACGCTAAGATGCATCACTCTCTTAATAATACCAGACAAAATGGTCTGTAACTATGAATAAAACCAATGACCAAGAAAACGGGAGAAACGAAGGTTCCAGTCATGAAACCACAAACCAATATCAATAGGGCTGATCTCCAGGGCGGTGTAGCCTAAAGGCTTCCCTGCAGCACATTCCACCGATGACTCTACAGCGTGGTGGCATTCATAAATGCAATACCTCATTAGGGGTCTTCAACAGGAATAAATACTAACTTTGGATCCATTTTAATGCTAATAACATCATAAACCACCACTCTGCCCAACTAGTACTTGGGAAGAAGTTAAATTTTCAGTTATTAACGTAATCTGAAGATCATACCTGGCAAATTAAGTGCAGTTTATTAAGCAAGCTCACAATTCAATCGCCAGACAAACTCCCTTCCAAACCAATTAGCGTACAACTAACATAACTACAAACTGCTATGTAGCATACAGTACCTAAGTAAACGGGCAGGGGGAGACTGATTGTCTGTGTTCTGTTGTTGCTGGTCATATTATTTGTGTACTTCAACCTCGTCTGGTTAATAATTGTTTGTGGGGGAGATACCTGGTAGAGGGGTAGTTTTTAGGACGTGGCTTGTGTACTTAGTAGGTGCAGTCAGATAATAAGGGCAGCTGACTGTAGGACCACATGAGGTTTATACCAAACCGTTGTTTAAACTTGTGTTATACAACTGCAATACAAGTTAGAGGGTTGCACTGACTATGACGAAGAATCCAAAAATGACTTTTAATCGGAAGTTTCAGCAAAGCGATCTATTATTGATAGAACATGCACGCACAGCTGGATTCATGGTAACGGCACACACGGCGTCAAGTCACAGCAACCTTTTAGCCAAACACCGCCTGCACGCCATGCAACCTCGGCTCCACAAAACACAACCCGAAAAGGAAAGAGGTTTAGGTTCAACTGCGTAAAATATCCTTTTTACTTACTGTTCATTTGAGCTCGTGTTCACACACAGGGAACACACAACACCGGAAAAACTGTCTATTTTTTAAGCAAAACAATTCCTTGGTGCTCACTAATGCATTCTAAAATGTACTTCAGTAAAAGATAATTGTTAAAATCATGCTATTATACACTGTTATGATAATAGTGCAAAAATGTTAACACCCGGAGGTTTTGCTGCTGACCTTGCTGAGTGCCAACCCAATAGTAAAAGCTACTTTCCACCCAGCTTCTCCCAAACCCCCTACAACGACGAATGGCCAACGCTCATATGAAGGTGAAACAAAAACGCGGGAAGTACCTTCACTGCATAGTCAATGACCCGCTTAACACCGACGAGAACTCGGGCAGCCATATGTGCTCCAAAGAGACAAATACACAAGGTTTCGCTCAAGGAGAGCAAGCCGGACGAACTTCGTCGTGATACCAATGGAGGTATTAGGGGGCGGGCTCTTGTAGATACGCCCCAGAGCACCACCAATGAAAAATTGCTTCATGTCCCAGCTAGCAATCAAATTTAGGAAATATCCAATAGGGATCTGAGGAGCTATTGCGTAAGGTTCAAAGCAGCACTAGACCAGCCAATAGTTTCGTGCGTGCTCCTACATATTTGGTTGCAAACAACGACAACGAAAAAATGGTTCCTCTCTCCGTAGAGAATCCACATCTAGGGTAAAGGTCAACTTCATTAAACAGCGATTGATAACAAAGCCTGGAAACTCCGCGATGTGCGCCATAAATAAATAAATAAATAAATTTGCCCAAAACTTGCAGATCTAAATTAGCTCCTGAATAGTGCTTTTATGATTGTCTGTGTTCCGTTGTTGCTCATCCTGAATAGTGCTTTTATGCAATAAATAAATTTATGGTTGTTAGTAGTGATAAAAGATTTCTTTTAGATTATTGTCCATAACCAGTAATTCACTGGAGTGTCGTGATTAATCTGCATTTCTCAACATTTCCCAGGGAGCACGAGCATAAGGGTTCACCCTGGATTGGTTGCTAGTCCATCACAGGGTCCACATACTTAGGGTGAATGAGATGCCAAACCGCAGTTATTTGGGCCGTTACTTGAAACCCAGTCAACGGGGGGAGAACATGTAGAATCCACACACGCAGTATACAAGTGTGATTCAAACCCTCAACCAGGGATTTGTAAGGTAACACTGTTACTCAATATACCAATGACACTCTATATGTCTCCTCACTTCATCAGACAATAATTGTAATTAATCATTTAAAAGAGTGAAACCCACACATGGGGGGAACAGACATGTGATAGCAAAGCTTGGGGTCAGTAAGCACCTCTGGAGAAAGTGGAAGGCCTTGCTAATGGACCCAACAGTGATATGGTTACTCTGCCAGCCATCAGACGCAAACTGGAGACCTTTCCGGAATATTCCTAACCCACAGAGCCATACATCACTCTGTGTGCTGCCTTTTTACATTAACACTGCCAGTGTATTACAGTTGGAGGATGATTAGATGGATGGTCATTCAAACAGGCTTGGCCGATATTGCTTGAGCACATATAACGAGAAGGCATTTATTTTACCATCCAACCAGCAGGTAACAGGGGGTATTTTTAGGGGTCATAAAATAAATTATTTTAACAATTAATTTTAATGATGATTATTAAGCTTTGTTTGGTAAGCTTTTACATAACTCGCCAAAGTTGCAGTGTTTGTATTAGCTTATGTATATAACGCATATTTTTTGCATATATGCATGTATATGTATATATTTTTCCTGTCATTTTTAATTTACATTTTGCAATTTTATTTGCACAGTATAATCTGCTTATGAAGCTGTATTTCACTGCATACCCTGCCCACATCTGACAAATAAGACTATTGATTACTGAGTTATTGAATATAACTGAAAATATTTTACGACAAATGGAACCATTAGTCAATGCCAGTATATGAACCTTACTTAGCAACAAATGATAAAGACCCCACAATATTCCACAGCACAGCAACACACATGCGGCAAACAAACTGCCTCATTCTTTCCAATGTTAATGCTCTCCCATGGGTGGTTTATAAATGTGCTGAATCTTAAGTTTGTACTTAAAAATTAGTGGTGATGTGTAATGGTGGCTGGTGATAACTTTACACAACATGAAACTCCCAGCATATGAAATGCAAGACAGGCAACAAGCCATTAAAGGCTAAATATACATTGAAGGCAAGCCTGGGCAACCAGGTACTTTTAGGGGTCATAAAGTTAATTACTTAAATAATTCATCTGGATAATGATTATTACTCAGTTTTGTAAGCTTTTACATATCTTGCAATGTTTCTGTTAAAGTATGTATATAGGAATAGCACATATATAGCATGTATGTACATATACTTTTTTTCTATGTAATTGTTTACATTTTGTAAATTTTATTTGCACAGTATAGTCTATTTATAGAGCTGCATTTCACTGTATACCCTGTGTACGTGACAAAACTCTTGAGGTATCGAATGTAACTGCAAATATGCTGAACTGAACCGTTAGATGACGCGAGTATATGAACCTCACTGAGCAACAAACGAAACAATAAAATCACCACCATGTCAGCCTATAAAAATGCTTCTTAAACATAAAATGAAAAACCATTGGTCAAAAATCAGCGAATACCGTTTATTAGTTAGAGTTACTTTAAGAAGTATTGAGGCCATTATTATATGCGTATATGTAGATCTTTGAAAACAGAGCTGCGCCTTATTTACACACCTAACCGCGCGCATCCGACACACTCCGTCTGACCCATGGAGCCATTCCAGGAGAGCCGCACTACTTCGCCAGTCTCTCAATGCAGAACCGTTACAGTTCCGGGGGTCACACGGCTGTTATATACGATTATTACTGGGTACTGAGGGTAAAAGCACACAAAACACACACGCAAAATGTCAGTCCATGTCCAATGATGCGTTTTAATGCAGCAGATTCACGTATTTATTCCACCAAAAATGCTAATTTCTCATCCGCATCATGTGGTTCACGCAAAAATCCGGATTGGATCAGCGCTGTCAGCTGGTGGAAACAATCGTGACCATCGTCCTCCTTTATGTTCATACGTTTTCTAAAAACGCGAGACGTCACGTTTCAGCGTATGAAATTGTTCACCCCGGGATCGAATGCGTTTTATTGGCGTGTCACCCACCCAGGATAAATAGGGATGAACATGCCTGATCCTCCCATACCAACACCATTTCGGGAACAAAATTCTAAACTTGCTTCGAATGACAGTATCTTAAATGCGTCATGATATTCAGGCGGCTCACACCATTTCGAAACCGTGCCGGACGCTAAAATCTGGAAGGGAAATCCCACTTATTTAGATGTTTATAAAAATTTCACTATTAGAACGGGTAGCGAACTGTTGCAGGCACCCCCAACCCGCGCCGTTCCGCGCTCCGTGTTTTACCGCCGCCCGCGGATGGATACGTTCCTGCACTGCGCGGCGCTCAGGTCGAGCCGATAGGGCGACGGCGGGACGGAAAGCGAAAAGAAAAAGAGAGTGATATCGAAGGAGGAAAGCGAGCCCCGAGCCAGCGCGAAATACACCGAATCGGCACTCCATACAGCTGGGCCAACGTGAACTGGGCCCCCCACAAAGGAGGGACGGGCCGGAGACCGTGCGAAGTAGCAGCAGACGGCCGAGCTCCGCCAGCGGTATCCATCTTGCTTCATCGGCCGGTGTCCGCCTCACGTGTCCCGGACGGCCTCTCTCACATGACCCGAGTGTTTGTCCCCGTGATCGGCGCCTCCATCCCCCGTCTCCGCATCCCTCGGCCCCGCGCTTTGTACCGCCACCCCCATGGATATGCTGGAACAGAGTCTGGAAGCTGCAGCGAGGTACGGACGCGTCGCCGTGCCTCCCTCCCCCTCAGTGTCCGTCCGTTCGTCCATCCCCCCAGTGGCCCGGCCACCATTTTCTCCGCTACTTCTTCGGAGCTGCAGAATTTTCTATTTGTTTTCATTAGTATAATTTTAAACCCGAGGGTGTCCCACGTGGCCCAGGTACCGCTTAATACATGCAAGCTAATCCAATTATAGGTGGTTTGCCTGGCGATATGCTTTAGTGTGTATGGAAAGCGCCTTGGATTTCTGGTTTACGTTTAATACGGAGGAGTCCGATGTGACAGTCTCCTGCGGGGCGTGTCGGTTATTCACCTACTATATTATAATCTACCTGTGGTGCCCTCGTGAGTGTGTGTGTGTGTGTGTGTGTGTGTGTGAGAGAGAGAGAGAGAGAGAGAGAGAGAGATGTGTTTGTCTCCACATTTGGTCCAGTATACAGCTGTAGGCAGTTGCTGTAGTTTAGTTAAACTGGTTTTATGAAAGTGGGTAACACAGCTATGTGTCAGAGCTGATGCCTTCCAGTAGTAGTTTACCACCTGCATCACCAGTGTTTGCAACCTTTTATTTTCCAGCCAATTAATTGGGGCTGTTTTATTGTAAGTATTTCATTTACAGTCCTTGCATGAGGGAAATGCAGTGGTAATGTCATGTGGATTGGGTCCTGGCCCAGGGAAGCCTGAGAGTGGTCAATCCTCTTTTGTTACTCTGGTGGTGGTGGTCAGCTGTCTGTGTGTTTCTGTAAACACAGGTACCAGTCTCCAATTTTAGTGACGTGACAAAATATCCTTTTCAACCAGACATTCTACTTTTCTCTTACAATGACACTTCTTTCTCCCCCTCTCAGTCACGAAAAACAGGAGGAGGAGGTCGTTCAGATTTCTGAAGGTAAGCTGTCAGCTTTTTAAATGACCCCCGCACCCCAGATGTTACTGGTACTCGGCACCTATAAATCGACTTGAATTATTCCAACACCCAGCTCAATGAGTAATACAGGCTACTGGGCCGGGCCGGGTCTGGCTGGCGGCCGTATTAGTGCTGTGTTCTTGTTCCAGTAAATGTTGAATGTGCTCCTTCTCCATTCCATAACCCCCCCCCCCCCCCTGCTTAGCTTTATTTTTTGTGATCTGTGCTCTCAGGAGACAGTGCTGGGGGTGGGGAACAGGCCGCGGTAACCATAGCAAGTGTTCAGCCAGGAGCCTTCGGGGATCACAACATTCAGTACCAGTTTCGCACAGAGAACAGCGGCGGGCAGGTAAGACGGGATTCTTAAGTCCTGGTGGGGGCCACGCCCCCTCAAAGCCTGATTGGCTGCTCTTGGCGGCTGCCTCATTCAATACCATTCTCCTGATTTAATAGTGAGACACATTTGTTTGTTTATTTTAAATATCTACTGGTAAGACCTGGGGGGTATTTTCTGCACGTCATTTAAATCATCCGAGATCAGATATCTCATCCTGGATGAGTTCATGCCAGAGAGAGTGATCTGGGATAAGTCGGTTTTTCAAACGCAGCTGTGTAGTAGATTAGATTAGCTGGATCCAGTCATCCAAGTTGATTGCGCGCACCTGCGCTGCTTGAAAAGCCCATATATATCAAGTCTAGAAAACTAGATCAGCACGTCTTTGATAGGCTGCAACAAAATGACGAAAGAAAGGGCGCACCTCTTCACACAAGAGGAGCAAGACCTCGTATTAGAAGGATATGAAGGATATGAACAATTTCAGGAACTAAGATGCACAAGGGGTCACATGGCAAAAGCAGCCCAGACTAGAAAAGACGGCTGGCAAAAAGTGCCTGAAATTAAACGCGGAAGTAGTGTTCATTGTACTTACTGAATGCAGCATTTAATTTCCTATGTGTCAGATTGATTATTATTTAATACAGTAAAATCCAGTTATAACGGACTTCAAGGGACCTGGCAAAACAGTCCGTTATATCCAGAGTTGCTGTATGCCCGGAACACACACTACAAGACACCATTTACTCATGCCACACCCCAGCAGACTCACTTGTGGTATAGATTATTATATTGTACATGTAGTAATCTGACTTTACCTGAGCAGATGTGTGACTATTAATAAAACTATTAATGCGTGACTATCCCGAGTACGTATCTGCGCTGGATATCACCGGCACGCCACGCGCCTTGTTGGCGGAGCCAGCATGTCTGTTATAGCCGAACAAAACTACAGCTAAATACATATGTATAATAAAATATACTCACACACACTTACATATATGTATATGTACTTTGCCTTGTTTGACTTTTTTGACATTTCTATAAGAATTTCCTCCGGGAGTAATAAAGGATCTTGCCGATCGCGCCAAACCGTCTCTATGAAATTCTCTTCTTATAATTTACGCACCGATATCAATCAGTCGCTCATTCATGAATGGCGAGGCCATGACTGATTGGATTTCAACGCACGGACACCGATTATGTGTGCGAGCTAATCCTTGTTTACACAGAACAGACCTGTTCCGAGCAGGTTTGAGGATTTGCATGTGCTGCTATGACAACACATCCAACAAGAGTTTTGAAAAACCGACAGATCCAGGGTCATGCCAAATCGTCAACAACTGCATCCGGCTGAACGAGTAATCCACGTACGAAAAATACCCCCCAGATCTTGTTAATTTTAGGCCTTCTCAGTGGTGGTGTGATTGGAAATGACTTGGGGTGGTGGGGTAAATCAAGCAGCTGGTTTTCTGTAGTCAGAATGGTCACAGTTACCGTGGACAGTGTTGTGACTACAGTCCTACAGCAGGATTGGCACTTGGGTAGTGTCATGTGTCATGTTGGAAGGGGGTGTTGCATGATATAGAGGGGATGCCTTAGTCCCAAAAATAGCCAAGAAGGAGGCAAATCTCCGACACACTTCTACTGACTAAAACCAGCTTTTAAATGCACCATTGTCACGTAAGTAATTACAGAGCAGTTCCAATGAAGTCAGAATGCAAACACGCAGAGTAGAAATCAAACGGCGAATAGAGTGGGCTGCACTGTGAGGGTTACGGAGAGGTTGATGGCAGGTATTTTTTGGCTGGCGATGTGGTTAAAGACATAAGGTTGTAGGTTTGAGTACTACTAACGATACATACTGCTTAACCTGACCTGATCCAGGTTAATGAGAGACATAGATATGGTAGTGAGTGTCGTCGGGCGAATGTCAGTAACGTTGGGGAGTGCAGCAGCTCAAAGCGTTTACAGGTCGAGCCCTTCTCCCCTGTGGTCAGGTGACGTACCGCGTCGTCCAGGTGACGGATCCGCAGCTGGAGACGGGGGATGATGGGGGCGGGGCGGTCAGTGTCGTGTCCACCGCCGCCTTCGCTGGGAACCCGCAGGCTGTCGCGCAGGTACCAGGACTGTCCGCCGTCCCGTCATCCTGCTTCACGTGCCCTTTCACATCCCGATTCTTGTTACCTCTGCTCCTTATGTAATGTCCTCACTTCCTGTTTCAGCCTGCAAATTAAACGTCATGTTTAACTACTACTTTCCCTGCGTGCCGCCATGTGAGTCAGCGACCCGGGTAGCTGATGTTTTCGGTGGTCGCTTTGGCTTACAAAGCGAATTAGACAATGGAATTTTCAGCCTTACTGGATAGCAGGGCCGACTCTACGGTTTGACAGTTGCTTGGGCTCAGCCCCTTAAGTAAATATGGGACCACCCCCAAGTCTCCTACCCCCCTACCCCTGTCGTACACGAAAATGTGCACGAAAATACAGAACAAATTGCTAATAATTATTTTTTTGGGGGACTGAAACACAAAATAGACCCCTGAATCAGGTCTAGGTCGATCTAGCTGCTTAGTACGCAGAGTAGTGCTCTGTGTTGTGTTACTTGGCTTTATAAAGTATGTTTCTCGGTGAGCTATGTTTTCGCCTTCCTGCAGAGAAATCTATTTGACAGAGAGTTAGCTCGCATGGCCTGTAGAGGGCTCACCATATGGCTGCACCCCCCCCACCCCCTTCACAGGCAGTGATCCAGAACCCCTTCAGTAATGGCGGCAGCCCCGCGGGGGAGTCCGTGGCTGGCGAGACACGCTTTGCCTATTTCCCTGCCGCCACAGTGAGCGACGGGACCGCCACCGCCGTGTCGGTACAGACCGCCGCCGACCCAACTCTCACGCAGGCAGGGGGTGAGTGAGCGTTATACGCATCATGACGCGGACCGGGCCGCTCTGAAAGCTTCCTGTGTTGTGTAATTCTATAGGCATCCACAGAGGCTGCCCCGCCTCTTCCTTATGCTATTAGCAGAATTCTGTAACCAGGGACGGGCACCATAACGGGCTTCTCGTCTGTCCTCCAGGCCAGTTCTATGTGATGATGACCCCCCCTGACGTCCTGCAGTCCGGCACACCCCGGACCATCGCGCCACGCACGCACCCTTACTCCACGTGGGTATCTGGTCTTACAGTGACTTGCGCCCTCTAGTGGCCACCATTTTCAAGTGTTGATGTGGCATTCTGGAAATGGTGTCATCTTGGGATGGTATGCATAGCAGCTCACCTCCCTAAAATTAAGGTCGCTCAGATGGAGGGTCCTTGTGGAATCTCTCCACCGGTCGTGAACCCATCTTCCCTTTAACTCCTTGTTAAATTGCTCACCCCGTGACCTGAAGTAATGATCTGTTCAGACAGGCTGTGACAGTGTCTAATTTTTCCCCGTGTTCGTCGAAGTGAGGGTTCACACCCCTGCATTTCAAACGATGCCTTCAATGGGCCTTTTCCCCTCCATCTTTTTAAAAATGTGAGCATAAGCGCACTCAGACTGTAGGTTATTTCTCTGAGTGTGTCGGCATTGTGGATATAAGTGTGACCGATGGAGGTGCATTTTGTTCTATAAATAGGGCCCCTCCCTGTGGGGTGGGTGGGCAGCCAAGTGCCTCTGTGTGCCCAAAGCTGTTACACCTGAGAGAGAAAAGGTGTAGAAATTAATCTTTTAAGCAGTACTGAAGACATTTGGTATCTTTAAGTGTTTCTGATGTGATGATTCCTCGCTGCAATCAGCAATTATGGTGTCCCGTGCAGAAGGCTCTTAAATGGCTTTCAGCCTGATTCTGCTTTGCAGTGAGGGGCTGACCCTTGACCTCAGACCATCGATCCTATAAAACCTGTAAAAAGTTCATTCAAGTGTCTTATACTCCAAATGCAGGTAATGCAGTGACGATGTGGGCGGGGTTATGGCGGGTCTAACCTGGTAACCCATCCAATTAGTCTTGGTTGCTATGGTGCTGTAGTCAGGGGGGAGGGGAGGCTCTGTTTCCAAGTCAAGCCTTGGGAGGGAGAGCAGCAGAGGATCCACTCTGCACTGATGATGTGTGCGGAGAGCCGCCTGGTGGGTCACATCCCAGTGCGTCTGGCTTCCGGCCAGCAGGGTATATGCAGAGCAGGGTATATGCAGAGCAGGGTATATGCAGAGCAGGGTATATGCATGCATTGTACCCTGAGGAGCAGGACCTGCATGTCTTACCACCACTGCTTGCTTTCTACTAGGAAAATACCTTTCTCTTGTTTGCTTTGTGTATATTATAAACACCCAGGTCACATTTCTGTAATAATGCCTTTTAATCCTTTTTACCAATCATGTGTAAATATGAGTGTGAAAACCAAACCTACCTGCTGTCCACAGAGTGGAAAACAGACCAGTGCAACATGACAGTTTAAACTGGTGAGAAACTTTTACTCCCCTAAGAAGACTAGTGATCCC
>JAODKF010000147.1:12936211-12948816 GCA_026779585.1 Mormyrus proboscirostris | reverse complement strand
ACCCCACCCCCACCCATTCCTAAGTTCACCAGAAGACATCCTCTTGCATTCATGCTGTGTACTCTGCTAGTTGTTTTCTGTGCTCTGTGTGTGTGTGTGTGTGTGTGTGTGTGTGTGTGTGTGTGTGCCTTATCTGTGGTGTGACTGTGTCCTGGGGACAGTGCTGTGAGGAGCAGGCGGGCCGTACCATCTTCCTGGGCCAGAGGTAGATTAGGTTGGTATGTTTGCCCAAGCGGTCTGGTGAGAGACACAGGGCAGACGCTGGTGTACCTGCTGGTGGCTGTGCGGATGATGAGGTTCTCCGCATAGGGAGAAGTGAGAGTTACAGACCTGCAGCGGGCTGGACGGCCGCTCCCTGGATCGGGCACGCTGATGGAGAGCATGCTCTTCCCACCACCATGACCGCCGGCCAGGCGTTCCCTCTGGCTGCCGTGCGCATCTGTAGAGTGACTGATTTCTTGCGTGAAGGCTCTCGGCTGCTCTGATCCGGCTGTCGACGTCGTTTTGTGGTGCCGAGAGGTTTCTTATCTCGTTCCTCATAATCCCCCACTACCCAGGAAGATCGACGGTCCACGCACACCGAGAGATGAGAGGAGGCGGGCACAACACAATGAAGGTGAGGGACCTGTAGGCTTTACCAAATTCATGTGCCTCACTGTGGTCAGCCTGATGTAATGTTGAGCCTTTTCCACTAGATGGCGCTGCTGCTCGGCACGAACCGAGCCTTTGGCGGAGAAGTTCGGAAGTGTGCATTGCAGCCGGTGACGTAATGGCTGTTTCTGTGACCCTGAAACGTCCCCTTTTGTTGTTTACAGTGGAGAGGCGGAGGCGAGATAAAATCAACAACTGGATTGTGACCCTCTCAAAAATTATACCCGACTGCACTATGGACAGCAGCAAGACTGGAGCGGTGAGCCGTCCTGCCAGCGATGGGAGGGACGAGGTCTCCAGAGCCGAGGTGG
The DNA here is from genome assembly GCA_026779585.1 of Mormyrus proboscirostris. NCBI lineage: Eukaryota > Metazoa > Chordata > Actinopteri > Osteoglossiformes > Mormyridae > Mormyrus > Mormyrus proboscirostris. The sequence continues at coordinate 12,947,854 of JAODKF010000147.1, read as the reverse complement.
GCGGGGCTACCGCAAGCTGTCAATCATTGCCTGCTCTTACCTAATGGGAGCCCTTGGGGAGACACTGATTGACAGCGTGGGAGGGTCTGCCCCACCCAGCAAGGGTCCCTCACGTCATTTGTGTCTCGTACCCTCCTCGGAGTAACCGGTGCTGTGCCCTCCCCCCCCTTCCCCCCTACGCCACCCCCCCCAGAGCAAAGGCGGCATCCTGTCCAAGGCCTGCGATTACATCCGGGAGCTCAGACAGAACAACCAGCGGCTACATGAGAGCTACAAGGAGGTGGAGCGGGTCCAGGTGGACAACGAGCTCCTCCGGCAGCAGGTAGACCTTCATGTGACTCCCCACCACCCTACAAAGATGCACCCCTGACTCTGTAACTCCCGTGTGGCGTTTTACACACAATGGTGTAGCACCTTGTCCTGCAGTATCATTAGCACAAATGTCTCTTGACACGCATCTCGACCACAAAACCTGGAACTCTGTGCCTCAGATTTTAGTGCCTCTGATATAGATGTTCATCACAGCTTTTACATGTGTAAAGAAGGTACTGGTTTTTGTCATGTTGAAACATTTTGGTTAATTTACCCTGACATGGGCAGCACGTGGCGGCCCCTACTGGAGCCTCCAGGCAGTGCATGCGTTTAGTTTTTTCCGGCACCCAAGCAGCTGATCCAAGCCTTTGAGGGCTTGGTGATTAGTTGAACTAGAAGATCTGATGTGGAGGGGGGTCCCCTACTTTGACTGGCTGCCAGGTGGGTGAATAATGATGACCCCCCCCCCTCCCCCCCGGGGATCTTGCAGATCGAGGAGCTGAAGAACGAGAACGCCCTGCTGAGGGCCCAGCTGCAGCAGCATGGCATTGAGGCAGTGGGGGAGACGGCGCCTCAATGAGGCGGGGGCGTGGGCCTGGGGGCAGAGCCCAGGGGAGCTGCAGGGCGCGAGGAAGGACTGCTGAGAAGGCACCTCGCCGGCTGGCTCCCTCCCTCTGCAGGCTGGGGCTGGAATCCTCCGGAGGACATGGGGCGGCCCGCGCCAGCCCCACCCGGGGCCCCCTCTTCGTTAAGCCTGCCTTGGACACTGATGATGAATGTCCTGCGGAGAGCTCTGCTGCCTCTGGAGGGTTTATTTCCTGCCCTTTGTCTCTCTCTTTTTTTTCGTTCTCAGTTTTACTTTTGCATTTTTTTTTTTTATGACTTTTCTCACTGCTGTTCATGTCACTATGCGGCTCCTTGTTTGGGTTAATTTATTAGCTTTTTAGGAGAGCGCAAGTGGGAAAGAGAGGGGCAAAGAAACTGATGTAGCCCCAGGTCGCGCGGTCTGGGCTGGGCGGACCCTACCGGTCCCCGAGACGGGGGCCATCCTCTCCTTAGGGACTGGCATAGTTCTCAGATGGATTCGCAATAAAGCTCTCTGTAGCGCTTGGATAACTTGTAAGGTCCGGTAAGTGCTCCGAAGCTTTAAGGCCCTGCAGAAGAGCTGAACGTAGTCAGACAATTTAGGAGGATTGGAACCCTTCCCTTCACGGATATCAACTCCTCCTCCGTGCTGCAAAGCCAGCAGCTATGTCTAAGCATCTTGGATCTCCTCATGCTCTTCCAATGTAGAATTGCACCCTTCGTAGATCTGGTTTCTCCTCAGAGCACTTAACATAGCTTTGGGTGTGACTCCTGCCTCCTGGTCCGTGGTTTTTTTTTTTTCTTTTTTGGATGTTCCCCCTTTTTTTTAGGAATGTAAAATACTAGCTAGACTGCTACTTTGTGACCAACTTGAAGGTAGCCTATGAAGAGCTTGAGTGACTGCAGAATTTCAGGACTTCCTCCTTTGGGGTTGTATGTGCATTTTGTTTTGTGGTAATTTTAATTACTTTTGTAAATAAGTTCTTCGATAAGGGGGAAAAAAAAGACTCATTACAGAGAAATTAGTGGTTCTCCTTGCTTGTGTTTTTTGAGAGGGGAGGGGATGAATGTGGAGATTGACAGACTGACAAGCCAACTGGCACCACCTGCCCCCTTCGTCCCGCCTCCAAGAATGATAACTTTGTCAAATTTTTAAATTCATTTTCTCTTCAGAGTCCTGGAACTGGATATTGGGGATGCGATAATAATGTCGCAGGATTCCGGGTCCTGCGGTATTTACACGGACATCACAGACGCTTCAGTTTGGCACCTGGCTCTGTTTACTTGTGTGTGGACTCATCATGAGCTCTGAGTTTGGGGTGAAGAGTCCCTCCTTTCAGGAACTTCTCCGGATATGTCAGAGCTGTGTCTGGGCTGGATTTCCAGAAAGAGAAGGATGGCAGATGTTCTCCTTTTTGCCAATTAGTTTTACTTCTCCAGTAGTGCTGGCATGAGATTTCAAAGGTAGAAGAGAGAATAAGCTAAATAGAAAAAAAAAAAATATTTGCTTTTGGCAAATTTTAAAAAGTCTGGTTTATTTTAATGTTTATTTTTTTGAAGTAGCTAAGACTAAAGTACGGACAATGTGAAGGCTACGGCTGGGGGGGGTCTCCGCAGGGGGTCTCCGCAGGGGGTCACGGACATCGGAGCCGTGAATGACGCTGCAGACGACAAAGCCACGAAATAAAGATGTGCTAATTCCTTCTGAGAGTGAATTGGGTTTGTTTCCCTGCTTTTCTTTAGTTGTCAGTTATCAGTCACCCGCCTGACGCCGTCACCGAGTCTGTCGCCACCCGAATGTCCCCTGTTCCCCTGGTCCCTCACCTGTCCTACCCCCTGGCCCCCTGTCGCGCTTCTCTTCGCCCCTTATCTCGTCCGCCAGCACCGCGGCGATTTCCCCGTCACGCAGTCGCCAGTCTGCGTGGCCAGGCGCCCTGGTGTCCGTCGTCGTCGTTTGAAGTGACTGATCTCTGATCCCTTGTCCTGTGACGTGGGGGCATTGCACTCCGGCTCTCCGGAGGACTTACACGGTGGTGATGGTCCTCAGGCCTGGTTTTTTGGTCCAGCCCGGGCCCTTGGAGGGGCATGGATACCCTGCCCAGGGTTGGAATGAAAACGTTTTGGCGGAAGGGGCACCAGGAACAGGATTGAGAACCATTGATGTAAAAAAGCAGCTATTGACCATCACCCGGCCTGACATAGCCTGAATCTGGTAAACCCTGTCTGAGTGGTCACTGCGTCTGTTATAGCACCTATCTTAAAAACGTGGTCTCTACAGGGTCGTCATTCTTTGCATCTGGGCCAACAGCAGGACTGAGAGCCACTGCTGCAAACTGAGACCAACAGTGCAGTTGTTCCTGGGTTGTCGAGCTAGTTGCAGGCAGATAGCTAACTGCTAATGCTTTCAGTGTGTGGCTTGGCAGGCTAAGCCTCTGTGTCTGTGATTGGAAGGTCACTAGTTTGAGTCTGGCCTCGTCGAAGACATGTCTGTGGGCCTTTAAGCGAGGCCCTTAACCCCCAGCTCCATGGGTACTGCTGCAGATAATCTACCAGAATGTCACTGAGAGCAATCTGTAGTAGGCAAAAAGAGAATTTCCCTGCAGGCATCAATAAAGTTTCATTATTATTCTTTTTATTAAACTGGTCTGGCTTATAAATGCTGTTTATAATAGTGTCTTTATTTATATATATATATATATATGATTTATATATATATATAAAATACATATATATGATTCTTCAATTTCTATTCTTCAATAAAAAATGGTTTGGTCTAAATTTTTTGAAGCTGTGTCTGTGTAATATATATATATATGTTACACAGACACATCTTGAAAAAATTTAGACCAAACTATTTTCTATTGAAGAATCTGCATCATTAAATGCTGGTTTAATCCTGGTTCTGCTGGCAGGAGGCTGCACTGTCAGACAGGCTGCTTCCATGCTCATTTCTACAGACAGCAGGACACAAGAACACGGTGAAGCCGGAGACGCTGGGAACAAAAAAAAAAACAGCCAGGTATAGTGCGACTTTCTAATGGCAAAGATGACCATCAAATTATCTTGACAGTTTTTCATGAACTGGAGGATGACATCAAGTGACATGAAGTGCGGGTGTGAAGTGCACTGCTAGGACAGTCATATCAGGCTCCTAGAAGCAGGACTGACGTTCCATAAAGCAAGGAAGAAGCCCTTCAATAATGAGGAACAGGAGAACCAGGCTGTAGTTTGCAAAGAAAATATATATATTATTTACAGACGCACATCCAGAATTGAGAAAGGAGTGAAACAAAAAATTATGCTGTGGTCTCTTAATGTTTTCCAGAGCTGTGTGTGTGTGTGTATATATATATATAAATGTGCTGCTGATTCACCCCACATGTGACTAGAAGAAAGAATGATTCAGCCATAGGGTGTGATGCAATCATTGCTGCGCTTGTCGATTTTGCATTAGATCCTAGTTAAAGATGTGATACATTGCACCACAGCCAGGGGCTGCAGTGAGGTATATAGAAGTGCCTGCATGGTTTCGCAGCGCAGGGAGGGAGGGGGAGTCACTGTCCTTGGCCGGTGCCAGTGGTGTGTGTGTGAGTGGCGGCCGCCCTACTGGAGCCCAGTCCTGTTTGAGCAGTAGATCCCCTCTGATAGCGGTGGCGGCTCCACGTTCCCTGTCTCGGCTGGGAAAAACCCTCGGATCCGTGCTGCAGGTAAACACGACTGGGAACACACAGCCCATCTGCTGATGTTCTCCAAAGGACATCACGGTCACCATCCTCCTCTAGAAGAAGAGGAGATGTTCTGAACATCCGTGAGCTCACCTTAGCTCTACCTGGGGTTCCTCGGTGTAGCTGTACTGCCGGCTGTTTGGAAGCACACACGGTCTCATGCCAGCTTTGTGGCACAGATGTGTCTCAAAGCGCCAACATTTTCTCAAGTGATACACCACCAGGATGTGATATTTCAGGGTTTTCACTGGCAGTGGTTATAATGCAGTTTGCCTCCTTTCCATATGGTGCCTTTAGCAAGGGAGTAGGCCCGTGTCAAAGGCTACTGTAACAGCTCCAATATATTAGACCCATTACAACTCAGGATGTATGGGTGGGTTATGTGTTACGAAAAATTAAAGGGGGGGGATGTTTATGTATTATGAAAAAAGCCACTCTCTCATTCGGTATGTATCATTAATGGCAAATGTTTGCATATAATTTGGAACATTTGTTCCCATTGATTATGATTTGTAACAGATCTCTACATGTTTGGCTTACAACGTATGGGTTAGCATGTTAGCGTCGGAGACCAAAAGTTTCATGTGTTGCACCCGGAGAAAATACAGTCTATTTCGCGAGAAGAGAATGGTGTAGTCCGACAGAAGAAGAAAGTTTTAAACTGTCTTAACCTTAAGACAACAAACATCAGTTTAATACGCAACGTTTTGTATACTTCTGGTAATGCGATAAAACCGCATTACCAGAAGTATACAAAAACGTTCTGTTTATTTTTTGGCATTGCTCATCCAAAAAACAGTTATTAGAGTTATTTCTGTTGACAGTGGACACCTGCCAGTTAGAAACCCGTGTTACAGGTTATCGCTAAACGAGACTGATGCAGGGGTGGGGTGTCCGCCAAACGACAGTTGTTGTCCTACTTTAGTTTTATCGTAAACTGCAGCAAACAGCAAATGTCTACGTGATTTTGCTTAAAGTTGTATTGCATCCAATAATACTGGATTTACGCAGTCCAATTCATTAGCCCATATGTGGCCTGTTTTGTCTGCCTTAAAACTTTATCATTTAAGTCAATCAATTTGTTTAATACTTAAGAGTAAATTATCTTATAAAATCACATCATCTGCAATGTCGTAAATCGAGGTATGTTAGTCTGATAGGCAGACTTTTACAGAGGTTTCATTGCAGTATTGAAAACTTTTTCCGAACTCATAAAACGCTCCCATAAGACCTCAGTGATAAAAAATAAAATCATTATTTGCATTATAAGGGGTTATGTTTCTCAGTGGAAATTCCTAAGCGGGATTTCCGAAGACCACCTTCTGCCCCCCTCCCCAATCATGCCCCGAAAATTCCCGACAGAAAGGGACGACTTTTGCAGAATTAAAACTACAAATGACGGATATCTGCTACCACGCTGAATTCCAGGCCTAAATGAAAGACGTTCCTAGTTTTTTTTTCGGTTTCTCTCCAATAGACTTTTAAATAACTTTCACCGAGCTGTTGATGAATAACGCACATTCTCACATTTGCTTAATTTGAGGAAATCAAATATGAAAATTACTGCTTTTAAACTTCGTCTTTGCCCCTTGGAGAAGAATAATGTGGCCGTAAAAATTTTAATTGTTTTTATTCCCTGGAGAATTAACGAAATTACTGAGTAATGTGTTTTGGTTTAAGTGTCAAGTTTGAAAATGATCAAATAAATACAACTGCATGCATTTGATTGTTGCAACTATCTGTGTCCAGTTATAAATCCTGAAAGATGTGAGACATAAATCCGTACTGAATATTACAGCTCTGATCATGCTCATGTAGAATGTCTTCGTTACTACGACGTTGTGTGTGAATCCACGTTTTTTTTTTGTTTGTTTTTTTGCCTCAAAATGTTTTTCCAGATATATTTATTGGGCTGGACTTCAATGGAAACCATTATAATTGCGATTCACGAACAAAATAAGATGTTATTTAATGCGAATATTAATATAGGCTTCCACACATTCATATTTATCGCAATTTATTTGAAACGACCCTAAGTCGTTATAGACATATGCACAAAGTCATATTTCTATGCAGTTAAACAGTCTCATTTGGAGTTATGAAATAGCAGAAATTACAGGAATGGGCGGGGCCGGCTGGGGTGGGATATGAGGCAACGGGGTGCGTTACAGATATAAACTGATGTGGCTGCATCCTGATAGCAGGTCCTCGCTTTAACGTACTAGAAAGTGACTTTCCACTCAGCGCTTGAAGACGCCTCAGTTAGCCGACTGGTTGAGGAGCGGAAGAAAACTTTGCAACGTGGTTTCAGAATGAAGCTCCTGCACATCGTCGCCGTGACGCTCTGCGTTTGCGTCCTTCTCACCGCGGCAGTGCCCTTTTCCCAGGTAAGCGCCAGTCAGTTATGGACCAGAAGTGGCGTGTTTGGAGTTCCGATCTTCAGATGAAGTTACCTTTATTTCCACCGACAGACACTGACACAGGAGACCGGCCGGGAGGAGTACTGGACACCCGCAGCTGCAGAAGAGACCAATCCATTGGTACGCTACTGGACCACATTCATTAAAGCAAACTGGAGAGATTAACGTTAACTAAGATGCCGCATATACCAGATAGGCCTATAATATTACAGTAATGTAGTTACTTAATGCTGGGCAGCAGACGGACTAAGTGAAGTTAATATGCCAGTATAATACTCAGGAGCTTCTATTTTCACACAGAGCATATAGTGACTTGATCGTTCACTTTTCTCTTAGGTCCTCCTAAGGATGAAGCGGCAAAGCCAGCTGTCTCTGTGCCGGTACTGCTGTAAATGCTGTAAGAATAAAGCCTGTGGATTTTGCTGTAGATTTTAACCACCTCGCTGGACACATGGGGCCCGAACACTGCTGCGAAGATTAACTTATTACTGACATATTTCTAACTCCTGTACTGCACTGGATTTTTTCCTGATCGTTTAATTCATACTCCTGAAACCAGATAAATATATAAAGGGCAATCGTTTGGTTATGCAATCTCAGTAATTTTCTTTACCATGCTCAGAGCTCGTCCGCTGGATTCCGTTTTAATGCATAATTTTGTTGCTCGAATCTGTTGACAAAATAACATATTTGTATGTTTATGTATATTCGCCATGTACTTACCAGTTGTTTTGTACACACGTTTTTTGTTTCGTTTTTTTCAGTATAAGACTTATATCGATATGTTTCATAAATAACATGTGTTGTTATATAAATAAACAATTTATATTAAACAATACCTAAGGACACCTATTTTCTTTCATGTGGTCACAGCTTTTACCCCATGAGGCGCGTTTCCCTCAAAAAACACAGGCCAAAAGAAAAAAAGAGCAAGAAAAACGTAAAACAGAAATAGTGCATTCTATGTAAAGTAAAGCCTTTCGTGTAGAACAGATGTGGCATTACTGATTCATTTCTAAATCATCTTATATCTCCCTACCCACCTCTTCGCGGACCCTGGCTAGTCGTCTACCTTGCTGTGGTCCCCCAGGGCTTGTGATCAGCAACACAGCGGGCCACACATATTACCACTAGGGGGAGCCAAAGACCACGCACTGCACTGCCGTTCGACAAGCGTTCTAATAATTGACCTCAATTTATAATAGTTTGAGTCAGCCATGTCACTGTACATTTTAAGTATTATAAGAGCAGCTTTGAATGATCAGTTAATGCTTGATTATATACACATAGGAGTTCGATACTATGCATATGCAATGCACATAACTTTATGCAAGAAAAGAAAGCAACGTCTTCGGTTACTTAAAATCCGCACATTTCTACGTTCACCAGGTGACACGTACTATTTGCATGCACATTTGGCTGTCGTAGAACCGGCTCCCGCATCTCAGCTGCTGGGTCGATACTATAGCGGCTCCTAAAGAGAATTGATGGGGTTTGTAATGAAGGCGAACCACCAGCGCAAACATACTGCCCGGCCGTCCCTTATCCCCGGGTCAGCGCGGCACCTGGACTCGTTAGTTTTCATTATCCGACAGCAGCGTCGGCGGTTTCCATTCTTTCACCGCATACCGATGCGCTACAACAGACAGTATCGCGACCGGTTTGCATTTCTCCTGTGAAAAATATCCTTTAATCGTTAATGCTTATCTTTCGCATTTCGTCATGCCCCTAGGTGGGTTCTTTATGAATTTACAGCAGTATTATCTGGACTCCAGCACCGTCTCTCCTTTTACATCAAATGTATGTAGGCCTCCTGAAAAATCAGCCCGTTTAAACTACCCCCTTTCTTTGTAACCGCTCCACTCTCCGGCTCCACACGTCGCGCCGCCAACCCCCCCGTTCTTCAGTTCCACCCTACAACGGTGCTCATTTAATTAAGGTACCTGCTGCCTGATGCAGAATGATTACTCTATCGGACCTCAGATCAAACACAGGTGTTCGAAGCCCAGAGTGACTCCACGCTGACACGCACGGGCTGCTCTCTCCTGGTCGCAGTTTAGGTTTATCTTGCCCTTTCCTGGGAGGGGGATACGTTCCATAAAAAGTTTCTCATCCAAACACATTATGAATGTTTTTGCACACAGCACCTGAGTGGAGGTGATTTTGGCAGATTTTTTATTAAACCGACAAAAACACAAGGAAGAGAACGCCTGTTTACATCCATACATTTGCCTTAACTGCTTACATAAAGCCGTTCACACATTTAGGAAGATCTCGTTTAACATGCTCATGAAAGGAAATGTGGGTTACTGACTAAAACACATTTGTTAGGCTTCCTGTAGTAGTAGTTTGCCATTCATTATGCCAATAAATGTCTGCATTTATAGTCATTTATCTGGCGAGCGCTTCTGTGCATGTTAGTGTGAAACAGTGCAGGAGTAAAAACATAAATGACAGGCGGGAAACGAACAGCAACGCTAAATCAGCGGCTACCGTAAAGAAAAGAGTTGTCGTGTGAAATGCATCTAACAAGTGAACAAAAATGAGGATAAATCAAGCAAAGAATGTACAAGTCCGTCTCAGACAGCTCCCGCTACGTCCCCGCACATGCCAACAGCGTCGGGAGCGAAGGCACGTCCCGGCGCAGGAAATGACACGTAATAGATGGTCAGGCATATGATGTAGATGCCGCCTCTGGTTAGCAAGCTGAGATGGAGATATCAGCGTCCTCCGAACACCTGCGACACCATTACTGACAAGCTGCTCGCAGACGATTAGTATTAGAAGGGATGTCAAACGGCGACGTCGTCCTATTCTTAGCTGTAAATATCAAATGATTTCACACTATTCATTCCGGAAAATTGTGTGGAAGCAAACAGTCTCAGGGGCCATTGTTTTTAATTTGTGTTGTTGTACTTTTTCTTGCGTGGCGATGGGGGGGGGGGGGGGTCATCTCTGTCTTATAGATAGTGACAGGTCTTGTATTTGATGTGTTGAGAGGGAGTCAAACCCCAGGTACCACATACAAGCAGATCTTTTGTCCCTTTTACATATTCCAGTAAACCAGTTTTTTTTTGTCGAACAATGATTCACTAAACTAACAAGATCTTTTACCGCGAACACAGCAGCTTGCTGTATATGGACTCGGCAATGATCCAATTCTCTATAATAATCCTGCATATTGAGATCTATCACTCCCCCTCCCCACCCCCTTGCATTTGCATTATCAATCATGGATGGACCCACACGGAAATGCTGTAATGGATCCTCTCTAATATGCCGCTTCTCCAGCACCAAAGTGGAACGTTCCAGAAGAGCCGTGAGGCTATGTCTGGGGAAGCTGGACTTTCTCCTGTGTCTCTGGGGATCACACCTTTCCACTGGGTACCTCCCCCCCCCTCCCCCAGCCTCTCAGACACTTCTCCCCATGGTGGTTTTGCTGCTCCTTTTCCAGCGCGGTGGGACAGGGTACGGTAGTGACTAATGTGTGTCTGGCAGCGGGTTGAAACGGCAGCATCCTGACAGTCTGTGGCCCACGACTGCTGATTTTTATAGACCCTCATATCTGCGAGGGAAGACGTTCTCCTCGCTCTCCCGAAATCTCCCTCAAGCAGTTAAAAATGACCACAGAGGAGCGACTGTCCCACAAGGCCCATGTGATGTGCGTCACACCGCTTAAGGACAGCAGGTGACAGAGAGTTTAAGGACAGACAATGATTCAAAGGTTGCCGGTTTGAGCTTAAGCGGGGTACTTAGTGCGAATTATTTAAATAAAATATTAGGCTGTATTAATGAGTAAAACTGTAAAGTGATGCAGATAAAAGCACTAGCAGACTAATAAGATTATAAATAAATCTCTTGAGGATTTTAATGAAACAAGAGTGGGGAAAAAAACAGCTTTTTCGTGTGAGTAAATATGACCTTGAACAGCGTCCGTGGAACGGAAGCGCCATGCGATGGATGGAGACTGTGGGGGTCGAAACGGCTATGAGGTGCGTCAGAGCCACTCACTGGACCCCCCAACACCACGAGGCAGGGATGGGCGGCAGTGGAGGTTATGAGAGCGATGCAGTGCTCTCATTAGAGGCTGGCTCTATTTCCGGCGCCTGCGTGTTTCATGCATGCATTCTTTGCTCCCGTTTGCACCCCTTGCTTATGTAATACTCAGCTGACATCACCAAAGCCTGTGTAGCGTTGTGCTCTAAGCACCACGGCCCGTTCCCGCGCTGACAGTGCCCCCCCCCATGCTGCGAGCGAGCCGTGACCTTGCCGTGTGCTTTGGTTCCTGTCCCTGTCTCAAACAGTTTGTGTTTTCATTCCAGTCACGCAGAGTGAATTAATGTCAGTGTACTTATGACACGAGGAGATTCCTCACTCACTGGGATCCCGGGGGGGGTGGTGTTGCCAGTTGTCAAACAGAGGGGGGCAGGGCACACAGTCCCCCCCCCCAAATAATCATGTAATAATGCTAAAAAAAACGAATATATACTGTATATATGTGTATTCTGCTCTCTGTGATTTACTGCTGCTTGACAACATTTACAATCGGCAACCCACCCACCCCCCTCACTCAACATCCTGGTCACTCCACTGCTTCTCCC
>JAODKF010000147.1:12861115-12873769 GCA_026779585.1 Mormyrus proboscirostris | reverse complement strand
CCCCCCCCCGCCGCCATCTGAGATGAGTCCTCGATATTCTTTTCCACGTGGCTCATTCCTCACCATTATCTCACGAAACCCCGTCCACATGGCGATTCCACGGCACTGCCGTTGTCTCCCGTATCTCCCAGATCTCCCTGTCCGTCCTCCTGCCTCTAATCTTCTGTCCTATCTCTGATGCAGCCCCATTGGCCGTCCTCTGATAACTCTTCTGCCTTTTCCTTGCTTTGCTGATTATCCATCCCCAGGTGCTCCCTCATTCCTCCTGCTCCTCCTCCTCTTCCTGCATTCATCACCCCCTCCATCTTGTTTTCTCCCCTGCTGTCTGCTTGGCTGTTGTTCCTGCACTTCTCATTTGCTCTGACCCCTTCTTTTCTCCCTGTGTTTTTCCTTTCTCTGCCATTTGGCTCCCCCCTCCTTCACCTAACCTCTCCTCCGCAGGGCCGGGGGCTGTGTACAGCCGAGCCATGGGCGCTGTTATGAGCTCTGGCCTGGGGGTGTGTCTCTGCCTCCTCCTGTCTCTCCTGCTGAAGATCTAAGGGGGGGGGCATTTTGGCTGGCAGAAGAAAGGAGTCTTTAACTACGAACCCATCACTGTGAACAAAAACGATATGCATTTTCCCAGGAGCCATCATCGCATTGCCAAGCCCCCCCTCCCACCCCCGTCACGTCCCCTGTGTCCAGTATCACCATCCTACTCTGCTCCACCGGGCACTGTCTGTCCTCTCTGTAACCCACGAGGGTCGCTGCGATTACGTCACTCAGGACAAGTATGATGTCAGGGGTGTCCACAGTGGCGCTAATGATCACGGCGCATAAATATAACTCTTAATGACGATTGGCGGGCGACGATTTGTGTGTGAAATAACCGCGATGCCAGGATTGACGCGTGCTTAACCCCTGTAATGACAGCAAATTTATGTGGGAGTCGCAGGGGAGTCCCCTCCACACGCTGCCCCTGAACACGTGGTGTACACTAGCGGGATGGTGTAGACCTTAACGCTGATAAGGGCAAAGGCCATAACGTTAGTGGAAGTCCAGTAGTGAGCGTGACGTCTGGATCAAATGGCACCCACGTTGTCCCTGTGTTCCTGCCCCCCTCCCCTTTTTACCCTTCTAAATTTGGACCTCAGAGCCATGTGAGAAATACTCCCCGACCAACACCGCCAGAAACGCCCCCACCATATGCCTCCACCCACCCCCCATTTGCAACTCTTTGTTCCTCCTGCCTTGTCTGTTCTCATTGTAAATATTCAATATGGAGGCTATCGATGACCTAGTGGTCAATAAAACTACGTTACCCAGAATACTCTCTGTCTCTGAATCACCAGGAGGGCACCGCCCCCCTGCATTGAATGCTCATTCCCCTTGTCGCTTGTTGATAGCATGTACTGGTTAGAAATGTTCCTGTCGTGAGCCATCCGGCCGCCTTGCGCTGCACTGTGTCAGGTGTTCTCTGCTTAATCGCTCTTATTTCTGGTGTTAATAATGACGATGTTAATGAGTATTTGAATAAATATGATATTAATCCCACGTGACAAACCGTGACGGAGCCGACTACGAGCTGTGTGTGGATATATTTTGTATCTTGCTCTGGGAAAAGCACGTTCATTTAGCCAAAAGGAGCTGTAAAAAGTTTTCAAGGTGGCGTACCCTGATTTGGCCCACGACGATCTGTTTAAAGAATCTGAAGCTTATCTCAGATGGCTTTCTTCTTCCAAAAAAAAGAAGCAATCAGTCAGCCATTGTTTGTTTTCTACGGTGTGTACATAGAGACGTGAGTCGCGTTGTCCGTGTGACGTGGATTCATCACAGTTCATGTTGTTCGTGTGTTTTTTTTTAAACGAAACCCGAGAATAATCAAAACGGCGCAGCTCGCCACCATGTTAGCGCTGACGGGTTAGATAAAGGCTTCGCTCAGCATGGGCTATGGAGCTGGGGGAGGGGGGCACATCTCCTCCTTCCAGGCGACGAGGGACCGGAGTCGTAAATCACGCGCGGCACGGCTGTCGGTGGGAGTCTCTGAAGGACAAACCGTCTTGCCACGGTGCTTTTCCTGCACGGGCGGGGTGGCGTAGGGTCCCCCACAGTGCAGTTACGCGGCCCCCTGTGAGCAGCGGCGAGAGCGGCAGCGCTCCGGTCACAGCGCGATGTGTCTATGCAACATTTGAGTCGGGAATGCCGCGCCGGCAGCAGTAGCGTGAGGACAGAGGCGAGGCATCCATGGCGGCCCCACGCAAAGCAGCAATAACCTCCATCACGTGTGCTGTCATGCTGATGGTGGGGTCCTGAATTTCAGCAGGGCTGCCGTAATGAGACGGGGCGGTTCTGTTTTTACCCCGGGCCGGCCGCGCGGCGCCAAGCTTTCGGGCCGCTCTGTCAGTCATCTTGTCAGCCGTCGGCCTAGTTGGTGTCGAGTGAATGAGCCCTGCGGTGCGTCGTATATCCGTAACGTGGCCATCCTGCAGACTGGTGAAACTGTGCACGGGCCAAATGCTGGTGAAAATCCAAGCACAAGAGCAGGTCACGTGGTCAGTGCTGTCTCTCTGTCCCTCTCCTTCTCTACCCTCTTCCCGCCCCCTTGCCAGCATCATGTTCACATCCCCGCGACGTGGCATATTTACATATGTATGTACATATTCTTTCATCAAAGAAGAAAAAAGAAAACTAAAGGAGAACAAAATGTCATGATTCTCAATGTGGTTAAAATACAGCATGTTAATGTTTGTTCTGGATGGATTTTCCAAAAAAAAAAAAAAATTGTTTGTGGGTTTGGCACTGTTGGGTGGGGTGGGGTGGGGTTGGGGTTGGGGTGTGGGTGGGGGAGGGACAGCATTTTTAGCCCCCCAGAGGTAAACTAAGGGAGGGGGTGCAGAAGCGTGTGTTTGTCAACACGGTCTGAATTAATGTTTTATGCGTTCCCCAACCAAGAGGTGGGCACAGTGTGTTGAAGGCGGGCCAAGGGCTGGACTCACAGGCACTGGGAGGCGGGGCTTAGGGTGGGGTGAGCTCTGCAGCAGATTGGCTGCGTCCATTGTCATTCTCCCCTGCCAGCATCACAAATCGGAGCATGGAGGGAAAGTGTATCCCTGAGGCAGATGGGGCATCGCTGGTCAGAGAGCGAAAACAACAATAAATCGAAGTCCTACTGGGTATCTCCACTGAGACGGCAACTCTCATGTCAGATTGTTACCAGCTGATCATATATCACTTCTGTTGTAACAGCCATGGTGACACTACACATGCTCAAGATGATTATGGAAGCGTTTTTGGGCTTGTGCGTTTATGACAGAGCAGTCTCTCGTCATGTGGCTTGAAAATCCGCCGTCAATTAAGTCTCTTGGTCCCTGAAGGCAATCACTGCACTGGCTTGATTATGTCCTGCTCTGAGTTTTGCTCATTATGCAGCTGCCTGTTCGGTGATTGTTGACGTCAAATAAGAGATTAAGGATAGATGATAGGCCAATGATTGCGGGAAGGGCTTTGATTGGTGGAAGCCAGCTGTAGCTATGCAGGAAGGCCACCAGGGGGCAGTGCTAAGTCATTCTGCACTCTTTTCACAATGCTATAAATTTCTTAGTTTGATATAATTATGTACATAACGAATCAATAAATAAAGTCTGTATTATTTTATTTATATATGAGATTATTTAATTGAAAAATATTTTCATGAAAGCTATTTGAATATCAGAAATATTTTTAAGGGGATATTTGGAAAATGTGCTTAGCTTACTAGTTAATAATTTAGTTAGCTTTTTTAAACATTGTGTTTGTTCCCTTGGATGCAGTGGCCACCTGAAGGCCGACTCTCTCTTCTCTGGCTTTTAAGAAAAGGCTTCTCCTGGAGATTCAGCAGTGGCAAGGCAGTGAATCGATATGCTCCACAAGGGCTCAGAAGCCAAAGCGATCAGACTACAGTAGCATGAGTTTTCATTTTTAGCCGAAATTACATCATGTGCAGCCCATATCTGGGAGTTTCTGAATCTTATCCCAACAGAAAATGTAGTTTCTGGGCTTTAAAACTGAAGTGAAGATTAGATTTTTGTTCTTAATTTTTGCCTGCTCCAAGAATGTTGGTTCACCTGAAATTTCACGGTAAAGGCCTCAACTAATGGAAAATTGATAGTTTCTGATTTCATGTGCTTTGAAAATGTCAATACCTCCAAATACCATGGATCTAGTGGCTATAGTGTGACAAACAGCGACGCCCTTTAAGGAGAGAGGCAGCAAGGACGTCTGAGGCGAGACCGGCAGACCAGGACTGCATCCCCTGAAGCCTCAGAAGAGGTGCCATTTATCGATTACCCCCAGATCAGATCGCAGGGACAGTGGAGAGAAACAAGGCAGTGGGCATGTTTTTCTCAAAAGCTAAAGGAGAAATGAGAGCTGTGGGTATGAGCACGAGTCCAGATGAAACAAAGTTTGCATGCAGGTGGTCATGTTGATGCTTTTGCTTTTGGTAGGTTCACTTAGATAAGCGTAGATAAACTGAAAAGGGACGATGACTGCATGGACGATACTTTGATCTTTTCAATATGGATGCAACAATCACTTATAGATTTAACATAAATAGTTAGATATGGAGAAAAATGTAGGTAGGTAGATAGATAGATAGATAGATAGATAGATCGATCGATCAGTCGCAATGCACTGCCGTATCTGCAGCCTGTCATCTCGGTCCTCCTGGACCACAGCTGCCTCTGGTTCCTTGATCGCTCTCGACCCGAAGCAGAGTTACAGGCACTGACAGGTGATTCCCGTTCCACTAGGCGCCGTTAAGGCACAGCTGTGGCACTCTGGACCAGTCTGCTCTGGCTCTTAGTGAGACCAGCGGCCCCCGTCTTGCTCTCAACACTGATTCACCCCCCCCCCCTCCATCCTTGGCCTTTCTGCCCCGCCTCTGTGCCAGCCCGGCACAGCCCAAATCCCTCCTCCCCATCACGATTTTATTTCTTCTGCCAGAATTCTGACCTGGCATCTCTGTGTTCTGTATATGTGTGTGTCTGTGTGTGCGTGAGCGTGTGGGTATGTGTGTGTGTGTGTGTGTGCATTCTCTGGCTAATAATGGCAAGCATGTTGAGTTCTAGATACAGACTTCAGCTTTTAAACGTGTTAAACGTGTTAAACTTTCCAGACCACAACATTGGACAGAAAAAAGAAACATTGTCTTCCACATAGACAAAAATATGTGTTGTGAGGCTATGGTTGTTCTGTTTGTTTTCTTCCCAGACTGTCAGTTGCATTTCTTTATTTGTGTCTTTTTTCAAAATTCATGATGAGAAAAAAAGAAATCTAATGGAGAAAAGGATGAATAAACAAACTTTGTTTTTAACATAACCTGTGTCTGCTTTCTGGAAATTAGAATTTGGTGATCAGTAGTCATTGTAAACACACCACAGCACAGCACGCAACAACGAAATGTGTCCTCTGCATTTAATGGGATTCGAACCTGCAATTTTTCGATAACAAGTGCGCTTCCCTAACCATCAAGCCACCCCTGCCCACAAATGGTGCTTTAAAAATGAGTGGTGGGACCAAACATTTTTGGTTTTTAGTGATTAATTGTCATTGTTGACACACCACAACAAAATCTGTTCTTTGCGTTTAACCCATATGTGACATACTGGCGGGAGTTAATTCGTTCAGCACTCAGTGTACCTCAGCGGTGCCTTGCTGGTGAGGGATTTGAACTTACAGTCTTTCAATTGCAAGCATGCTTTTCTAGCCGTCAAGCCACCACTGCCCGCTTGCATGCTGTAGCAAACATGCATGGATATATACAAGTATTGCAAAACTCAAAGCAAAAGAATACAGTGTAAACAAGGACTTATAAGCATAAATCGATTTAAATATTAATGAACAGACGCTGTACGTTCATATTACAGCATGTCGGGTGTTATTTGTTTTGTGACAATTTTTAAGAGCCTTTTATAAAACAAGGCTGCGGTTTAGAGGGCTTCCCATAATGCAACAGTCTGGGCTATTTTTGCTGCGTCATTCGGCCCATGAAAAGCGCGAACCACTTCGCATTACTGGGTGTGCAAAAATTAGCTGCGGTGTAAAGACCGCAGTCTCAAGATACTAGAGGCAGGTGCAATAAGCGGGTTATCGCTGATCTCCAAACCGCAAAATAATCTACTGCTGCAGCCCAAAGTTGCTTTGTCTAGGGAGGTAGCAGAGATGGGGGAGCAGAGCTACAGCCACAGACTGGGCCCCGGGACATGCAGGGCACATATCTGTTGGTGGGGTGAAGTACTGCTTCAGTGCGGGACCACCCTCTAGTGTGATTACTGACTGGGAAATAGAATAGACGGGTTATTTATGGCTCAGACATCAGGACGGGGTGACAGGATGAGGACAGCCCCCTCCCCAAGTAATCTCAACAAGCCCATGGGGGTATTGGGATACCTGAGCAACTGCCCCCTTTGGCAATCCCCCACCCCGTTTCACAACTTTTACCGTAACTCCCCCCCCAGGCTGGTTGACAAGCATGTGCCAAATGCCCTCAAGGTACTGAACCACACGTATGCTTTAAACATTGGTCAATAGGGCCATTGTCCTGAAGCTGCTCCCCTGACATGCTTCTGCGTACCTCGTTATTAAACAAACTTCATTTCGTAAACAACCATTTGCTAAATCGTCGGGTGGGACCAGGAATAAAACTCCGCAGTGGCAGAAGTTTCGGCGCTTGCTGGTTTCACAACATCCACGTTCTCCTTCTGATGTCACGGATGCTGTAATCTTCTGTAATCCTCGTACCCTGTTACTGCAACTGGAATGTTACTTCACTCTCTTCAAGAAAATGTGTTAATAGGTTTTCTACATCGTTTTCTACGTTTAGTACGTGCGCATATCATTGTTAAACACAAGCATGCACTACCTTCACCCCAGAGACATAAAGACATCATGATGTTTATGATAAAACAGATGCATGCAGTCCCCGGGTTAGGACGAGATCTGTTCTCTATTAACACTATTAAAGATTTAAGTGTAATTCGTAGGTAAATCAGAAAAATAATAATAAAATAAGTACACACTAATAATAATTATACAGTAATAATAATAGTAACTACACACGGTACAGTACTGTACCACAAGCCGACAAACTGCCGAAGCCATGCAATGTTTTCATGAGCATCACAAAATGCATTCATTTGTTATTATGAACCATTTTTCTTGACTCAATTTTTTTTAAATAATAGGCTTAATGGTAGTCTGTTTCTAAGTACAAGATGGACTTTCTTAACCCGGGGACTTACTGCAATGTTCTGTCATTCTACTTGTGTACCAGCCACTAATCATTTACATTATTCAAATGAAGTGAAACAGGACCCCATTACCACCACAGTTCTTCAGATCATTGTTTAACCAGATATTGATCGCATCCGGGAGTTCAGGGATGAAATGCAGTCTGACTTTTGTGTCCGTTAGAGACTGGGAGTTAATCTGCATCCTCTGACTTGGGCCGGGGGGGGCTTTGGGCGAGGGGGTGCAAGATGAGCACACGAGAATGCTAAACAAATACGAACGGGTCAAGAATGAAATCTTAACAATCTTTGCTCTCGGTTAATCTTCTCGGCCAGGCAATTACCAGGCATAGTGTAGGCTAATTATCCGAGCGCCACGTGAAAAGCACAGTATCGATCTGAACAGGAAATGATTGTCCGTGAATTTCTCATCACAGGCGTTTGAAGTAAGGATGTGATTAGGTATTGTGCGATGGAAACTCCCAGCCTGTGCTGGCAGTCGCCTCCTGAATTGCTTAGTCCAGTGTTTCCCAACCCGGTCCTCGGGGAACCCCAGACAGTTCATGTCTTTGCTCCCTAACAGCTCCCAGTAAAACATGGTCAGTCTGGGGGTCCCCGAGGACCAAACTGGGGGACACTGGCTTAGCCAACAGTATCCATTAGGAACGCTGAGCTTAAATTATTTTATGCTTTATTTATTTCTCTGCCATCAATGTCTTGAATGAGGTAAACTTTTCATAATGCGGCACTTCTTACCAGTATAAACAAAACAGATCATAAAATAATATCCCCAGCTGCCGAATATTATACAGGCATTTTACTGCTGTGCAAAGTCTATACTCATAGCTATCCTGATGTCTGATTCTCCCAGACCTCCCCCCACCCCCCTGAAAGGGGATTTGATACAACATTTGATACACCATTGGGGGGAAATTAACAATACGAATAAGCTGGACACAGAACACAAATTAGCAGGAGAATGGAAAGATAAGAACAGCCCTTGACATCATTCTGAGCTCCTTATTAATCGGTTATCAGATTCAGATGAGCAAATGATTTATAGACTGGGCCTATATGTGAATGTGACATTTGCACAGCTGCAGACGGAACAGATAAGGCAGTGTCCCGGTCGCAGACTCCCACCTGATCCTGGGCACCCTGCCGATTTTCTCTGGGTGTGACGCTCGCACGGCTCGTAGCCATTGGCTGCAGGGGTGATCAATCCAGATACCATCCAATCAGACACAAGGAGACCAGAAGGCAGACCAAGGATGGACCTTGCAGGTGAGGGTGAGATGGGTGGGGGGGATGCATGAGGAGGGGCACGTACCAAACTGGCAAATGCTTAATGTCAAGGAGGTACTCCTGTAAAAGGAAGCCAGGTCATCTCACTGCTGGCTGGATGGGTAAAGCAGACATGTGTAAATACACACCTCACACCTACATCTGATCCCTTCTCATCTGGCTGATTGTGGCTGTGTTTTAATTATTGTGGGCTTAACACACCAGGTTTAGTCAAAATTTGAGTATCTTGAGATGGTATTCAACACTATTGGCCAAAATTGTGGAAACAGTTTTGGCATTACGCTTTAAAAATTGTTACATAGATACTGGTGGTAATGTTTATAAATAATTAAAGAATGTTAAACGATTAAGGTTCAAGGTTACTTTATTGTCATCAGCATCTTCATACAAAGAGTGATGAAAGGACATTTCTCCATGACCCCGGTGCAACATATAGTAACATATAGTACAATTAACATCAGAGTAACAGGGCGTGCAAGGTGCAAACAGGCAGTAAATTAATAGTGCAGAGATAATAAACAGTGTAGAGATGTAAACTTTGTAAGTAAGTAAAGTGCAGTTGCAATTAGCAGTAGTTTTTGTATGTGCAGTTTAGAGGTATTTAAAGAGAGACAGTCCAGATATTAGTGTGCATTCAGGGTTCTGATGGCTTGTGGTATGAAGCTGTTGCACAGCCTGGTAGAGGCGGAGCGGAAGCTTCGATACCGTGCCAGGACCTGGGCTGCATGGTAGGATGTAGTGAGGTGTGCTTGCAACATAGCCAGGGTCAGTGGGGGACGCAAGTATCGACACGTATCAGTAAAAACCCTGCATTCTTCTTGTCGCTTCAGGAAAAGTCCATTCTGTCATCCTCGAAACAGGATACATGTGGATGCTAACTGGAATCTGAAGAGCATTTTATGAGGAGAGGAACTCCGTATTTGTCACATTTATTTGTTGTGCTGAGATGACACAGAGCCCATTTTCACAATGCCAAGGGCATTGTTGGAGACAAATATTGTGATGTTGGATCCATTATAGCCATTTTCACCACTCTCGTGCTTTGCCACCATCGACGTTGTAAATAGCTCTGTGCTACGGCAAGGGAGAGAGGGAGAAAAAGTTTATTTCTCCTACAGGAGGAGTGTGCGCGATGTCAGGACCACCTTTTCATTTTGGCCCAAGAGCAATATGACCAGCCAGGGGGAAACATCACAAACATGATTTCCTGCAAGTGTCGCTGAGAGAGAGGAGCCCCGCCAGGTCCCATTTAGCTCGGCCCTGTGGGGGCCGTGGACAGCGGCCTCTCACTGGTCCATACGGGGCCTCGTAATGGAATTCAGCCAGCGATGGAGTGTTTTCTTCTGAACAACAGGATTTTACATTAACAATAATACCAGCTATACTCCTTTGATTTTCTCCATTGTTCTAATAGCCAGCTGAGAAAATACATTTAATTCAACCTCTTTGTTTATCTGCTAGCTTACTAGTTCATTTCAATAGCATAGTTTCAATAACATATCAGAACTGAGGCTGGATTCGTACCTACAGCTTGCACTTTTACTGGGAGATCTGGCCAAAGAAGTGCTGAGATATGTGTGCTTGGTATCCTATACCCCGGTAAACAGTGCAAGAGGCAGTGGGCAAGACAAGGACTAACACAGACAGGATGTACGCCTAGATATAAAAAAGACTAAACAAAGAAAAATGCTCATTTTTTTCACAAATGCATATTCCCAGAAGCAGAGACACAGCAGCATGACCAAGGTGAATATAATGAGCCAATCACACAATCACAATAGCCTCAATCATGTGGAAAAGCAAGATGTCATTTCTGTGGCCCTCAAAGTGCATGAAATGCTGCTTACTGAGGTAAATATGGGAACCACCAGTGTGTGTTTGTGTGCGTGTGTACGTGTGTGTCTGTGAGTGTGTGTGCGTGTCTGTGAGTACGTGTTTATGTGTGTTTGTGAGTGTGTGCATATGCGTGTGTGTCTGTGAGTGTGTGTGTGTGCATGCGTGCACACATGTGTGTCTGTGAGTGTGTGTGCATCTGTGAGTGTGTATTTGTGTGCGTGCGTGTGTGTCTCTGTGTGTGTGCGTCTGGGAGTGTGTGAGCGTGTCTGTGACTACGTGTTTATGTGTGTCTGTGAGTGTGTGTGCATGTGTGTGCGTCTGTGAGTGTGTATTTGTGTGTGTGCGTGTGTGTCTGTGAATGTGTGTGTGTCTGGGAGTATGTGTGCGTGCGTGTGTCTGTGAGTGTGTTCGTGTGTACGCGCACACATGTGCATGTGTGTTTGTGTGTGTGTGTCTGTCAGTGTGTGTGTACGTGTCTGTGAGTGTGTTCGTGTGTACGCGCACACATGTGCATGTGTGTTTGTGTGTGTGTGTCTGTCAGTGTGTGTGTACAGTATGTGTCTGTGTGTGTGTGTGTGTGTGTGCATGTGTTTGAGTGTGGCTGTGTGTGTTTATATGCAAAAACAAGATGTAAAAATCGTGGGGAACAAAAAAAATAACAACAATAAGGTTATTCCAAAAACACTTTTAAATGTTCACAAGTGTTTTTCAGTATTTTTTTTCCAAAATAATTATATTTTCCTGTTTTGATCTGTAATAAGCAACATTATATTCTAGCGTAAGGCATGAACATATCTATTTGTGTTTGGTTTTTTCAGTTTTCAATGAGAAATAGGTATGTTATATTTAAAGTTTGTGAATATAAGTATTTTAACGGAGCATCATACAATGAGTCAATGTACAAGCAATGTATTATATTTTACATTTTATTCATTTATCAAATGCTTTTATCCACAGCGACTTACAATAGAGGAATGGTTACAAGTTATGGGATTTGAACCCACAACCTTCACATTGTTAGTGCTATGCTGTACAGGAGCTGACTATCACAGTGCACACAGGGTATGGTTACGCATTGGGGGTGTCCCAATTGGATCATCAGAGATGAAATAATACTGCTAAATTATTAAATATCTATCATCCCCCCCTCCCCCCCATCAGCTTCTACTGTGCCTTTAGCCCCAACGCCGGGCAAAAACTGGGGTGGAAGCCCATCCCGGGATGGTGTCCTGGTAATGCCACCGCAGCATACATGCAGTGTGCCAGTGTGCATGCGTGAGTCTGTCAGTGCAGTGTTTTACTGCAGTGTCTTTACGTTTGTTCATTTTCCCTTATTTTTTAATTCTGCACCACGAAAGTGATGCGGCCTGCAGAACATGACGGGGCACTTTGTCAAAGTAAATGACATGTGCAAATCTGCTCTCTGCTTGTGGTTTCCTGTCATGTATAAAATTAAAAAACGCAGCCCAGCATGTGAGCGCTTGCCACCGTCCGTCCTGTCTGTCCCGCCTGTCCTGTCTGTCCTGCCTGTCCTGTCTGCCCTCTACCCGCTTATCTCTTCGACGTGACGTCCTTGATTGCATCGCTCTTCACTCTGCCCCCTTATCTGACCAGCACACCTGACAGAGAGAGCTTCTCTTTTGTTCTGCATATTATTTTACACACAGAGTTCTGCCCATAGACCTTGCAGTATGTGTGTGTGTGCGTGTGTGTGTGTGTGAGAGAGAGAGAGAGATGGGGAGGTTGAGAAACAGTCAATAATTCCCCATTCAGGTCAACGACCAACCGCAACGTAAGGACACCAGCAAGAAAACTTAAACAATAGAGTCTGATTTTGATAGAATGCATATTAAACGCTTGTTTTTTTGCACTCAACTGTATTTATCAAGCCTGTGACGGAGCCCAGGCAGGTGGTGGTGGGATATTGGAACAGCTATGACCTTAAAACTGAGGGGAAATCATGCTTCCTCTGAAAAGCAAAGACAAGGCCACAGGTGCAAATCTTTTGTAGTATCTAGGCATCTGCAGCGGCAGTAACACCGGGTGCAGGTCTGGGTTTACTGTGGCAGAAACGAAAGGTCACACACTCTTAGATATAGTGGGAACGGGGAGCAGCTGGGAGAGACTACTGTCAGAGGCTGGGGCCTTGATGAATCACAGCCGACAGACAGCAGATGGATGATAAAACACATGAAACAATCTGATCCAAGTAGGAAAGTAACCAGAACTGGGGGGACACAGGAATGTAAAGGAATGAGGACTTTTT
>JAODKF010000147.1:12848777-12861015 GCA_026779585.1 Mormyrus proboscirostris | reverse complement strand
CACACTGATGATCTTCTCAGCTGCTCTCACAATCCGCTGAAGCGTGTCGCAGTCGGAGACGTTACGATGCCCGTATCAGACAGTGATGCAGGTCCGGAGCAGGCTTTCGATGGTGCTGGTGTAGAATGTGGTGAGGATCGGTCAGTGGGGGCTCGCTCTCTTCAGCCTCCGCAGGAAGTGCAGACGCTGTCGAGCCCTCTTGGCTATGGAGGTGGAGTTGAGGGACCAAGAGAGGTCGTCGGTGATGTGGACACCCAGGAACTTGGTGTCCTTCACCCTCTCGCCAACAGCGCCATCGATGGTGAGAGGTGGGTGAGCAGTGCTGGATCTTCTGAAATCGATGATCATTTCTTGTCTACATTTAGAGAGAGGTTGTCGCTCTTACACCACTGAGCTACTCTCGCCACCTCATCCATGTATGCAGAAATGTCACTGTTCTTGATGAGGTCCACCACAGTCATGCCATCCGCAAACTTGATGATCTGGTTTGAGCTGATCTCTGCTGTGCGATCGTGGGTCGGGAGTGTGAAGAGCAGTGGACTGAGAAGACAGCCATGTGGCACACCTGTGCTCAGGGTGATGGTGTTGGAGGTGTTGGTACCGGTTCTGACTGACTGCGGCCTGTCAAATCTAGTATCCAGTTAACCAGGAGGGTGTTGAGGTCCAGCCCGCTCAGTTTGAGAGGCAGTCTGAGGGATGATGGTGTTAAAAGCTGAGCTGAAGTCGTCCTTACGTGAGAACCTCTCTATTACAAATGCATTAACGACAGGTGAAGCGCAGTGGATATTGCATCATCAATTGGCCAATTGGGGCAGTAGGCAAACTGGAGGAGGTCCAGAGTGCTGGGAAGGGCGGCTTTGATATGGCTCATGACCAGTCCTTCAAAGCACTTCATGATGGCCACAGGACGGTAGTCATTGAGGCAGGTCACCGCTGATTTCTCTGGGACTGGGATGATAGTTGTGGTCTTAAAGCATGCTGGAACAATGGCCTGATTCAGGGAGGTGTTGAATACGCTGGTGAGGACGACGGTCAGAACACTCTTTAAGCACTCTTTAGATAAGTAACTGGAGCAACAGTTAAATAAATTTCTGCAATCGCTAAAAAATGGAAGTGTTTCCACAATTTTGGCCACTGATGTAGTCCTCTCCTGGGCCGCTCTGCTCCTTCAACTGGTCCAGTATGCTCCTCTTCCTCAGCCGCACTGTTCCTCTTCCTGGTTGAATCTGCTTCTCCACCTGGGCCATACTGCCTCTCTCCTAGCCTGGTTCAAACTGGCTCATACATTATAAGCAGTCAGCTGCAGCTTTGTCTGCATCTTAGTTTGTTATTCCTGCTCAGTATCTGCACATGCCACTGAATTCTTACTGATACACCCACCTCCCAAAACTCCATCCTCACTCAGCCCTCAATTTGTGGTACCTGAAGTACCAGGGGGTGAGGTAGGGGTGTTTTATACTGCAGCACAAAGACAAAAATGCAAAAACACAGGCTTTTGCCCAAAGTAAAATTACTTTATTAACCTGACACAAACATAAAATGGAGTCTTAGCGCCTTTAACCAAATACCACAAAGAAAGGTTTAACACAAAGAAAAAACACAAAACACACCAACCAATAAACTAACCCTGGTCAGATGTTTCAGATCTCCTTGGTTCTCCCACACCCTTTCAGCAGACCCTACTTAAACCCTGACAGGGGACCAGTATAACCAGGGTCAGCTGAATGTCATCACTCAAACCGCTTGTAGGGAAGCGGGTGGCTGTTACACCACCCTCAGGTCTGCCACAGGCTTCCAAGGCACCAACATGTTTGCTGGAGGGTATTGCTTCCCATAAAACCAGCTCTAGTGTGCGAGTCCCTCAAAGTATGACCTGATCTGTGACCAAACCCAAGGTAAAGCATGAAATAAGATTTTTCAACTGTCTGGTTTCACACATTGTACTTTCAATCTGTTTCGATGTGCTCCTTGAATCCATTTAATTAGATTTTCTGCTCGAATGCATGACTAATGTATAAATTAAACATTTCTGTTTTTATGATGTTTTCCAGTCGCACTTAATGACCAGACGTGTCTTTCAGTTCCTCGGCTGTGAGCCCTTTAAATGACCTGCCCTTAAAGGGACGGTCATGTACACATGGTGCATGTGGCCTCAGGGTGATAAACACTCACTGTCAGCTGTCCACCAGAGGTTTTGCTTCCTCGGTAATACACGGGCCTCGCCACTACGATGTCGACACCTAGATGTTATATCAGCGGTCGAGCGAATGTCATGTCTCAACACGTTTCGCGAGCATGATATTTGGACTATAAGTATCTGTAAACTTTCCTCCAGCTGTTCACAGATGATCAGATAAATAAACCTTTACCCCAGTGATGGTGAAATCACCCCCCAGGCACCGTCGCTTCAGGCATGAATTAATATAATGAATTAAAATAAATATTATTTCCCGTTTACTGTTTACACAAGCGACGCTGCTCTGCTATCGAGTGCAGCATGAGCATAAGAGGAGAGTTGAAAGAGTGCATTCATTCGAGGGGTTTATTGCGGCGAGACGCAGGTCATTATCACTGCACTGCGCAGACCAAAGCCCTATCAGTGCATATGCTGCAGCTGTGTTTCCTGCATGGGAGAGTATCGCACGCTACACGCCCTGTTTTATTGTGGCCGTCTCACTGGGCAATCTCCCACAGCTGCCTCATGGTGGACTGCTTCTGTTTGCTTTTCTCCTCAAAGCAAAATTGGATGTAATCTTGTGTACAGTTCTGTGGATTCTGTACATGTGTACGCGTGTAGCAATCAGCAAATCATACGGGGGTCCCATAGCTATCCTCTGGGCTACTAATCAAACAAATCAAACAAAGCGTAATGGAAAAATACGGGTATAGATACTTTGCACACGTACACTAACGCCAATACGTGTTATAACTCAGCCCATGATGCAGCCCATCAGAGAGAATTGGCCACCACAGAGCTCTGGCCCAGGTCCTTGTTAGTCTCAGATCGCTTCAACAGGGGGCAGCAGCGAGCGCATGGGGAGCTCGGGCAGTCAGAGAGACGCAGCCTGCTCACTAGCCCTGGCAGTAGGTCACGGAGCGTGCTCCTCACCGCCGAGGAGGAGAAGTAAAAGATGATGGGGTCCAGACAGGCGTTGAAGGTGCTGAAGAGGAGGGTGATGTATCTCCAATGGGGACTTTTTCCGGTGGTGAAGCCCACCACGTGGGAAGCATTGTAGGGGCCAAAACAGAGAGCGAAGACCAGTAGCGTCACCAGCGCCAAGCCAATGGCGCGCTGCCGCCGCCGGCTGCTGATGTGGGGCAGCCTGCACAAGATGCGGATGAAGTTGATGTAACAGTAGCTGCAAATGATGAAGGGGATGCAGAAGAGAACCAGACACAGCTCCAGACGCACAGGTAGCAGGATTTTGAGCTGCTTATCTGTGAATTCCTCGTAGCAGGCGTTCTGGGGAGTCGGCGTCCCGAAGCTGTCACCCTCAGGGTTGTAGTAGGGCATGATGTAAACGATGCTGAGCTGCAGCAGCGAGAAGACCCAGAAGAAGATGCTGGCCAGCACGGCGTAGAGCGGACGGCGGTTCAGCTTGTGCTGGATGGGAAACGCCACGCCCAGGTACCGCTCCACGCTGACGGCCGTGAGGAAGAAGGTGCTGTTGTAGATGGTGGTGTAGAAGATAAAACCGGAGAGCGGACACAGGAAGTCTGGCATGTACCACTTAAGGCCGTCCGCCGCCTCCTTTATCTTGAAGGGCAGGAAGATGAGGAAGATGAGGTCGGACACTGTCAGGTTGAGGAGGAGGATGTCGATGGGCGTGGGCTTCTGCCTCACCTTCACACTGAAGGTGTAGAAGGCCAAGATGTTGGCGGGCAGGCCCGTCACAAAGGTGACGATGTAGACTGCCAGGACCAGCTGCGAGGGGATGGGCAGCATGGTGAGGTGGTCGTTTCCGGGTGGCTGTTCGACAGCGGGTGGGAGGAATCGTGGCATGGCATTGGAGAATCTGGGCAGAGAGACACAGACCGGGCAGAGGCGTTTAGTGTGGCGGGCAGCCGGTGGTGTCGAGCCAGGTACAGGTGGCTGGACAGAAATACGGTGTTCGGTACGCTGGTGTTCAAGCTACTCAGATAGGAGTGTGTCAGGATAAGATACCGGCCCGCTGGTCAGTCAGGGGTAATTCTGGGATGTGACCCATAGGGTTGCCATTTCATCTGCAAATGATAAAATTCTCTACAAGAAAAATTTTATGAAGTGTGTGGGCAGAAATATGAGACAAATTGCTAAATCGATTTAAGGTCTAGAAGTGCCTGTGATGGCGGCCCTGCAGGCACACAGCGGCACCTGTAATATAACATTACAGCCCTCCGCTTAACGCATTAATTACTTCAGCTGCACTCTTTTTTTTTTATAACTGATACAACTGGCTTCAGTGTTTTATAAACCCAATAATAAATTAAGTCTGGAAAGTGTTAAAGTAAGTACTGTTTACGAGACAACATACAGTATAAAGCATATTTTTATGATTTGTGCTAAATTTAATTTTGCTGTGCAAAAGTCTTAGGCAGTCAAAGACAATTATGTTTATATGATCTTCATGTTGCTATAAAACTATGATATTATGCCAGCTTAGCCGTTTTAGTACCTTTCAGTCCCCACTGAGTTACCCCAGTATTTGCGGCAACCATCGAATTCTCCCATGTAGTTATGCATTCAATCACCAGCACACCTTGTTTAGTTAATCGACATCATCCGTCTCGCATTTCCTATACCCTCTTGTCCTGTTCAGGGTTATGGGGATTTGGAGCATGTCCTGGAACACGTACTGATCACAAGTTGATCAAGATCTCATTAAATTATTTTAACTAATTAAGCCAGTGGTGATATAACAAATACATAGAATGGCTGGGGTGTCCCTCAGGCTTGGGAACTGAAGCCGTGTTCATCTAGCCGACCAACAAGTTACCAGTAACTTTTTGGAAAACGCAAGAAATTCTTATTAGTTTCATTGTGTTGCTGTATATGTTCTAATGTTAAACTGTGTTTTTTTTCTGAAGAAAATTTCATTTACTACACAGAAAAATAGCTTAAGCATTTTCTTTATCTAAGACTTTTGCACAGTACTGTATTTACTGAGTAACATTTCCGAACCGGAGGGGATTCTTCAGTAGTTTCACAATCGAAAATATATGACTCATGTGACTCTTAATCACTCGAAGAAAAGCCTCGGAAAAATCACCCAAGAGATATGTTCATCCGGCATTCCTGGGGAGATTCATTCCTGGGGAGATTCATACAGTAAAGCCATCAGTCTCTCACTGTTACCGTCCTCGTCCCCTACACTTGTTAACACTGACCGTTACGCCTCACAGGTTTCATCCTAAGTTACGCCTGTAATGAACCACGGAACATCCGGATTAAAATCTATATACTATGTAAGGGACTCGTGCTTTAAAAGAGAAACACACGCACGTTTTGGCACTTATTACACTATGGGAAATAATTACGGTAGGTGCTGTAAACGCATGCGTCTCAGGATCTGAGTGTCCTGGACACCTGGCAGAATTAATAGGCACAATTTGAGGAAGAAGGAGCCAGAGGGAGATACAGGGGGAATGAAAGACGGTTCCATTAAGTCAAATCCGAGAGCGCACTCAAGACTGGAATTTAAGGGCTCTTTGGAATTAACCTGACGGAGGTGGGTAATGAGGGAGATCTAATGAAGACATAATTACAACTGCCCTTAAATTCCATTCTTCAGCAGCGGGATGGGGTCCCTGGTCTAGCCAGAGCCTGCGTACTCACCTTAGGGAAATGCAGCCGCAGGTCCTCCAATGCCTGCAGTAGATCGCGCCCTGCGGATCAGCCCGGCTCCCTCTGGACAAGACTCCCGTGAGCAGCTGGCCACTGCACTTCACTGTTTGCTCACTCACTTCAGCTCACAGGCTGGAAAATTAATAAGGCAACATTGTAATCTACATCCCACCCACACTCCTCCTCTGCCCTTGACCCCCCTCTTCTCCAAACAAGATCACCTAGGAAATGATGTCTTGGGCGGGGTGGGGGGGTTTCATGCTGTACTTCTTTGGAAGCCTTTCATAAATCGGGATTGTGTCAGAGATATCAGTCAGCAGTAACTCAGATAGGGCACTCATTTGCCGGAGCTGTGACTTGATGGGGCCGTTCAGCTCTTAATTGACACTATTGACCTTGCACTGTTTGAGCTGTTTACCACCTGGTTAACTGAAGGCCAGTAAGCTCACATCCACCTGAATCATCACAGGTGGGTAGGAAGTGATGTAAGTAATGCTGGAGGGTCTTCCGGGGAAGACCAATGGATTTGCAGCAACAATAAGCAATAAGCCCATATATATTTTGACTCGACCACTAGCACACCTCATTTGGCTAACCAGTACCTCACTGACTTCTTAAACTAACTAAATCAATTAACTTACTGAGCTAGTAATGACACTTAACAAATACATGGAATGGCTGGGGCACCCCTGAGGAGAGGTTTGGGAACAGAAGCGGTGTTCATCTAGCCATCCAGGGAGATATCTGTAACATCTTGGAGAAATGACGAAATTCTAGTTTTGTTGTGCTGCTCTAAACTGGCATATGTTCTAATGTTAAATTATTATTGTTTTTTGTTCAGAGCAAATACATGCTTATTACTACATAAATGGCTAATCAGTTTCTCTGACACTTTTCCACAGTACTGTACATACATATTGTATATGCTGGTAAAAACAAAGAGGTAAATGCAGATGAGTCTTAAAACGTGACCACACCACCCAATAATGTCTTACAAAGGGATTCTTCCTGGTTACCATGAACTCTGACCTGTGCTTGTCTGCGTGTGTCTGCATGGGTTTTCTCCGGCTCCTTTTCCCGCAAAAGATCCTGCCGACGTCGGATGATTCAGCTTGGATGAATGCAGCAGAGTTAATTAAAAACCACAGGACACATTTTAGGCGTCATCGTTTTTATTGTACTGAGGATGACTGTCCCCGCATTTTATTCCCATTTCCCGAGATTTACAGCACTTGATCAGCATTATGTATAATTCAGAAAGCCTCCATCAGACTCGCTGTGGAATAACGGGTGTTCTGATCTTCTCAGCCACCGAGCCGATGCACGTTACGAAAGTGTTACGCCAGCGCATTACAACATGAGCCGCATACCTGAAGCAAACACCAGCTACTCAAACGCCTCCTTCACTCCCACATGAAGATCATTTCAGTGATTACCAGTTTTATTTGCCAGAATTCTCTGTTAATCGTTCACTGTCATGATTCCTTCAGATATATTTCCGTGAATTCTCTCACAGCTTTTCTCATCTGCGTATATACAGTACTCTAAAACACATTTGAAAAGGTTTTCAAAAAAATGATGGTGCAAATCTGCATTGCTATCACAAAGGATAAAGTGAAATGTCCATGTGTACATTCTTATAGCAGAAGGTTTTGCTGTATAACAAATACACATTAAAAGTCTTTTTTATTATATCTTACTAATGCCAGACAAAAGACAATATTCTATCAACATAAATAGACAAAAATGCCACTCCACATATAAACATAATATATATTATATGTTTATAATATATAAACATATTTACAAGTTCATGTAAATATATACATATATGACGTGCATATAAAGTCACATGCAAAGCGCTGTCCAGGATAAACTGACCATATAAAGCATAACGATGAATGAACTAACAAACTAATCAATGAACTACTGTAATGCAACCAGAAATGATCAACAGCATCTCTTTTTCGGTTTGACAAGATGAATGGCGTCACATGTTTTTCTGGACATCATTACCGGTGTTTAGCATTAAGAAATCCATTACGTGAAACACAGGGGCCAGCCTAGAGAACCAGTCCATTTGGATGGGGCCCTTGGCCCCAGCCACACCCCAAAACACGCTGCCAGCCATTCAGGTGGTGTCATTGGAGCTCTGGGTGGTGCTCTCCTCCGTCCCAACGCAGCTCCACTGTGGACACTGGCAGCACCTCATGTGCAGCCTTTCCACCAGATCCTTCAGGATGCGATTCAGCATCTTCCTGACCGTGGAGGAGGAGCAGTAGAAGATGATGGGGTCCAGGCAGGCGTTGAAGGTGCTGAAGAGCACAGCCTGTGCACGCCACTTGGGACTCCCCCCGGTAACAAAACCCACCACGTGAGACACATTATAGGGGCCAAAGCACATGATGAAGACCAACAGTGTTCCCAACGCAAGCCCGATGGCGCGCTGTCTTCTATGCGGGCTGATGTGAGGCAGCCTGGACAGAATGCAGATGAACTTGATGTAGCAAAAGCTGCAGATGAGGAAGGGGATGCAGAAGAGAACCAGGAAGAGCTCCAGACGCACGGGCAGGAGGATCTTGAGCTGATCCGTCGAGAAGTCCTCGTAGCAGACATTCTTAGGGATGGAGCTGTTTGTGCCGGTGTAATGCATGATGTAGACGATGCTGATGTGCGACATGGAAATCACCCAGAAGCAGATGCTGGCTATGACGGCGTAGAGCGGCCGGCGGTTCAGCTTGTACTTTATGGGAAACGCCACGCCCAGGTACCGCTCCACGCTGACGGCCGTGAGGAAGAAGGTGCTGTTGTAGATGGTGGTGTAGAAGATAAAACCGGAGAGCGGACATAGGAAATAGGGCATGTTCCAATGCATGCCATCTGCCGCCTCTATCATTTTGCAAGGCAGGAAGATGAGGAAGATGAGGTCGGACACCGTCAGGTTAAGGAGGAGGATGTCGATGGGTGTGGGCTTCTGTTTCACCTTCAGAGTGAAGGTGTAGAAGGCCAAGACGTTGGCGGGCAGGCCCGTCACGAAGGTGATGATGTAGACTGCCAGTGAAAACTCATGACTCCAGTATTCTGTCATCTTGGAGCGGAAGGTGGACAATCACCTCTGCAAAGAAAAAGAGGAAATGGAAATAGCCGTTATTTAATAGCATGCCCGAGAAGTTCCCTTGCGAGCTGTTGACTTAAAACTTCCCAGGGAACCAGACTCATTTAGTCAAGCTAGTTAGGTAACCAGTCTGTGAAGCGTTTCAAGTTGGTGCTTGTCAATAAACACACTCCGTATAGCTTACAGATCTATGCAATCATCAACCTCATGTCTGCTCGCACTTAAAACCTATAAGAGTTGTTTTGCAAAGCTTTCAGGCTAAAGAACAATATTCAACTGGTTGAATATTCAGATGCAGGCCGCTTATCAGGTGAAGCCTTCAAACGGCAGCGCATATCACTAAAGCACAATGTTAGATATCTCAACAGCCTCTGTTAGCATTCAGCTTTCATCCAAGCTCAACAATGCATTTAATGGTTTCATCACAATAGTTCAACATAAAATGGAGAGTGGTGATGGATGAGAAAGGCGATCTATGCAATGTACTGAACTGCCATGATATGAGCTTGCCTACCAAATGGTACTCATAAAAACCAATATTTACTGATGCTGCCCAATGTTGCAACCCAGATCAAGAAATGAGGGCTCACCTCATTACAGAAACTTCCCTGCCTTCCACTGGGTGGTATGCAACCCTTCGGACATGGCTAGTTAGTCCAACAAATTCACCACAAACCTAGAAGTCTGGCATCCGGCCCGCTTCCCAGACCTCTCATGCTTCGAGCATCCCTACATATAATGTGTGACACTGAATGGCGACTGGCCGCACCAGACTGTCGCCGGAGGTAAACACACGCTCGCGCGAGCATTTACTCAAACGTCAGTGTAAAGGGCCAATCGTTAATTTCAGGAAGCGAGGAGTCATACACAAGCTAAGACCAAGCTGAAAGAGACAGCTATATGTAAATCAAGAAAGAAAGTCAGACACCTACAGGGGAAAAGAGGCTTCTTATTCGTTCTACCTGGTTATCTGGTGCTGCTTGGTAATAGCTGAGTGTGTGAACCCAACAGGCGTATGTAAAGGGCTGCATGCAGCGTGGTGTCCCCTGCAAAAGCCGGTGCAGAAGGTGGCCTTTGGAAGGCGTTAGTTGTTTGGTTTCTTTTCTGTGATGCACGATGTGTTTGTTCATTACAACAAACAATAAGCGTCACTAAAACATCGCTGGAGGAAGCACAGATGTGAGAGGCTTTTGTGCATATATTTACATATAAATAAATGCATATAGAGATCTATAGGATGTAAATAAGCCCCTTTTGATTGTCTGCCTCTCAGTACACAGTTATATATTTTACAGGGCTCTTGCATCAAAGGTCATCTATGCATTTCACACCCACGCTCTCACTTTCACCCCTAGTGGCTGGTGATGAAAGTCACACTACATTTTATACATTATGTAATTCCATAAATCTTTTTATTTACAAAACTTGTATATCTATTGTACTTTAGTTCAGATACAAATTCACATTTGTATCTACTCTTACTAAAATATCTTTTCAAATGTGCTGATAAATAATAAAGAGTTATGAAGAAACTTGCAATTTAAGAAAAATGCAAAATTTATCAGGGTGCTTGACAGAATGAAAAAACAAACTCTTTGCTTGTTCATTGATATGACAAATCTTGAATCACATAAACAATTTATCCAGCTGGAAAAATCAATAACTCAGCAATATGTTGTAATTTATATTGCAAATTCTCTAAAAAGTTACCATTTTTTAAATGGATAATGGTGTTTCAGTGCTTTGTATGAGCTAACAATCATAAAGTTCTGTAAAATCTTTCACCTTTTTAAATTAGAATTTAAAAATGGCATAAGGTTGTAAGCGCTGAATATCACCCCTGGCGCCGGTTCTGCTGTCTGGTGACATTCTGCATGAATGCCTTGAGAAGGCATGGATCGGTCTCAGACATACGCGACGTACCTACAGCAGGTTGCCTCTCTCTGACCTTCCTCCACGGCGACGCTGACGGTGCTCTGAGACCTCGGCACTGTTCGCTGTTTTATGGCGCAGCAGACATGTGACCTAACAGGGTAGCAGCCACTGGGCTTCTCCACTGTGGGGCGCTCTCTGGTGAGTGCCAATCCAGAGTTGCAACTTATCATGTTTATTGTCTCATTTGTTTAATTTAATTTTTTTTCATTTTTTTTTTTTTAGTTTTTGCATAGTTTTTCATTGTCTTACATTTGCAGTTTTTGTTGTCTGTAGGGGTGTCACTAAACCTCCTCCCCCAAGAAAGCTAAGTATATCCACACACACACACACACACACACACACACATAGATGCACACATATGCAAATGTACACCCCACTGCTCATGAGAGATGCAGTCTCTGCACTTTGTGTCCGGAAACTAGGAACTGGTATGAACTGAGTTTGAAGGTGTGTTGTCCATAGTGTGGGCCGCCTGTTTTACCATGATCAGAAATGGTGACAGAATTAAAGTGGTTATCAAGAGTAAACCGTGTTATGAGGAAGCATGATTGTAACTGCAATGATATGTGCTCTTTGAACCAATGAGGAGAGTTTCCCTTCTGCTGTTTTCTAGAAATTATCCTGTCATTTCTCAAAACTGATCACTAGGTCTGATATAAATATACATATATTTATATTTTTACAAGGTACTGGTCTCAAAATAAGAAATGTCTTTCAGATTCATGAGATGATCAGCCCGCCCCCACACCAAACAGCTTGGCCAGCTTTCCGTTGTTCAGCTGCTGCGTGTTTGAGTACATGCTGTTTGTGGTCGTGGGGAAATTCCTTCCTTCCTTCTCTACATCAAGCAAAAATGTGCAGACCAAAGTGAAGAAACATCCTTCTTATGGACAATGACACTGAAAAGAGATGAGTCTGCTTCTTCAGAGCCCAGTGAATATTTGTTCTGGGACACACTGATCACACAGTGCTTCTCTCTTTTGGGAATTCATATTCGATCTTTTCTTGTTTTTATAATTAGGTAAATATTCCCCATTGAGAAGCAATTTTCCCGGAAAAGCATTTCACTGTCCAGCTGTCTGCGTGTTTCTGAGTTTATTTCTACTCGGTTTAAGTTTATAAAAGTACAATGTGGCTGACCTGCGTCTCCAGGGACGTGGGGTGGAATCCCGCCCCCCCCTCATTGTGTTTGTCAGTTAGATATTTCCAAATTGCCCATTGTTGCATAACTCTGTTCCCTATGACGGACTGGCCTCTCATACAGGGAGTCCCCCTACCTAGTCATGTGACTCTGTACTGGAAGCAGGATTGGCACCACCCCCATAATTTAGACCGTTGCCAACTCCCCAGATCAATAACTTTTA
>JAODKF010000147.1:12822157-12834071 GCA_026779585.1 Mormyrus proboscirostris | reverse complement strand
ACACCACCCACCTTGGTGTTGTCTGCAAATTTAACCAGTTTATTGTATGTATTGGTGTCAATATCATTAATGTAAATGATTAGTGGTCCTAAAATTGAACCCTGCGGCACCTCATTATGAACACGGGCCCACTGTGACATTGTGCCTCTACTGTAATAACCACTCGCTGCTTCCTGTCTGTTAACCAGTTTTTGATCCAAGCTGCTACAGTTCCTAAAATACCTGCAGCTTTGAGCTTAAGCAAGAGCTGTTTGTGGGGGACAACATCAAAACCCTTCTGGTAAATCTAAGTAGATCACGTCGTAGGCCTTTTTGTGATCAATTTCTTTTGTAGCTTCCTCAAAGAACTCAAGTAGATTAGTTTAACGGGATCTACCTCTCCTAAATCCCTGTATCCCTCAGAATGTTATTTGAATCCAGGTAATCTACCATTTTCACTTGGATAATAGCTTCCATTACTTTTCCAGTTATGCAACCTAAACTGATTGGCTTATTGTTATATTAGCATGCTTCCAATCAGAAGGTACCACACCAGCAGATAAGGATTTCTGTAATAGTAAAGTTAAAGGCTGGCTAATAATATCATCTCTTTTAAAACTATAGGTAAGATGCCATCAGGGCCCTTCGATGTGTTTATTTTGAGTTTAGCTAGGCTTAATACCACATCAGCCTCAGTTATACATATATTGGTCATAGACGACGCTGTATTTGTACTAAATGGTGGTAAGTTACTCGTGTTCTCTACTGCGAACACACGTGTAAAATAATCATTAAACTCAGTTTCATATTGGAAGAAACTTTTAATGTCATGCCAATACAATCTTCCTTTCGACATTCTTCTTAGCGAGTCTAATGTCATTTGTTTAACTCAACCTGTAGACTTAGATACTCCTGCTTTATTTTGAAATCATTAGTTATTTTCCATTTGTGGAACAGAGCCTTTTTCCTCCTGACTGTATTTCCCTAGTAAACCACCTTGGTTGCAGTTTCTCAGAATTAGTTTTGCTGAAAACAGGTATGAAGTCCTCTTGCACTTGCAACGATGTGCTTTTTAAAAATTCCCAAGCCAGTTTTGCTATTTAGTTCCATTCAGTTTACAGTTTCTAGTTTCAGTTTCATACAATTAAAGTTAGCCTTCCTAACATTGTATACTTTTGTTTTGGACTTTGCTCTTCAGACACTAAAATTAACCTGAAATTTATCCTTTAAATAATGACAAGACGTCCTTTCCCTCGAACCGCTGACAACAGCAATGACCAAACGTCAGCAGAAAAGATTTTCCATCAAAAGCAGCTAAGTAACGCGTCAACTCATGTGTGCCACTGTCGCGTTTGTTCATACCCAAAATGGGTTGTTTCATGGAGTAATTTAGAAACATAACTGGGCCGATAAAGAAACCTATTAAAACCATAAAAATAATGATTTTCCATCTCTCTACAAAAACATCTAACCAAGGTGACGTGCATCCAACCTCAGCCAGCAACTGTTTACGGAACAAACTGAGCCCTTTGGCTCTGAACCTGAGAGGAGGTGCGAATCATTTACAAAGAGCCACACCATCAAACTATTATCATCCAGTCAAGCTACAAAGCTGAGGTTTGCCAGGCAATATGATATTGGTCACTAAGAAACTTACAATCAAATCATGTTATGGGAACAACTTTTGAACCAGGTGATATAAATCCTCCACATATTGGCTTGCATCACTTTCAGCAGAATTCATGTTGGCTGTGGAATTTATGATAGACGCCCAGCTTAAGGCATGTTTTCACATAACGGTTTTTATGTTTTAGTTAATCATACCAGTTTATAATGGTCATTCTAGCTGATTTAGCTGGCCATGCTACTATGACCAACTGGATAAAACAATGAAAAATAAAAGACATCAAAGAGCAGCAAGAGGTAGAACATAACCATCTAAGACCATCTTAAACCACTGTAGACCAGCTAACACCAGCTACCAGCATAAGCTAGTTCTTAGCAATTTTTTTCACCAGGGATGGGACAGCATAATGCAACACAGCCGGAGGCATTAGAGTTCAAAGCCCTTCTGTCTTTCAGGTCCCAGTAGCAACGGCAGATGGATGTATTTTAATCGCCTAAAACTCTAAACCCAAAGAGACAATTCATCCACTCTAAAAACAATGCAAAGGAAGTCGGTCCCACAGCCACTCCTCCACGCGTCACTTTGTTTTTGTTCTTTCTTTCTATCATTACTGGTCTTTCAGTTTTATTATAGCTGCCCCCGGCTCACTGTGACTGCTTTGTAAAGACAGCGTGAGGCTGAGGTAAGACTAACTCCTGTTTAAACCTTGCTCAGTTTTAGACTGTAGTTTTGCAGGGCTGGTGAGCACTGACTGAATATGGAACGTTTTGCTATTTGTGATATAAAACCAAGCTGGTTTACAGTTTACTACAGTTTAAAAATATGATACCAAGGGAAGCGATCCTAACATCTATTAATGATGGTAACAACACACTGTTTATATTTTATCGTTTTAAAATATCTTTATTTGCTCACACTTCAATGAGCGGCAAAATGTGGGGCTGATGTTTATGTTTTTCAGCCATATGCGGCCCCCTTCTGATCTCTATGACACGCGATACTTCTGTGACAGGAGCCCAGCTTCGTGACCATTAGTAGTGAAGCCTCTGCTATTATTCCAGGACTCATTGCATGATGAGAGTCTGCCCAGCATATTTAGTGTTTATGATTAGTGTCACATCACTGGGTGAGTCCTACTCCCTTTCTCTCTCATTCTGCATGTGCCTGCACTTTTGTGAATGCTGTAGGATGGAACCTTGCTCTGCTAATGGTTCAGATTAAGCGGATGCTTAAACTTGGAGCTCTGAAGTAGAGACCTGCGCAGGATGGATTTTTCAGTCCCGCTCCTGCCCGCTCCCGCAAGATTCTGTCCCGCTCCCGCAAAAAATATATATTATTTTCTCCCGCTCCCGCCCGCAAAATCCCTCAGGTAAACATATAAGTAGTTTTATTATTACCGAGTGTAT
Source organism: Mormyrus proboscirostris (assembly GCA_026779585.1). Classification (NCBI taxonomy): domain Eukaryota; kingdom Metazoa; phylum Chordata; class Actinopteri; order Osteoglossiformes; family Mormyridae; genus Mormyrus; species Mormyrus proboscirostris. The sequence continues at coordinate 12,831,059 of JAODKF010000147.1, read as the reverse complement.
ATAAAAAAGAAACGGAAAATAAACAAATATGTTTAATTAAATGGAATGATGAACACGGACACGAACGAGTAGCTTTTCAGAACATAGAAATACACTCAGGATAGTTAGAAATAGGGTAATAATTTTGCAATGAAACAAAATAATAATAAACGTTAATAATTCCATTTTGCGGGAGACCCGCAATTAATTCAATTCTCCCGCAACCCGCACATACATGAGGACCTTACCGCCCGCACCCGCATTCATCCATCAAATCTTGTCCCGCGCCGCACTCGGTGCGTTGGGTCCCGCGGGTCCCGCGGGAGTGCAGGTCTCTACTCTGAAGTTCAGCCGGTTTCAGTACATTTTGCAGTTATGACTTGCGGTGCTTCCTTCCAGTGCCAGGTCTGCACCACTGCATGTCTGTCCACTTGCTAAATGGGGACCCCGTCCATGTCGCCCTGGGTCAAACACTGGTTCTAGAAGCTCAAGTCAACAAAACCCCAGGACATGAGGTTTCAATGGTGACGTGGGAGAGGCATAGAGGGAACCATAGAGACAAGATAGCGGAATATCCCAGGAGGATCCTTAAGCCACATGTCACCCTGGACCAGCAGGGGATGCTACTGAGAGTTACTGAACTGAACAAAGAAGGCTACGGAATATATACAGTGACTGTGACTGACAAAAACGGGAAAGAATACACTGATAGACGGACCATAAAAGAAGCTGGTGAGTTGGACAGATCACTTGTGAAGCTTTGTTGGTTGTGTTTGATGAGCACATATCTAGTTAGTTAGCTCCTGCAATAATTACGTTACTATGAGAAATCGCCCGACGTGCATTTGGGGTCAATATGAGTTAGTTAAGATCTTGTCTAAATAATAACGATGTGCACCTATGTTACAACTCTTGACAACAGCCATGAGTACAAGATGTCGCCGGAGCAGTGTTTCAATTAAAAACAGCCCATCAACAGCCTCCTCCACCGTGCCAACACCCCAAATGGCATTTTGTCCAGTTCTTTGGGGGCGTAGCGTTTACAACTATGGCTGTAATGAACTGGTAGGCTGTACCAAAGCAGGAGTTCTGCTGCCCATCTCTCACTTGCCTTCCCCTGTCAGTGACACCGCCAGAAGTGTCCATCTCGCTCTACTGCGACGTGCCCCTCACACGGTGGGACACGCCGGGCTTCGTGTGGCTAGTGGACGGGGTGAACGTGTCCAACAACGCGAGCGTCCTGTCTGCAGACGGCAGGAGACTCTTCCTGTCCGGACAGAAAGGGCTAAACTATACCTGTGTAGTGAGCAGCAGCCAGGGTACCAGTGTGGCCCAGTACTTCACAGGTGAGCCCCCAGATCTCCCATCACCTGGATCACGGGTCTTTGTTAATGATCTGATTTTACCATGTCTACTGGACCTTAGGTGTCATCTCAGCATCCTGTGACGAGCTTATCTGCAGCAGCTGGATCTGGGTCCTGGTGACCCTGCACTTTGCTGTCTGCTTCTAGCGGTAAATATTTATATACACTTCATCTCTTCTTTTGTTAATGTAATACAGCCACAGATCAAACTTTCGATCTTATTTTAAATACCCTTCATTGCATTATAGCCATACTTTTATTATGAAACAGATTACCACCATAGGAAACGCAGATTTGCCGTTTTTTTTTTTCAATTTGCAGACTATTGAAATTGAGGCATCGGGGTGGTCCTCCCAGCCAATCATCAAGCTCTATCAATTGACTCTGCCCAATCACAGGGTCATGTACCAAATGATACCATCCATGAGTGCAGTGCGACTAGGACCATTCAGAAGATGACCACAACCTAACAACTGTGGTTTCTGCATCACAGTAATGCAGAAACTGTTATTTTCATTAATATTAATTATGACATTTTTACTACTGTAGTGTAATAAAGATGTATTTTGCTTGTGATTATAAAAAATATTTTCATAATTACACAGGACTTTTGTATCTGTCTTTGTAGGCCCTGATTTTTCTGATAATATAATCCAAAAACAACACTGTTTTTTTTTTTTTTTTTTTTTTTTAAGTGTGTTTTTAAAAGAGAAATTATTCATTTTTATTTCAGTTTCTGAGAATATCCTTCTGGTTCTGTGAACCAGCTGGTTCCTTCACATATGCCCGTATCACGGTTGGGCGTATGTGAAGGAAGTCCTAAAAAACACTTCCTGCCACCCAACAACGAAAACTCCCAGGTGCATCTAGAGCAAAAGTAAAAATGAGAATTGAATTTCATCGCTCACAGTTAGACTCTCTGCTCTTCTTTCTGTCATGCCGGTTCCTTGTTATCCCAAGGCATCAGACAATTAGGTTGCGAGAGGATGCAGCTTTGCATTTAGCGTTCCAAAGCACAATCAGTGAAAACTGAGAATCTCTCTCTAAAAGTTCCTGTACTCACAGTCCACTGGGACTTGCTTACCTATATAAGGTTACTGGCTTCTGACTCTATCAAGAGGCAGATGGGTGAGAGAGAATGATCTAGAACAGGGAGGGAGCAAAATTGGGGACTGTCTGGTGAAGAATTGGGGTATGAAGTAAAAACATGGACTCTCTGGGGTCCCCCGAAGACAGGGTTGAGAAACGGGTGTTGTATGCACAGGTTTTCACTTCCACACCCTAATTAGATTGTTAATTAAAGGACTGATTGGTTGAAGAGTCCTCACATCTGGATTTGATCAGCTCAGCTAAAAGTTATCCCAAAAATCTGTATACACACTGGTCCTTTCTGAGTACGACTGGTCACCTCTGGTCTAGAAGGGCTCCACTTTCTATGTGGATAATCTCCTATCCTGAGCAACAGACCGCGCACAAGTTTGAGCTAGCAGGAACAGGTTCTTTAATAATAAAACTGCACAAGAGAACCCCACAAGAAAGTGCCTTAAACAGCCCACTTCCTGCACAAGACACTCTCATAACCCTAGTCAGTTTTATCAGACAACTCTGACGGCACCGATCTGTGTTCCCACTCCGTCTCTCCATTATCGGACAGGATGAGCACGTTGACCATTTCCTACATGATGCCTCAAGCCAGTTTGGTCTTGGACATTGGCTGCTGAAGGATGTTGTGAATAGGAACATCCTAGCAGGTGGCTCTGGATTCACAGCAATAGTAGTGTAGGTGTTGGAAATCCTCACCCTCAGCTGCTAAGACTGGAAAGTCATCTGACTACATGTGAATTACAGAAAGCCCCGTTCAACATATCCTCAACCCCCGCACTATGCAAACACGTGAGATCAAACCCTGTTTAGTGCACCCCCGCTTACCACACACTCTCTTTTACATAAACTTTCTGGCATGGCAGGCTGTTTGGGAAACACATCAAAACTAAACAAATCAAATTTGATTCCCAGGTGAGTGTCACCCCAGCCCCAGCACACCCACCTACTCTGTTTGTTCTCTCCCTCCCTATATGTCACAGGCTGTGTTCTTCCTAAATTCTACTGAACAGTGACAGAAGGTTTGTGTGAAGATCTGGTCACTGCGAGGCTGGACCTAAGCCAAGTTAACTGGGCAGGACAGATTCATCTGCAGAGTGGCAGGTGGTCCAGCCTGTGACATTAAAAATGAGCTTCACGGCCAAGGATCATTACAGGCGGCGACAAAAAATAACTAACACCTGCCGGCATGGCTGTTAACCTCAGCTTCCTGAGCAGAGTTTGCTTCTGCTTCTATATTAGCAAATTTCTTTCAGATGCCTGAATTTGTCACTCTGGCAGGTGATCCCCCAAAGTTACTGGACCCTGGGTGGTAGGTTGAGATCTGACTCTGTCTGACCCTGTCCCATGTGTCATGTCCCCGTTTGGCCAGCAGGTGTCACTGGCCAGCCTGTTACCTCCTGTCTTGTAGCCCTTAGTCCCTAGGATGTTTATCTACACCCTGTGTGGCTTAATGGGCGGAGTGACTGGTTCATCACTGATTCAGACTCGCTTTTGTTACCGGCTTGAGGCTGGCCAGATGCCCCAGTGTCAGATCCAACGTTCTGCAAGCCCAAACACACAGGACAGGGCCAAATGGGACTGATCCTGAATGGGACAAGAAGAGTTTTAATTAGGTATGTTCAAACTAAACAGGCCATCAGTCAAAAACAGGCTAAGGCTACTGTACATTAGAAGTATCAGAAACTAAAGTGAATTCTCATAAGACTGGCCCTGTTTCATTTTGAGTAATCAGAGATTTCTCCCCCCCCCCCCCCATGTTTCTATTGATCCCCCTGGGAAAATTCTCTTCTCATCTACTCCGCTTTGCTCCCTCTCTGTAGGTGAGAGCAAGCTTGCCAGCAAACGGCAGCCGCCTGCAGCAGTACCCAGGGAGCTGGGGATTAAGGATCTTGCTCAAGGGCCCATAGGTGTGCCAAGGCTGGACTCAAACCAGTGACCTTTGGATCACAGACACAGAAGCATAACCCACTGAGCCACATGCTGCCCTCAGATGTAATCAGGCTCAGCTGTGCCTACACTTACAGTCACAGATATTATCACAACCTCTCGCTTCTTCTGGTTTTCTCAGTAATTTTCGGGGTCCTTCATCGTCCACAGTCACATTACTTCCTTGGAGATGAATGGGTGTGTCAGTGGTTGGATTACATTGCTCTGGTCTCTGCTGTTATGCTTCCATAACACTAGAGTCGATTGATTTTCTTTTTCCCAAAGTCCTGCTTGTACACGACTAACTATCCGGATGACTTGCTGCAGCTTTTATTGCAGAGATGCCACAGAAAATCTCCTTTGGGTGACTAAAAACATACAGCAGTGAGGACAGATCAGTTACAGTAGGCAAACAGACAAATAGATTCCCATGAAAGGCTTTTGCATCAAAAATCATCAATCGAACAAAACACCAGTGTGAGACCGGCATACCGATGGTTGTATAAGAAGGAAAAAGGGAGACACAATGGATGGGCTTCCGATTATTTGAGTGCCAAGCTGGATATTCTTTAATTAAACATGGCGTTTAAGTGAGCAATGGCTTTCCTTCTCAGTATCTCTGGAGTGCCTCTGCTTAATAGTTTGCTGCCATCTGCTGGCACCAAAGAAAAACACAACACAAACGTGCACAAACATGCCTCGTTTTGGGTATAACGGGGTCACCTTAATGACTGCATGCTTCTAATAGTTTTTGTTAATTATCCGTGTAGTGACTGTGGAATTATATTTTATGTATATGAAGTGTGTATTTATAAAATACTTTTCCCCCTTAGAAAGGCAAACTGTTATTTAACACGCAGACTTCTTTAATACTCTCCTCCACAAACCAAAGCTTTCCTTTGGCTGACACATTTTTTAAAGAAGCACAGTGGCCTATTTGTTAAAAAAAAAATGTGTATTCTTATATTACAAATGTTTTTTTATGGAATTGTTTTGACCAAGTACAAGTCTGAAATGGAAATGAGGATTAGAGAGCAGCATGGGGATGATATCGATCTCTATCCCAAACGTCCCGGCATCCCTACACTATCCCCGCGTACACAAATTGCTCCCCAACCCCATCCCCGCATTCACCAACAGTACAGTATACAATTCTGTACATGTCCATAGGCCTATTAGCCATTGAATATCTTAATTATTTTATTACTCTCTTGGTACTTTTCCTACATATTTATTTTGCATTATTCACTTAGAACTCGCAACTATAACTATAACTCATCTGAAATTATTGGAAAACTTTGCTACGTAGAAGTCCATGCATGCATATATATTGATTTCTTATTCGTGTATATTTATGTACATTTGTGCTGCATGTATGAAGTGCGCCTGTCTTGAGACATACGTCACTGTACAAGAAGGGCCAGAGCCGCCTCTATTTTGTGAGGAGGCTGAGGTCCTTTAACATCTGTCAGACTATGCGCAGGATTTTCTATGAGTCTGTTGTGGCCAGTGCCGTACTCTACGCTGTTGCATGCTGAGGGTAGCGGATGCCAAAAGACTCAACAAAGTGATTCGCAAGGCCAGGAACATTGTGGGGATGGAGCTGGACTCTCTTAAGGTGGTGTCAGAGTCACAGGAGCATGTTCAGTGAGAGATTAGGATTACCCAGCACTACTGAACGACACAGGGAATCATTCCTGCCTGTGGCTGACTCCCTATACAATGGCTCCACATAAGTACAAGTATCACACTACACACCTCAATTCAACCCCATGTAAAGATAATTTCTGTATGGAAATTAATATTGTTTGTATATCCATCCATTATCTATACCGCTTATCCATTTCAGGTCACGGGGAAGCTGGAGCCAATCCCAGCATCTTCAGGCAACAGGCAGGGTACACCCTGGGCAGGTCGCCAGTCCACCGCAGGGCCAACATACTGTAGACAAGCACACTCACATTCGCATTATATATAAAATACATAATATATAACATATATTGTTTGAATATTGAATTCTTTGTACTTTAGAGACCCTTGTAATTTGGTATTGTAAAATTTGTAATATTTATTTATATTGCTTGTATATTGTTTACATAATATATATATATATATATAAACATTAATTTAATGTATTGTTTGTATTTTGAATTCCTAGTATTGAAGCAATTGTATTTTTGGTATTGTAATATTTGTATTATTTGTTATTGGTATTTGACTTGTTAATAATTTTCTTACTGTCCGGGAGCAACTGGATCCACATAATCTCAGGGATCATTAAAGTATTCTGAATCTGAACTGAGGATTAGACTTACATTTCACTTTAAAGCAGTGTGGCATTTCGTACATTACAGATCCAGTCCTTAATTAAAATTTCACATCTCGTCCAACGACAATTAAATTACATTTCACATTCTATCTGTCATGATTTGTGAGCAGGCGAGTAGGTAAGGAGGCGAGAGCCACAGGGTGAACGGAAAAGGGGGTTTATTTCTGGACACTAGGGCAGACAAGCACGAACATCCAGTAACAATACAATGACGGATCTAACGGGACTGAACTCAGACACGGACTAAATACACAAGACAAGCTGTCAGTAACAAGAAATGGATGAGAACAATCAGGGAATCACACAAGGTAACGAAGTGGGCGTGGCACACAAGAGGATCGGATGGAGCTGGGCGTGACACCATCCATCGACATTAATTACAATACACTGGGTTCTATATTAAGGTTATATTGGCTGCTATATTTAGCGTTTATGCATGCTCAGAAATTTTGTAAGTGAATGTTGGAATTTCCTGTTGTCACTTTACTTGAAATGTGTATTACTGTACACTGTAGTACTTACACTTAGCTTTATTTTTCCTTCTCGACAGGAACTCTTCATCTGTGTTAATGGGAAAATAATAATTACAAATAAATAATGTAATCAATCAGTATGAGAAGAATTCAAACATTTCATTGCCATTCTCTCATTCATTTAATGAAGGTAGATCATTTGGCTGCATCACAATCACTGATTTTATGGTAGTAAGTTACTTATTTAATGGAGTAATGCAACACAATTTTGCAACTTTTTTAAATGTCAGAATGTAATAAAACCTTCACTGGAGTAGTCCTCTATAAATCTTGCAGGATGCTTCCTCACACTGTACCTATAGGACTCCACATTAGATGTGTCAAGTCCTTTTTGTGCCCTGTCCCTTGCCAATTGATAGTTGTCTGTGGATAAAGCAATTTGGCATAAACAGTAAAAATCCCTCACAGTAAACAACAGCACCTGTACATGATTAGAGAAAATCATCACTACCGTGTCCAATGAAAAAGCAGGATTGCAATAAAAGTTACTTGTAAACGTGAAGACTCTGACTCGGTATTTAGGCCATAGTTGTTTGTCTGCCATATCCCCTCTTTTCACCATTTTGGCAGCGTTGTTCCGTGGCCAATAGCAATATAGCTCCTATAAATGTCAGAGACAAAAGAACACCAAAAATGAACAAAATATAGAAAAACGATGCTGAAATTAATACGAAAAGTAGCTAAATGGTCATCACTTGAGAATTTCACTTTGAAACTGCTTAAACTAAAAACAGCAAATTTATAGAAAACTGACAATGATGCATCTTCTTCATAGTTTACATTTTACTGTCCTTTTCCTTGTATCTGTCCTTTTTCATGTCTTACCCCATTTACTTTCCAGCCAGGATGATGGTACTGTATTACACCAACTGAATTTTCCCTCAGAAAGTGAATAACAGCAAAACATTGATCAACCTAAAATTAAAAAATGAAATGCATCTAATGACTTTTCAGTGATAGAATTGTTTGTTAAGCACATTTGCCAAGATTCAGAGATTATGTAGAATGGCAAGCACAACTCTAGATCCTCTTCAATGATTGTCCTCTGTTCCAAGCAATCTTCAGATACAATTTTCATTTGTGCGTTTCTCACATGTGCTCTGGACGCTCCAATCAAATGAGAGTCACAAGGGCTGAGAAATAACGGCTCGACCTGTTCATAGACTCTACACTGGAGCATTCTTCCACTGCTCTTCCTCTCAAAAACAACTGAAACCACTTCACAACAAGATGTTTCTTTTAGCATGAATGTGTTGTTGGGATACATTAGACCAACTGTATCTTCCTTAGTTTGTCTGCTTTTGGTTTGAATTAAAACTCTACTCTCCTCAATTCTTTTCACGGCTTGAGTAAGAGGACGTCTTTCAGAGCGAATTAGTTTTTTAAGCTCCTGTAGATAGCTTTCAAAACGAAAGGCACTGCAACTATCCAGACATCCAAATTCTTTTGCATCTTCCGTGATGTGAATCAAAGAGTAGACATTGTACACCAAGAAGCCTTCCTCATATAAAAAAAATAAATAAAAAATCACCCTTGTTCCACAAAAAACACAAGTAATTCCTGTACATAAGAACTGTCGCACTGAGCGAGTTTTAGAGAAACAAGCATGCATAGAGCTAAAGGCCATGAAATGCTCAAAGAACTGGTCTGGAAGAATTCCTTTAAGA
>JAODKF010000147.1:12787552-12799972 GCA_026779585.1 Mormyrus proboscirostris | reverse complement strand
ATTTACAACTTGCTCCACAATAATGCCTGCCAATCATTCTTTGCTACCTGTTAAAGTAGTTTAAATACTGTGCGTGTGACAAAGCTGCCTTAGATGTCCCCGCTGAGCAACCCTGGCACACACATTCATACTCTCTCTCTCCCTTAGGTCACACACACACACACACACACACACACACACACACACAGACACAGACACACACACACACACACACGCTTATCTCTGGAAAACCATCACGTTCACTCCCCTCCCGCTGTTTCCGCCTGCTGTCGGCAGCGCGGATGCACACACGCTTCTGATGGCACACGCACCTAATGTACATTACTCCCTCTGTTTACGCACGTTCATAATCCCAGACATTTAAATTTGTCGTGCTATTTTGGGCGCGCTGTTCTCGCTTTACCACAGTGTGGTAGAACTTGCACACTGTCACATGTCCGGATGGTGCCAATTACAGTCTGTGGCGGTCATTTGGAATTGCCTGACACCTGTGTTATATCCACCGCTTTAAAGGAGGACCTTCAGTTATTAACTATGGCATGATTACGTGAATCCCGCTTATATCACATCTGATAGTGTTTGCCGGTGGAATGCAAAATCTATTCAAGGGGAAAACCATGATTATCGTCCTGCGCTGCCTAGACTGTTTGCATCTGCCACCCCTGGCTGTTTCAACCATAATCTTGCTCTTCTGAATGCTCTCTCCATAACCAACAAGGCTTCTCTAATCAATAACCTCATTACCCAGAAGAAAGCAGACATTTTTCTTCTTGGCAACAAGCAGGGAATTATTTACATTTAGACCTTATCCACATGAACATGGGTATTTTTTAAAATGTAGCTTTTTGTGTGTTTGTAAAACGGTGTTTTACATCACTGAAAACAGCTTTTGTAAAGCCCCCGGTCCAGGGTGAGGATTTTTAGAAACTCTTTTCAGTCTTAAAGTGTAGACAGGGAACAGGTCAGATTATGCACTGCTGTCCACGCCAATCACAGTGTACATTAGCTGTTCTTAACCTAGCAGAACTGGTAATAAGGCCAACATGACTCTATATATGGCTGCAACAAAACATTAAATATGCCAAACTTTATACTTCAGATCAGAGTTAACCAAAATAGCATGTCGCTAAATAGCACTATTTTCAATTGAGGAAAATATAAACTAATTTTACACATTTGATATTTAGGTAATAGTGTTGATCTGAAAACTGGAAACAGATGACCGGAGTGACCAATTAAAATGACAAGCACATAAAACTGATTCCCACCCCCCAGCATAATCGTTAACACCTGTTCTCGCTAAACAATAAAGCGACCACTGTATTGTGCTGTAATATGGTTTGCTGGCAGGAAGGATGGTAACGCGGTGTATGAATGCTTGAGAAAACGTATGAGGTACAGATTGGGCAGGTGGTAAGAATCAGGTAGTGACACCCCATCATCCACATAATATTGCCCTAGAGTGCGATTTGCAATACAATGATACTGACCATAGAGCACAACATGTTTTTAAATCGCACAGCCCTGCCACTGTCACTTCTCCAGCACACAGACATACTTAGAAGAGCATTGTTTATTACAGCAAGGCTGCAGGTCTCAGAAAACCACAGTTGAGGGGGCATGCTGGCCTACTTCAGTTTTTCCATGTACAATTACATTCTAAAAGTGAACTTCATACAGACCAGCTACACAGTGCTTTAGTAAGCCAGCTTCTGCTTACAACAGCCAAGAATTGTCACACTGCCTCAATACGGAGACCGCAGCACCCTCAAATCAAAGGCTTTTAAAAAAAATTGCTCCAAACCAACCAGAATTTTTTTTATTAATATGCATTCGGTCATATTATATAGACCCGGAAAGCGCAGGCTGAAGATTAAGCACGGCAATTTAAAAGAGCTGGAGTTTGCATACTCACCCTCTCGTTGCGGTCGGCGCAGAAGAGCCGCGTGTGGTGGCGTTTCTGCACCACGATGTAGGTGATGCCTGGCTGGTACTCCTTCTCCAAACTTATGCAGGCCTCGCGGATGGCCAGCAGCTCATAATAGAGCACCTGAGTTTGGGGGGGGGGGGGGGACATGGGCTCAGCGAAAAGGGTACATGCTCTCTGCCAGACTCTGCAGGGCTGATCTTCCTGCTCACCTTCCTGAACTATTACTGCAGCCATTCATGCTCAAAGCAGGTCCACTTATAGGCGCCGTACAAAATGGAGGCAAGGCAGAAAGACACACGTATCCCAGAATCATCCCAGAGGGAAGAACATTCCTCTGGAAAAGGCTTTGATACAGGGCTGACCGTGGCACTGTGGGAACTGGCAAAGCTGGTATGGCACGCACCTGTCGGAACTGGCCCTCTGACACGCCGTCCCTGTAGAAGATGATGCGCGTGGGCTTGTAGCGGGTCGACTTGTAAAACTGGATCAGTAGCTCCCGCACCATGGAAGCCAGGTCCTGGATCACCTCCTGCCGGGGTCGCTGGACCCGCACTGTGGCGCAGTAGCGGCTGGGGTGGGCGTCCATACTGCCCACCACCTGGGGGGGGAGGGGCAAATAGGCCAGCTCATAAGACTAGGTCAGAGTGCCTCAGGAGGGTACACGGTATGACTAGCAGGGCGGAGCTAAGCATACAAAGAGATAATAGGGCTGTACTCACAGCAGCAATGGAGGGCTTCTTCCCATCTCCTGCAGGGGGGTGTGTCACATCAGCCCCCAGGAAAATGACTGGCTGTTGAAACACTGAGGGTCTGGTGGAGGAAAATAAGAAAAAACAGGATGAAGAGTCAGACAAAGCCTACTCCAGTACAATCTAGACAGATGTTGCTTGTTTTGTCCACAACTGTTGAGGGGGGGCTCTCTGGGCTTCTGGGGGAGTGGGGATAACCATGCATTGTGGGTGCACACACACAATTTCAAGTCACACGATCTCACCGCTGATGAGGCACCAGGATGTTGTTGATGCCGCCCAGCTTGACGTTGATCTTGAGGCAGAGGTTGGACAGGGTCTGGGGGGACGTCTTCACCACGTTCTTCACCTGGACGCACTGGGTGGCCATTCCCAGCAGGGTGTCTCCTACCCGCTTCACCTCCGCTGTGGCCAGAAACAAACAAAAGGCACACAGTACGATAAGCAAGATTAACGCCTGCATCAACCAGAACCAACAAACGCCTAAGGAACAAGTCCTGTTCCTTAGGTATTTGCGTGCAATACAATAACATACCACAGATGCTTCTGAATTCCTTTAGAAAGCAGATACCAAAGATGATTTTGGATTTCAGTCTTCTGCATTTCACGAACACAAACCACAGCAGCTTCGTGGTTAGCAATAGCATTAGCCTACCCCATACGGCTTTCTGAGCCTAGCCGTAGCACACGTCACACAGGTCTTTGTATGGGGCGCCCGATTCTGCACTGGCACGTACCATAGACGGGTGTCTTTCCGGGCAGGATGACGATGATGAGCTGCAGCCCAGAGTAGGTGTTCTTCAGGTGCCTGAACATGGGCTCCACGCTGTCAGCACCCTGCGCGTACTTGCAGAAACACGGCTGGCCCTGAATTGGCATCCCCGCGTCCTTGGAGATCTTCCGCAGTTGGTCCGTGAAACCCCTGCCAGAGGGAGCAATGCCAACCATTAGGGCTGAGGCTGAAACAGATCCACGTACCAGTCTACAGCAGTCATTAAGGCCCATGGCGAAGAGGAAGCCATCTTGGCAAGGAACAGGAGCTCACCTTGGGTTGGGCACTCAGTGCTACTCTCAGATATTACAAAAAACTTTAAATAGACATGTAATGAGATTATATAACCAACCCTTACACAAGTACAGCAGATGCTCCAGTTCAAACCCAGCTGTTCCTTGGATAAGAGTCTGCTCTACTCGTGAAGCTGCCTTATTATCACAAATTAGTTCTTAAGCCAACTCCTCTCCAAAGCAATTTACAGATTTTATTCATTTATACATGGGAATTTTACTGAATTTTGGGGGGAGTCCTGCCCAGACAGCTCTATCTGAATGCTATACCTGTAGAGAAGAGACTGTGCTTCTTTGGACTCAAAAGGTCCCAAAACTTTTCACAGAAATGTGGCCATTATTGCTGCTATTTGGCTGGCAAACACTCAAAGATAGCTTGTAATTATATCCACTTGTGCAGCTGAGCACTAATTTTTTTCAGCGAGATCCAAGTTCCTCAGAAAGTCACTGAGAGTTTTAACTATTAAAGAGCATCTGTTGGACAGAAAAACAGATACAAGTGGTGGTGATGGGGGGGGGGGGGATCTGCAAAAAGCAGAAAGGACAGGTGGCTGGCATGGGGCTGCGATGGGTACAGGTAGGTCTTACTTGAGGATTTCTTCACGACACTGCCTCTGCGTGGCAAAGCAAGCAATGGCCCACATCTTGATCTCCACACCTGTGTGGAACTGTTTGCCCCTCATGTCCCACACGCCGTGACTCGGTGTGGCCACTGTCCGGTTCTGCAATGACAGCAGACGGTTCATCTGCTATGCGGGGTGTCAGCAAGGATCCTGAAATCCCAGCGCGCCGTCTAAAATCGACGTGCTGCTTGTGTCAGAAGACACACACTGGTTTTTCAGATATACATGAAATTTCCAAACATTTCCTTCAATGGTTAAGCTAGCAACATGTTTAAACCCTACAGGGGAATAATAAGGGATAAAAATAAAGTATGGGGATAGAGGGACACAGAAGCAGGACGAGGCATTTAACCTCGTTAAACTTTTACTTCATGGCCTTCGCTTCGTTCATTGATGAAAAATAAAAAAAACACGCAAACATTCTGAGAATCAAACTTTACATAAATGTTTTTAGCACCATGCTCTCAGAAATGGCACTGCTCTGTGGAGGGGGGGGGGCAGCCAAACAAATCGTCTTGAGTGAAGCAAATTAATGACCAATGTTTATCCTGCGAGTGCTTGAAGTGCTTGGGGGACCTTGGCCCCCAGAGGACCGCCGAGAGTGCAGCCCTGTACGAGGGCGGCACGGCCAGTCCTCTCGCACTGCAAAACAGACTATAAATACACACACTTTGCCTTCGTGTGGGGCTGTGATGCAACTTCAAGTACAAACACCCCGCATTACATATTGGGGAAAAACAAGACAGAATCACATTCACAAACATCCCCCAGTCCACATCAATGGCAGTTCTGCAGAGCACAGGCCATCTCCTGCATCTTAACCCAACTCAAGAAAGTCAAACATAAAGTGCTGTAAGGCAGACATTTATTTAATCTATTTGTGAATAAGTTTACATGCTAGTGTCAGCTAGTAGGTACTGGGGCAAAGCACTATACTTATATCACACTGAGATGTAATGATTATCATCGTACACCAAACTTCGTAACAAGAGAAAATTTATCGTGTGAAAAGACTGTCAGTGAAAATTGTCTTTTTTTTTTTACCACAGTTTAAAAGGGGGCTTTTAAAATGTGATAAACTTGTGTAAGTGAAGCCCTGACCTCACGCAGCAAAGCAGGGCATTGGCAAGGCAGTGGTTAGTGTCAGACAGACAGACACACAGAATGGGCGTGGTGTACAGGAAGGTACCATGAAGGTCTCTGTGCTCACCCTGCCCCCGTACTGCAGCATAGGCGCGGGCAGCACGCGGCCCGTCACATGAGCCATCTCGTCCCGCACTTTGAACTGGAACTCCTGCACGAATGGGTCGGCCTCGTAGTTGGCACTGCGCACCTGTAATGGGCAGGGAACAGCGATGCCACTGCTTACCTGGAGTTCATGCGCCTGATACTACCTCTAAAAATCCATATACCCATTCATAACAACCATCGTTATTCATAAAAAAATGTAAATTTGCCTTAAAAAAAATAAGGAAAAAGGGGAAACAAGTCATCAGAAGAAGATAGATAGATAGATTAGATTATGATAGATTAGATGAAGGCCCTGTTCACACCTGGCACTAACATGTGATCACACACCAATCACAAGTGGGGAGCGATAAATACAGTTGTGAACGCACCCAAAACGTACTGAAGACACAGCGAGATCCAATCTCTTCAAACCACATTTCGGAGGAGGTCTGGGACATATGAATAATAATAATAATAATAATAATAATCACAACTTTATTGATCCCCGTGGGGAAAATCCTTTATTGGGGAAATTCTTTTTCACGCCTCCCTCAACTTGCTCATTGTAGAGCAAGCTGTCCGCGCCCAGGGAGCTGGGGGTTAAGGGTCTTGCTCAAGGACCCGCAGACATGCTGAGGCTGGGTTTGAACCTGCGAACTTCAGATTATGGTACACAGGCTTAGCCCACTGAGCCACATGCTGCCCCCTCCACATTCGTATAGCAGTGTGAACACAAATGTGTCCCGCACTGCACTGAAGGACCGCCTACTCAGCTGTACCTACACATCAGACGCGCGAGCCGTATTTCACATATGATTTATGCAAGAACACCCGTCAGTGCAACATGGGCCACCGTGCAGCAAACTGCATTGTGAATAACGACGCATCTTTCTTCTACCTTTTCTTCTTTCCATTCGCATGGAAACACTCAAAAGTGCGCATGCAAATTCGGGACAAATAAATTGTACTAATGATTTATTAAAAATGTTCTGGAATTTGCACAGATCATACATTTAATATGACGCTTCCTTATTTATCTCAAAGCTGCTCTACGCCTTATTAATTTTGGTGAACCATGAGGTAAAAATGACAAAGGTTAAATTAAAGGGTGTAGGTAAGAACGTACGTTCAATAGCCTAGATAATGGACATATTAATAAAATCATATAGTAATAGTGTGATTGTTTGTATAGTTTTATAATGAGCTGTCTAGGGGCTTGAACTCCCAGTTCAGTCCGACTCCAGTCCTGACTACTTTGCTCCTTTAACTTCACTAGCTCCAAGTCAGACATACAATACAGCGTATCAGACAAAACAACGAACCTCTTCGTTGAAATTCACAAATTTTGAACCTTTATTGGTTATAATTAAAAGCCAAAATATTATCATACGGCAACCAAAATAATGCAATACAGACTGAACCCTCTGCCCTTGAATAGAAAAGTACTAGCCTGCCCGAGGTATTTTTTAGTACCGAAAGACCTTTTTAGCATGTACGTTTGTACAATATTGTCGTGGTATAAAAATCCATGTCGAAAACCGTAGAAAGCTGAACTTTATTGTGAAATATAGCTTGATTTTTGAAGTAATCGATTTTAATTATGTGAAAAAAAATCATAATAATTATCTAATTAAACTGTAATAACATCGTGATTTTCAAGATTCGTAGAACACAAACATGAAATATAATCCCTTTTGGGAATTACTTAAAATTAGGAGGACACACTAATTACCGAATTATTTATTCATTTATTTGTACTTCATTTTGAGTATTATGGTGTTCCATACAAAAATCTTAGGCGGTTTGGTTACCCTGAAATGAGCAAATAACTTGACTTCTCCTCCTCCTACTTTTAATGTTTGGTAGAGTCTACATACAGAAGTGATCTGCGTGCCTATTTAATTTGCAAGAAAATGAGATCCGATTACAAGCGGTCAGTCGAGACGCATGCAGAGACACATGTTAATACCTGGTGGAGACAGGTAGACAGGAGACAGACAAGATTAGAATGAGACAAACAGATAGACAGATAGAGGCCTCCAGCCACCAGATGGCAGCACCACTCACCAGCCTGCTTATTTCCTCCTGTCTGTCAGGTGCAGAGCGCGCCGTGGCTTTGATCATGGTGGAGGTCTGATTATCTGTCAGTTTTTTGATGCAGCGCTGCCCCGCCACAATGTTACACACCTGGAGGGACGAGACCCAGTCAGACTATACCAACATGGGCCAGCAGCCATACTGGGAAATCGGCCAGTGAACCTCCCCAGCAAGCCTTACCTCCAGGGGCAGGTAGGTGTGCTTCTGCTCTTGGCCCACCTGCAAGCAGGGCAGGTGAGGGTACTTGAGTTGTAAGCTGTATTTCTCTCGGAAATACTGGGCCACAGTGCGCTCAACCGTCTGCCCGTTCTCCAGCTGTAATGGGAACCTGCAGAGAAGAGGGGGACAAAGATGGATGCATGGCTCCTGCCTTTCTGCATCATGGCGTTATGAAGGGGAACAGCGACTAACGAGGGGAAGTTCCTGCGGCATTGACACATGAAACGTGAGAGCAGGAAAACCCTGAGTCCCAGCCAGTTTCCCCAGCTGCCCATCACGGTGACTACAGTGACATCACAGATCGTTATGGCAACCTCCAACACCCCCAGCAAATGCTACAGGCGTGCAGGCACACTCACGTCTGGTGGCTGGCTGGCCGCCGCGTCACGTTGCATACGCGGTACTTCCTCCGCATGGTTCCACAGTGCGTCACCTCCACCTTGAGGCCTGGGGGAGAGTGGCAGCCGCACGGTTAGCCCACGCACACCTCAAAACACCCACCCCCGAATGACATCAGCTCCACTGCCAACCCACTCCACATGCTCACAGGTATAAGGCCCATACATTTGTGGACTGCTAGGGGTGCAGCATGAGGGAGGACAGCAGGAATCATACAGGCTAATGCAGTGACTGGTCTTACCTTTAATCTCTTTGGTGAACTTGACCCGATGGGAGTCTGTGAGGGGGCGTGGCTGCTCATCGATGTTGTGGATGTCCAGAACCTCACACATGAACTGGATTACAGGCTGTGCTTTGTAGAAGGCCGTGGCCGACACTGTAGACAAAAAAAAAAAAAAAGGGGAAGGGGGTTATCAGAAGTGGCGGAAGACCGGGACCAACAGGAATGCCAGAAAGGAATGTTCTGGCATTCTGTGTTAAACTTTGACAAAGTTTAACATCTTATTTTCATTTCACTTCTGTGCAGACTGACATTGAGACTATCCGTGTGCTTAGAAGTGTCTGTTGCTTGCTGCAGAATGCTAAGCTTTAGGATAAGGGCAAATAAGGGCATATTTAATCACCGGAAAAAGAAGAGTCGGTGTAATCAAGCTAATGCCACGGCTCCCAAAAGGGATCAGTTTTACAAAAACGTTAGAAGCGATCTGCACGAGCAGGGGCCCCAAACAGCACCTGTGTGTTTGAACAAGCATTTCACCGTTTCACTGCAGCTTAGCCAGCAAGCAGGAAAGTACCTGCCGTGTTGCCAGAGGCCCTGCTCTGAGCCGCTCTTTCGCGGGAACACGAAAGCAAACACAAAGGCTCCAGATATGCTCTGATAATGGGTCCGGCTGCAGGTGCAGGGCCATGCGAAGCCAGAGGAAAAGCTCCATGGGTGACGTGCGCCAAGGTGTGCAGCTCCCTCAGGCAATATCCAACAGACACATGGAAAGCTGAGCGGCTGTTGATTTGGACTCTGATCAAATCATTCTTTAGCATGGAGATGACAGTGCGTTTCCTCTAATTCAGGGGTGGCCAATCATATCCAAAAAGGACTGCTATGTATGCGAGTTCTCACTGCTAATTAGATTACTAATTAGAGGACTGATTGACTGAAGTCACCTGGCTTTGACCAGCTGACCAAAAAGGTTATCCCAAACACCTGCATACACACTGGCCCTTTGCTGTACTGTATCCATCAGGGAACACCACTAATATCCCCCACAAACCATACCTCTAGTCTCTAAAGGCACAGAGGACACACTTGAAAGGGACCGCTAATGTTACGAGGTCACGTTAGATTGTGTGTTTGATCTCGACAGCAGCGCAGCCTGCGAGCACCTTCTCACGCCACGTTCCTCCCACGATGCCATGAATAAAGGCTGAGGCTGCCAGGCCACCCAACTTCTGAAGGCCAGGCTGGCGTACAGTGCGGGCAGCTGGGTAAACGCTGGCACCTCTGGGGAGCCGGGCCAACGCCGCGGACAGGAACCAGGAGGAAACAGCCAACAGGCTTTTACATGAATTTAGATGCACCCCCCATGCCAATTAAAAGTAGCTTCATCCCAATGACAGCAACCCTTGAATCCTCACCATCAATGTTGAGCATCATCTTCCACATGGCGGGCCGCACGGACTGGTGGAACCCGAACCACACCTCCCTCCCTCCTCCCAGGGGGTGGTCGTAACCCTCTGGTGCAGAGAAAAATGACCGGCCCACTGGGGTGTACCTATAGACAAGGACGTACATCAGGCTTGCTGCGCCGCAGACCGAAAATCTGATCTGAGATCAGCTTACACAGGGCTGCACAGGCACTGATTGGATATGCCCACATGCATCGACATACTTCATGGAAGGCAGGTGGCGCAGGACCACGTCCACAGCATGCACCGGGTTGGTGCTGATGGGCTTGTCCAGCTCCAGGGGTTCTGGCATCCCACGACCCGTCAGGACCTCATGAAGCAGATGCCAGCTGACCAGCGACACAAACTTGATGCTGACCTTGAAGGGCCGGTCCTTCCCTCCCTCTCCTGGCAGAGTGACATCCAGGTCGACCTATGGGAGCACAGTGACAAAACCTCTAGGTCTCAAGCGGGAAATGCTCAGGAGGAACTCAGGAAAGACTGAATGGCAGTTCGGAACACGACTCACCCGAATGTCACATTTTCTAATTTCTACATCGATTCACAGCGTATTCTGAAAAGCCTTATTGATGTCCGACGATAACGGCAGTTTCCAGTTTTCAAGGTGTTTCAATGCAAACTGTGGTTTGCAGAAACACTGCCTCCAGCAGACCTTAACCGCACATGCCATCTCTGCAGCAGACTCCCACCGCAGGTAAATGGCCACGGTGTCCTACAGCCACCTCATTCCATAACCTTTTAGCTCGAAGAGAGCCTGAATGCCTAACCACTACCTTAATGGGACTGCTGAAGAGCTAAGATGGTGCTTCTTACCCCTGTGGGGGCCACTGGCAGTGGGTTGGCTGTGTAGAGGCTCTTTTTGCCATCGTAGACTGGCCTGCGGTCCCCAAAAATGGTCACCTTAAAGTGCTGCACCATGGAATCCACCACTTCCCTGTAAGACAGCAGAGTCAGAGCGTAAAGGGATGTTCAATGACATGCAGAATGTCATTGTTATACGGTTATGTCTGACTATATTTCATTTATTACTTTCTCATTTGCACTATTGTCCTACAAGAACGTTATTTCATGCATCATATATCTGTATATCAATTGACAATAAGAGACACTTTGACCTTTTCCACTTGAGTATTAAGAACAATGTTCAACATGAATTTGGCAGATTTCCCCCACACAGATGTTCATGCAGCACAGAAATACTAGATGATTTCTCTATATGAGCAAGGAAAGAGGAAGGCTATGAACAAAAGCCAGTGGAGGATCCATGTACCTAGGGCTGCACAATAACATGTCGCAGTGATTTGAAGAATTTGCACTCTTTAATCAATAAAACAGCAATAAAATTTACCCAAAAATAATAAGTTCTGTTTGGCAGTTCATCTAGAGTAGCAGAAAGCGGGTGTCTGGACAAACATTTATGCCCATCATCTAAGGCCCTGATGATTATTGCAGATGACATGATCAGGATGTGTGCACAACAGGAGAAGTGCAGCCTATATCTGGGTTTATAAGCACTGCTCTCACACGCAGGTGCCTGTGAAATGGAACACCCGACGTTGACTGCCAGGCGGCGCCTACTGTACCTGTTGACTCGGCGTGGACACTTCTCAGGCTTGATGTCCACCTCATAGAGGTAGACGTCCATCTTGGGGATCTCCACCTGGAAGCAGTTGGCCAGCAACTTGATGGGCTTCCCCATCGTGCCATAGCCAGGGCGTCGTGGCACGGAGAACAGGGGCTGGGCCCCAACGGCTCCTAGGTGGAAAGAGAAGGGGAGGGAGGTCACCTTCTAAGAGTATAAAAAAAGTAGCTTCAAGGCAGCCCCCCCAATCACAAGGCTGCAGAAAGTGCCAAAAAAAAAAAAAAAAAAAAAACACATACCACACACACCTACAGTCCAAGTCCATACAAATCTCAGCAATAACAATATTGGAACAGAAGGTGACACTTGTGTACACAAGCTGCCAACATACTTCGGGAAATTAAATGGGGAAGTCACCTATAAGTGTCTTTATGTTTGGCCATTAGACAAAGCACGGTGGAAACTCCCTTTTAATCGGAACACATGGCGAGACACTCCTACGTGAACGACCAGAACTAGTAGGCCCATGCTTCCTGCATTAATGACAATCCTACTGCTCTCGCACAACTCATTTTAATGGGGCAGCAGAGGCACCCAACCCGGCACGAGTACATGGGCATGCTGGGTGGTTCATGTCGACGCGCATAGAACTGGGGAATCCGCAAGGTCATGCCCAGGTGGCCGGGCAAAGACAAGCCAATTGACTTTCAGCGAAGGTCATTCTGCACCTCCTTTAAAAGCTGGCCGCACGCGTCCAATGGACCCCCAGGCACGTCCGCTGGAAGCAAACGATGCTATTTCCATTTGAAAACTATACACATTTGACAGTGCTATAAACTAAGA
>JAODKF010000147.1:12770536-12782779 GCA_026779585.1 Mormyrus proboscirostris | reverse complement strand
GGACACAACGGCGTCAGTCAGAACAGGCTGGTCCCAGACCCAAGGGGTGACAACAGCAGGGAGGGGGGGGGGGGTGTGTGCAGGACCACAAGAATAATTGTTCCACTGTGTCAATTTCCGTGTACCACTCCCAACTTCGAATTTCTTCTCTGCCACCCAACACATGCATGCACCCAATATGGAGTCACTGCCACGGAGGACAAGAGGTGGCATCTGAGTGCAAGGGCGACATCCTCAGGGGCCAGAAGGAAGCTTGGGAAAATGTCCCCCGTGACTCTCTGGAACAGACCTACCCTTCTAACTACCAAGGGGGGCCTGAATCAGCTTTTGCTGTCACCCCAGGGAACGGAGCATGGCTTACTGCCAGCAAAGCAGTCAGTCAGGGTGGCAAGGGCTCACAGACGAGCAAGCACACGCACACAGACATACATACACACACACACACACATAGGCACCCCCCCACCCCCCCCCCAGAATGGGCTCCCTCTTCACAGGCAGCTGAATGACCACTCTGTTACAGGCTCCGACCTCAGAGGGAGAGGCGGGGGAGCACAGTAACACACAGTTAACAGCCTGAGGACACCAATGCCCTCAAACAAATGGTACGACGACTGGCAGGCCTTGGAGAGGCCATTAATAAAACCACGAGCCAATCATATGCTCCGAAAAGCACAGAAGCATACTTAGTGCAAAGTACAGAAAGAGGCAAAAGAAAGTATGTCTGCCGTCTGCTTCCAATGGCACGTCTCCCCTCCCCCAATGCGCCACACATCCTTAATCGTCCACATTCTCCCAGCCATGGAGCCCCAAACTCCAGACGCCTCAAAGAGGAAACACGCAATATCTCTCCCCCCACCCACCCCACTGGGCCCCACAGTCTTCACAGGGGATGGAAGGGGAGAAAGGGAAGGGAGAAAAAAAAAAAAAAAACATGCGCACACAACAAAAGACAGACAAAACTGTCCAGCAAAACAGCATCACCCACTCATCCTGATGCCTTTGAAACTGCTCCCTGTCTGACAGACCCCTCACTCACAAACACAAACCCCTGACACCCACTGAGCAAGGGTTCATGTGCTCCTCCTGGTCTTCCACACAAAACACAGCTCAAAGAATGTGCCTACTTGAACTTAGCCTGTCCAAAATTACTCAACTTCCACCCCAGAGTGCAGTCTCAATATGGCAACAGGGAACAGACATGGGTTCTCAAATGTCCCAAAGTGATCCTTCTACTCTGAGTTCCATCAAACTCTTTAAAGGATTATTTTTTTTTGGCCACAGCTAGGGTGGTAAAAAGAAACCAGCCTCTTACAATTTCCCAATCAACTGACAACACATCGCTTGGTTATAGCATCTGTGGTCACACTGGCTTGAGACTGGGCTTGCCGAGAGATGATGGGAGGATCCAAAGAGAATGAGTCCCCTTTCCCTCATAAATAAAGAAGTGGCACCATCCAGGCCAACAAAGGCCCAAGCGGAGCAGGCTGCACTCTCCATAGAAACCCTCTACAATCCGCCACCTCCATGTGGGGGACGAGGGGGGGGGCTGGCTCATTGTTGAGGCCTTGCCGAGCAAGCTGAGAAACAGGGGATTGCTGTCCAA
Source organism: Mormyrus proboscirostris (assembly GCA_026779585.1). Lineage (NCBI taxonomy): Eukaryota > Metazoa > Chordata > Actinopteri > Osteoglossiformes > Mormyridae > Mormyrus > Mormyrus proboscirostris. The sequence continues at coordinate 12,781,176 of JAODKF010000147.1, read as the reverse complement.
CTCCTACCGCCTGCCTCTTCCTTCACCCATGGTGGCCAGGAGCATGAGAGAGAGACTCTGTGTGTGTGTGTGTGTGTGTGTGTGTGTGTGTGTGCGTGTGTGTGCGCACGCGCACACATAGAATGCTATGTGGGGGACGGGTTGGGCAATGCAGAAAGAGCGGGAGAAGTGAAATGAGGACAAAAAGGGAGACAAAGACGGTGGGAGAATGACAGGACGCGCGTGTTAGGAGAGCAGCCCAAAACCACAAGCCAGATTTCTACCAAATTTCACTCACTACATCAGGATTGTAGGGCTGCATCTGCCTGCTCACATGCTATGACCCGACAATAAATCCCAACAGTCTTAACCCAGGACCCCAAGCATTGATCCGTTTCTGAATCGGAGAACTAAACATGAGGCGTGCCCATTCGATTCTGATAGATCCCCATGCAAGCAAAAAAAAAAAAAAAAAAAAAAAAAAAAAAAAAAAAAAAAAAAAAAAAAAACACAAAATTACACAGCATGCTACTGACTGTTCTAATCCACTATGATAAATGGATTCAGGTGAACTACACACATATTATAATACCAGGCTGCTTTACTGACGGCATGACATCCCTCAGGAAGCGGCAGCCTTGACAGTACTCCAAGAATACTTAGAGCTAGCCCGCTTATCTTGGAAACAGAATGGTATGACCAGGTCCTCCAAGCGACTTGCAAACACACTCAAAGAACGACCTTTGGTGGTTAGTTACTTAGAGGGGCCTAACGTCAAGGGAAATACAGACCTCCCCATATCGCATGTCACTGGGTCTAGGGTCGGTTTTGTTTCAGTAGTAAAGGGCTTCTGTTTCATTTCCAGCAGAAATTACATCCAGAACTATGCCCCCCCCCCCCACCTCCACCCCCATAAACCCCTTAAATCAAAGCCCTTTGAGTGACTCAATCTGCCTCTGACTCATTGCACGTGCCAACAAACCCCAACTAAACAGCCTCAGTTCCAGCAGCTCACTGCATACTTTGTCCCAAGAAAGATCCCAAACCTCCCTGTGGCAGAGTCATCACTGATTACAGTACCAAGGTGATCATTGCATCAGCAGAGCCCCAGGAGAAAGACCCATGGCAGAAGTGGCACCATGGCGATAATGCACAAACTGCAACATTTCTAATATACTTTTCCCCACTGCTAACATATCAGAAGTATGTATTAGGTCTGAAAATGCTGCTGAATTTCAGATGCTAATACTGAATCCCCACGGTCAGCCAATTACAAAAAAACCCACATTGTTCTGTCCCCATGTTAACGTCAACAGGACTAAAACAAACCTACGCGTCAACACCAAAGGTTGAGACAGTGTAATCCCAGCTTCCTTCATTAAAGTAACTGTAAATCCACTCGTTCAACTAGACACTGCTCTGAATTAACAGATCTGGTCAACAGTTTTTTTTTTTCTTCCAGCCCCTCTCAATGTAAAGTAAATAAATGCAGTTCAAAACAGACATCTTACATCTATCCATGTCCCTGGTTTGTGAATACGTTTAAAGTAGGGGCTCCGAATTTTTCTGCCTAATTCAGTTTCACAAATTTATACAGCTGGTAGATTACTGAAGTGGTTCAGGGTACGTACAACAACACAGTTGAGTTCAGAGTTCAGTGGCACTATAGAAATGTCCCTCATGAGAGTGACACACACAATCTGAATGTACACCATGGAAATCTAAAGCTTTAAGAGGATTTATATATTAGCTGGTTTCACCAGGGATTTTCCCTCATCTTCCATCAGCATAACCGGCTTCATAGCTCCCCAGGTGCATCTGACCCAGGGTGTCACACAGTAGTGTGTATTTCCCTGATCACTCACAAGGTGGCCAGGTTTCTGTCGCTACTCGCGCACAGACCCGGATTAGGTCTCAACCCCCGCCCCCTTAACTTGTAGTTCCTAGATTTAAAAGGAGGGATTTGGGCCTAAGCGTTCAGTCTGACCATTTACGGACGCGCATCGTTTGATATATAAATTTTACAAAATGCACTGGTGGAAAACAGCCGCTTAAAGCTGTGTGTGTGTGTGTGTGTGTGTGTGTGTGTGTGTGTGTGTGTGTGGGGGGGTCTGTTGGAGTTTAACTCCCCCTACACACACCCCCCCCAAGAGTAGCTAGCTAATATCCCACTCCTTGCCGTGACTCATTAACAATGCGGTCCAGCTGGCCCTAACGCCGGCCCATCTCCACTTCGGGTGGCGGCGGCTCCTGTCAGACACACCTGAGGGGGGATGGGATCAGTCACCACCTGTCCGCTACAGCCTAGGCCCAATGACGTCGACAAACAGTCACTTTCCCCTCTCCTTAACGACCACACGACACCCCGGCTACTCTGCCCGCTCCCGGGGCCGCTTCACCACCACGGAACCGGCTCGTAGATGTCGCTGTCGCCGCGCTATCGACTAGCCAGCTAGTGCGTTAGCCAGCCAGCATCGGATCCCAGTCGAGCAGGAGCCGCCTGCTGGCTCTGTCCTCCTCTCGCGCAGACAGCTAGCCGGCCAAAGTAGCTCGTTAGCAAGCCGGCTAATTAGGGAAGGACAGGCTTCTACACCCCCGCCCCGGTCGATAACGAAGCAGCCACCGAGCCGTGCCGTCGCCAACGTACAGGACATTATTCGGGCTCTTTCCGGGGGTCACGGAGGACTGGACGATACCTGTAGTTCCGATTTCCATTCATGAGGTCTCTATCCGGTTCCTCCCCGGCTCTCGAACGTCAAATCCCAGCAGCTGAGCTCTCAGGGGTTGGCTCCGTCCGGTTCACCCAGTCCAAAGCCCTTTATTTACCCAGGCGAGGACGGTTTTTTCCACTGCCCGGTTCCGTCGCCGCCGAACGGGCCCCTATCTTCACCCGGGGGTCCGGCTGGCCGGTTCTCCTCCGCGGCCCCGTGTCTGACCCCTCTGCCGGAGACCCTCTCTCTAGTCTCGGATTCTATTTAATTTTTCTCGTCCGTCGCCGGGAAAAAGTCGTTAAGAAGCCGCTCCTTCCGCTGGACTCCGGGGATCTTCAGCAGTATTCGCCTCAGCTTTACGTGTCTTCGGTCCGTCGCGGCCCGGTCGTCTTCTCGACACCGGCGAGAGCGCTGTCCCGTCCACTAGCGTTATCCCGCTGACGAGCCGGAAACCCCGCGGTGTACTACTGATCGTACGGCCGGCCCCAGCGACCCTCCGTCGGGGAAGTCCTCGCACAGCGACGCACTCGGCTCTCTGACGGCGCCCAGCGGAGGCCTAGCGCTTTCATTGGCCGCCACGGCACGTCACCGTGACGCGCGGCGCTCGTACCGTCCCCCGCAAACCCCCCTCTGAAAGAACGTCTCATTTTTGGACGGCCGGCGAGCGGTGAAGATGGTCCGATAGGCAAGGGGGTGCTATCCTGTCATGGCCAGATTAATACTTAGAAGACATCCAAGATGTAGCAAATAGTGCATGTCTCTCTAGAGATATACCTGATATGGACATTCTCTTTTAATGTGGACCTATTAATAAACTTAATAAAACCGTATCGTATACATGTTCAAGGTATTTTCATGTTAAACCTTTTACAGTTCCAGGACAGAAAAACGATTTTCATAATTTTTAGTGTATGTTTCTCTGTATCCGTGTGCGGCAGCTGAAATCATCAGCAGTCTGTATTATGCTGGACCGTAAAGAATCTGACCTTACTGGTTACAATACATTGCTGTCATCTCCTTCCGCTTCTACTTACTTCAAATGAAAAGTTTGCATAGTTTTGTGACAGATGTGGCAGAGAGAATTTATTTACAAAACTGTTAAAAAAAAACCGAGATATGCTTTATATACAAATACGTAGAACCAACACATTGTACAAGAATATGTACCACAGACCACTGTAGTCAGCACTCAAATTTTCTTTTCTTCACAATGAAGTCAGTGAGAAAGCATTTCAGCAATGTGTGATATCTACAAGTAGATTATACCACCTTTGTCAAATCCATTGTAATTCTCTAAAAAGCATATAGAATGAAGGGTACAGTTTGTAAACAATTATTTATTTTATGGTTGTAAACTCAATGAGACACCATAGAATACAGTTTTAGAACTGACGACAAAATAGATTGGATTTTTCAAAACCAGACCATGCCTCTTTTTTTAACAGCTTGCCAATAATATACCAGTCAAATGGTATCATGAGTAAGCCAGTGAAAACATAACTTTGGGCGATTCCCAGTGCTCAGGCAGGGACTGAACAGATCGATTCCAATGTGATGCCCCCTTCAAAATAAAAAGTTACTAACAATGATGTGTAAGAAAGCAAGCTACTCAATCTGCTTACGTTATGCTGCCTCTCATTTACAGGAAGACGAAGCCATCAGTGTTTAGCTTTATGGTGCTTTCACTGGTCTGCCAGACGTGAACTTTTAAGCAGGTTGGGCACAGAACAGTAATTTAATTATAGTGGTGAGTCACCCATCACACCCACTATTATCATAATTCTAAGACCACCCTCTGACATAAGGAGTAGAAAATTTATTTGCTTTTACTGGAAAATAATCCTACACACACAGTAAAAAGTCACACAGCCACTTCAAAGACGACTTATCTCCAAGGATACCTGTAGATAAATTTTCATTTTGTACAGTGTCATTTGTCATCTTAACAGGGAGTCACGATAGTTGCATAAATGTTGGATACTAGGTTTGGAAGTGAGATGTTGACAATGAATACTGCGAAATGACAAAAATGACATTTTTTTAACCTGTGGTGGGTGGGACACTGCTTTAAGCAGCGTATCCATTGGCGGCTGGCTAGGAATGATCGCACTGCTGTTCCATCTATTTCAAGTTTGGAAGCCTCGTTTTCATGTCGATTTTAAAATGTGGTTTCTGATGTAAAACTGGATTTAGACTAGAATCTTACATGAAAACCTAGACTGTGGCATTTTCCTCTGACATTTGTCAATCCAATGTGTTTTTAGTACAAGGTGGGAGTTTACCAAATACCAGATTACACTGGAGCCTACCACTGCTGGCATTCAGCATAACCAGTCCAGCTGGGCTGTCCCCCTTAGTTTCTCAACATTCTGGGGACTTTTGTTTGGAAGAAAACCACTTTCATCCAGAGATTAGACAGTGTCTTCAAAGCAGAAAACAAAGCACTGCCATTATTACAGAAGACAAGAGGAAGACTTAAGTGGTGCATCCAGTTTCGATGGACGACTTCAACATAACACAGAGTAGCGCAGTTAACACAGCGTTTCCTGAAATGATCATACTTTTGAAAAGATGTTAATTTGGCACCAGAGCTGTCTGAGGGCCTGGTTCCTGTGCTCTACATGCTGAGATAGATGGTACTACATTCGAAACAGGGGAACCTATCTTGGCATTAATAGCGCTTCACAGCACCCCAACATGTAACACACATGTAAAACCCAATTCCCCTTTGCCACATGCCTACAATTCATCTTTTATCCATCCACCCATCTACTCAATTATTCGTTACAGAGTAGCAGAGTCATTTTCTACCCATCATAATTTCAATGCCATTTTTTGTCCATGTCCTGCTTATGGGGAAGGCTGGGTAATTTCTGTGTGAAACACCCAACATGTTTATAACCAGCAAAATGAAGATCGATGTGCAGTCTGTAGTGGGGAAGGAGGGCTTTTGTACACAGCTGGGGAAAAATACAGAAATATTACATGGCACTTACCAAGACGAATATAATTCCAATGCACTTCTGTGTTACTCAGGTCCACAGATTTACATGCTATTTACATGCCATTTACAATCCATGACACAGATCAGATTAAGACACCAAACCCTGTGCTGGGGGGATCATGTGAAGAGGGCAGGATGAGGCCAGTGCACATGGCAGCCTAGACTGTTTGACCTGTACCTGAGAACCTTGGAAACCATCACACGCTCCAGACAGCACCAGAATCTGCAGAACAGACGTTCTCCTTCTGCATCTCCTAATTACATTATTCTGGATGTATTACTTTAAGAACATCAGATCTCACGACCCCTAGGATTCTAACGACCATCTAATCATCAAGCCCGTCAGTACCTGACTTAGTTGTGCAGCAGGTTAAACCCATTAAAAATATTAACTGGCTGGTGCTGTTGGGGGATTTTTAGGGAGGGAAGAGCTGCTATTGGTGACACCACTCCCTGAACTGAAACACGACAATACTGAACGACGTGGCACAAATAAAAAAAGGAAACAGTGGTAATAAAAAACATTTATTTTTAAAAAATAACCCTCCCCGTACGTGACCCATACTATTTCATACAGAGCGGAGAGAACTGCTTTCCACGTGGTTCCGTTCTAACTTGGACTGAAGTGCTCTGCTTGGGCTGCGCTCTGCAGTGGTACATATTGCTTTTGAGTGGGGCAGGGGTGACAGACTGGGGGTGACAGTCCCTCCTCCGCATCAGTCGCTTCAAGTGCAGGGATGCTGACCACGGCTGACGACGACGGTGACGATTCCGTGTTGAGGAAGAGTCCCAGAAACAGAATACGCCGACTGTGCTACTGCCCCTCTCCAGATGCCATTGAAGGCTAACCGTTATCCTCACGGAGAAGTCCGCTCTCACTTTCTAGAGATGAGTGAAACACAGCTAAGGAAAGGGGGGGGGGGGGTTAGCCGTCAGCCAAAATTGGGGAAGTGAAGGACAGGCTAGTCTACAGTGCCCCCTTGAGTAGGACGGACAAAACTGCACTTTAAGAACTACACCTTGGGGAGAAAAAAATAAAACAGAAACTAAAGTGCAGAACACATTTCTGGGATTCTTACATGGTGCCTCACTGCTGAGGATGGAAGGAAAGGCACATGCTTGAGGCAGGGCGCAGGGTATCTGGGATCCCAAACCCTTGTGTGCTGCCTCTACGTGCAATACCCCCCCTTCTGTGCCAGCAAGGAACACAGAGCACCTACGGGTATTCGGCGAGATAGATGGGCACGGGGGAAGGGGGCACAGCAACCAGAAGGGCGAGGTCAAGAAAAGGAAAAATAAATTCACCCAGGCATGATAGGACAGGAATGCTGGAAGAAGAGGTAACTGGTGGAGTCGGAGGGGGGGATGTAAACACCTGTTGCTAAGGTGGAGCAGCTCTCGGTGAGGTATGTGATGGTGTGTGTGTGTGTGTGTGTGAGTGAGTGAGAGAGAGAGAGAGAGAGAGAGAGCACGCAGAGGAATGCGGACATGCCGCTCTGACTCACACACGGGAGCGAGTCCTGGTGAAACCGGTGGGAGTGCTGGTAAAAGTGAACAGGGAGTGTTAGGCTCACACAGCTCGGTGTCACCCGTCACGTCCGCTCGATGGCACATGGGGGGGGCTAAAGAGGAGCCCATGTTGCGTTTTGATTGTGTGCGTTTCATAATACTGCCCCCCTACCCCCACACCGAGAGTGGAAGCCTGGTTATATGAGCACCAGGAGGAAGAGAGCAGGCCCGTCAGCGCCCCCCGTTGGTCAGAATGAGACCATTGGGCACCAAAAGCAGGTGGGGGGGGGAATTGGCATATTCACAGATCTTTAGCTCATGGGTGGTCTGTACCCCCCAGAGCAAACAGGGAAAGAGAGAAAGGAGGTATTTAAAAAAATAAAATAGACGTCGACCCAGCTCTGAGGCGTCGGGGCCGAGGACCGGTTCTGGCCTTCCTTCAGAGTCCGCCTTCGGGTTCCTGAGCTGCCGTTTCACAGGCTGGTGTCTGCTTGCCGTACAGTGTCCGGCCGGCTGCTGGCGCTGGTTTGGTCCGGTTTGCCGATGTGCATTGTGTCCAATGTACTACACGGTCCCTCCCCATCCCCTACGTTCCCCGGTAGCCGCTAACTCTACGGGTAGACCTACTTCCTGCTGCGCTCCCATTGGCCGCTAAGGCACTCGTTTACATCTATGGTGTGCTACCCTGCTCCGAGTCTGTCCTACAGCCCCCCAGATCACCCACACAGGCCCTCAGGGAGGGACGGGTGCAAGGATCTAATCTGCTACCGCTAAGTGCTAATGTACCATGCTTCCTCTGGCCTTTTAAAAAAATATCAGCTATACCAAGAATGCGGCGGGCAGGCGTCATCCCGGGGGGGCGGAGTCAGGGCCGTGCCACCGGCTTCCCCTTCGCCTCCTCCATATTGCATACATACACGTGAACGTGAAGGTAATACACATTAATACACATTAAAAATTTAAAATTAAAAAGCCCATCAGGACAGAAGGAGAGAGCAGTCAGGCTGAGAGGACTCCACCCATGGGCGGGGCTCCAGCAGAGATGGGGGCGTGGCCCAGCAACCATGCTAGCTCAGGCGAAGTACATGGTCCGCAGGGTGTCGTGGTGGATCTGGACGGCCTTGGCCAGCGCCTGGGGGTCCCGGCCGTTGCTCTGCCCGGAGACGTGGCTGCCTTCTCCGCTGTTGCGTGGGGAGTGAGGGAGAGGTCAGTGAGTGGCACTATAACCAAAACTTCTTTATGGGAATTTCACCCTAATTGTTTGGCCCTTTAAACCCAAAGACAAGATTATGAGTTTTGGTGCTCCTTTCCAAAATACCGTCTCGTAATCGTTCTTGTGAAGCCGTATCAAACACCCACAAGGCCTCATCTCTGAGCTAGTCTCCACCCAGCCTGCAGCCGGAGCAGGAAACGAGCTCCGCTCACCTGTCATGCTCCTTGTCCACCAGGTGGTAGCGGGCTCGAAACGCCACCAGGCGGGCGTAGTAGGCGGGCGCGGGGATGGAGACGGAGCGCGTGCAGCGCACGTAGGTGTGGCACAGCTGGTAAGTGAGGATCTGCAGCTCGTCGGCGGTGAAGCGGTTGTCGTCCCAGAGGACGTAGTAGTGGGATGGCCGGCTTGTGCCCTGGGGGGGGGGGGGATATGTTCCATCAGCAGCAGCGACACATGGCTGAGTCTCACGCAAATATCCCCGCCCTTACATGAGGGCTCACCTGTATGCCCGCGTGGCTGCACAGGTAGAAGTCGAACTCAAAGGGGTGCGTGATGCTGGTGTCCACCGTGGTACCTGCTGGGATGTTTCCACTCTTCCCAATCTGACGACCAGGAGACATTTCGAGCAGTTATCAACAAACACAAAGGGGGTCATACCCGCCTGCTTTTAGAGCATCGCGGGCATCAGTATGGCCATCGTGCCAGCAGGACCAGGAGGCCCGCGCCTGCTCCGACGGACACTCACCCGCTCAGATTTATCGGCGCAGAAGAGCCGCGTGTGGTGGCGTTTCTGCACTACGATGTAGGTGATGCCTGGCTGGTAGTCCTTCTCCAGTTTGATGCAGGCATCTCGGATGGCCAGCAGCTCGTAGTGCAGGATCTGCCGGGATGCAGCAATATGGCTCAACCTGAGAGAGAACAGCCTTCTGCCCCGCCCTCCCTCTCGGACCGCAAATCACAGCCCTCCGCCGGCCTGGCCTCGGCCAAAGGGAGAAGCCCCATACCTGAGGCAGCTGCCCCTCAGGGACGCCGTCCCTGTAGAAGATGATGCGCGTGGGCTTGAAGCGGGTCGACTTGTAAAACTGGATCAGCAGCTCTCGCACCATGTAAGAGAGGTCCTCGATCACCTCCTGCCGGGGTCGCTGGACCCGCACTGTGGCGCAGTAGCGGCTGGGGTGGGCGTCCATACTGCCCACCACCTGGGGGTGGAGCGGAGCGTGAGGCAGGGTTCAAATCAGAGAGGGGGCAACAGTTCTGTGTTTTTCATGTAGTCATTCATTTCTTCAGCTCTATGCCTCGTACATCCAATAGAACACAGTAGAAGCCTCTCTTTCTGTCATTGAAGGTCTTTCAGAACTTCAGAAAGAGCAGGAGAGAAAGAGGTAGAGAGAAAACAAGGTCACAGTCAAATGACGTCACGCTGGCCATATCCAAGGAGGCACTGAAGAGCCACATCGTCCTCGAATTGATTGCAAGTAACGGAAGAAAAACATCAGAGCCGTTTGCCTTCTGTTCAGGACGTCAAGGTGAAAAGAAAAAAAGCCTATGTCTACAGGGGCGCTGTGTGTGGGAGGTACGCTCGCACGCACGCACGCTCGCACGCCTGCACTTTGCAATGGAACATGAAGATGGGAACGTCAGTAGCTGGTGTTAGCTGATGCTGGTGATAACGGGACAAAGACCGAGAACAGATACTAGTCTAGGGAGGGGACGGGACTGCCAAACCAACAGCGGTGACAGGAATTGGAGAGAAACAATGACATACAGATAAAATAACTAGAGAGTATGAGAAGTTTCCCTCCAAAGCGAGAGCAAGGACATTTACCACAGCGCTTAAGTAAACCACAACGAAGAGTGACGGTTGCCTGGCCCATGTCACAGCCACCAGGAGCTTCTAACGACTTTAAAACACCACCCTGTGCAGTGTGGGAGAAAGGTGACGGGGGCACGGTGTAGGCCCCGTGGGGGTGACAGGAACAGCATCACGTCAGCGACAGTGCGTCAGCCTCTTCCTGTTCCCTTACCTGTCTCTCCTTATTGTCACCACCGTATCACACCCAACCCCCCCCGTCTTCCTCACCCGACCCTGCTCCCGCTGTCCCGGTGAGTCAGCGCTGCCTCACCATTGCTAGGCAACAAGGCCCTGGCGGTCAGGCACGCGGCGGCGGGACTCCAGGGACGCGTCATTTCCTGCGCGGGCTGACTCATGAAGGACCCCCCCCCC
>JAODKF010000147.1:12760061-12770525 GCA_026779585.1 Mormyrus proboscirostris | reverse complement strand
GCCGCCCCGCTCGTTCTTTCTCTCAGTGCCAAGCGCTGGCCGTTGAAGGCAGTGGACGGAACCACAAACCAAACTCGCTACAGTCTGCTTCTCACAGTCATCCTGACCGCAGTGCCAACATCCGTTCCTACTGCCTGACTCAGTTTGTTTTCACCGTCGTGTAGTCCAGTGTCACTCGTGTAGAAGAGTGCCCTCTAGTGGGCTGCAAATGTATATTAGGTAAATGCCTTTTGGTCTATAAAGGCCAGCAAACACTTTGTAATGGTTACCATTCAGACCTTGAGGCTGGAAAGATTGAGAATCCCTGAGATAGATGGATACTCAAGGAAAACTCCTTACTAACTCCAATAAGGCCAATTCATACTTCACTGTTCCACATGCACTTCCTGGCTACGGATGGTCATGTTCGTGACAGCTTGTGTTCATACTATATTTTGCTGCGGATGCGGACGGTGGCGGCCGGTGCTGCATACAGCAATGATATTCCACCAGACCAGCAGGGGGCAGATGTATTGCAATAAACAAAAATACAAGCGTGTGTAGTGAAATGGTTAGACTTTTATCAACAGTTTTAAAATTATTAGTCTAGGCTTGGCCAATACTAGTGTAATATGGCATAACGTTGTGTATTGAAATCCTTGACAAAATTAGCTGGGACCCCCTCCCACCACTCCGCTTTATAGCCGAGATTTCAAAATGCTACAATCGTGCTGCTCTTAAAAATACCGCTGACCTCGGTATAATGTCTGGACAGTATGAAAAATTAGATATGCCGGTATCTCTGACCCTCTTCATACAGCTGCTCACCATAATTACTATAACATCAACTGCAACATCAACTCCTTCCTCTATTCCTTTGTCAGTGACCGCTGATCTGTGAAAGACCGCTCTGCAAAATCTGGGCTACACGCGTGCCGATCATCGCCTTCCACAGCCAACCCCTGATGACGAAATTTACGTCATGTCCCCTCGAAAGAACACCTAAAGTGAAGTATGAATTGGCCTTTAAGTGGGCAAAAACAGAAATCCAGAAAATACAGGGGAGGGTACAGGCATTTGACTCGCCTGTCTGTGACTGAGGACCGCTTTTGTGTAACTGATATGAAGTAACGTTTGGGATTCTGTGATTTCTGTAATTCACCCGGGTCTCAAGAGACCGAGGTGATAAAGTCATCTTGACTTTGCAGCAGATGGGCGGGGGGAGGGGGGAGGATGGCTCACCGCTGTGATGGAGGGCTTCTTCCCATCACCGGCAGGGGGGTGGGTCACATCGGCCCCCAGGAAGATGACTGGCTGCTGGAACACTGCTGACCTGTTGGGAGATCACAGAACCATGTTACACACAGTCAAACAAACAGCTCCTAGCAACAATGGGGCTGATATAAAAGTCACACGATCTCACCGCTGATGAGGCACCAGGATGTTGTTGATGCCGCCCAGCTTGACGTTGATCTTGAGGCAGAGGTTGGACAGGGTCTGGGGGGACGTCTTCACCACGTTCTTCACCTGGACGCACTGGGTGGCCATTCCCAGCAGGGTGTCTCCTACCCGCTTCACCTCCGCTGCAGTAAAGAAAGAAGATAATAGATACATTTTACATTTTATTTGTTTAGCAGAAGCTTTTGTCTACAGAGACGTGCAGTTTTTGAGAAAGCAGTCTCACGCGGTCCTGGGGGCACTTGGGGGTTAAGGGTGAAATCACTCTGCCGACCCTGGGATTTGAACAAAACCATTCTGATCACAAGGACAGTGTTCCAACCCACTGGGGCACACTGTGCCCGATTAAGTACAATTATGTGTATTATATGTACGGTTTCTGCTGGAGACACTCTGAATAACTGAATAACTGCAGAAACAAACAAATGTCCCCTTCCTTAGACCTTCACATGTGAAGTTAGTCATATGAGTTTTCATTAAATTAGCACAAACTTGCAACATCTATGTGGCCAGCATTAGGCACAACAAAATGTCACAATAACATGTATGAAAGAGGGTTCAAAACAGGGCTGGACTGGACAGACTTCCGGATTTCTCAGTGGTCCGATGGGTATGGGCCAGCAAACTTCACCATGGGGGACGCATCATCCCATTATCACAGGAAAGTGCAGCAATGGTTTTGTATTCCTCCCCTCTCATTCCACGTTTAGCTTTGCCAAATACCACAGACGACTCATTTAGAATCACTCTATACCACAGTGACTTCTGAATTTCATATTAGCACACATATTTGACCTTTTATAGAGCATGAGCACATACACCACTACACCTCACAGAAATTTCCCTAACACAAACCACAGCAACTTTGCAGTTAGCATTAGCCTACCCCATACGGCTTTCTGAGCCTGGCCGTAGCACACATCACACAGGTCTTTGTATGGGGTGCCCGATTCTGCACTGGCACGTACCATAGACGGGTGTCTTTCCGGGCAGGATGACGATGATGAGCTGCAGCCCAGAGTAGGTGTTCTTCAGGTGCCTGAACATGGGCTCCACGCTGTCAGCACCCTGCGCGTACTTGCAGAAACACGGCTGGCCCTGAATTGGCATCCCCGCGTCCTTGGAGATCTTCCGCAGTTGGTCCGTGAAGTTCCTGGCAAGATCAAGCATACACACACACACAATTTAAATGACCAAACAACTATGTGGGCCAGACTTCTTTAAAGCCCCCTTCCTCCAAGACATTAAAACATTCAGACCTGCCACCAACAACCCCTGGACACGTCATGTCCCATTTAAGTTAAGCTAGATGCTGTCGGAACAGCAATGTACTCCCCAGATGGACCACCTCTACTAGGTCTAGCTCCCCTACATCTCCTCAAAAATTTTTAATAAAAGCTAACATTTCTGTGACTTGCTCAGTTCACCAGATCTGCATCTGTGGCTGTCCTTTCATGTGCTACCACTAAATGACACTGCTTCAGTTTTGGTGCGATTTGTTTCAAAATACGTTCCAAATCATCACTTATACAATGTTCCTGGGAAGTTTGAGAAAGATCCAGCAAATACTTTTAGAGTTACTGTGTACACAAGATCAAGGGTCTTCTTCAGCTGTCCATTGCATCCTTTTTTAATTAGGTGATCTGTAATGATTGTTGACAGACTACAGCACTCACAAAAAATGTGTCATCTACATTTAAACCATATGTGACATAGCAGGGGGCAGCTAATTCAGCGCCCGGGGAGCAATGCTTGAGGGTGGTGCCTTGCTGATTGTTGATTACAAGTGTGCTTCCCTAACCATTAGGCCACCACTGCTTCACCAGCCATCTAGCACTGCTACTTCAATTTTGGTGTGATTTGCTTCAAAGTGAAAGCCAATAATTATCTTCATCATCAATACCCAAAGGCACTAACAGTGACCCATGAAAAGGCCCAGAAGACCCACACGGTCTCCACAAGCTGATACCCCCACCCACACTTACTTCAGCACCTCCTCACGGCACTGCTTCTGCGGAGCGAAGCAGGCAATGGCCCACACCTTAATCTCGATGCCATTGTAGAACTGCTTTCCCCTCATGTCCCACACACCTTGATTGGGAGTGGCGATAGCCCGGTTCTGCAAAGACACACGCTCAGTTAGGACCCCAACCAGCAGGGAGTAAAGTAAATGGCACTACATACAACTTAGGTCCTCAAGGTATGGGTCGCGACCCCCAGGTAGTTATGGTGTGGGCTTGCGAAATGATTTTCTCAATGTGCCGAACATTTTTTTTATTTGGCACCCCACCCTCCATGCACCAATTGCTAGAAATTAACAATTGTTAATTGTTAGAAACAGATTTTTTTGATTGGCAAATTATATCATGGAAGGATGCCCGGTCTGCAAATTTGGAGGAATGGAAAATCTGCTGTTAGACCAATGGGTTTAGACATAAAGGAGGGGGTTAGGTTAGTCTTTGGACAAAAAGATTGAGAACCACTAACATATAATAGGTACCACTGCATTACACCTAATAATCCAGTTCTAGTCACAGTCGCCTTTCAAACATCAACTGCAAAAACCTTTCATTGAGTCAATCCAATCAGCTGGGAAAAGCAGACGGTTTCCCACAGGCTCCCAGCTGGGGCTCTGCCTGCGCTGCCTTCCTCAGCACACAAGGCCAAGCAGCAGCAGATATTCCCCACGTGTCGGCAGACGAGCAGCTGGAGGAGCTGCAGGCATTCCCCGCTCGCCCAGACGCTTACCCGGCCTCCGTACTGCAGGATGGGAGCGGGAAGCACCCGGCCCGTCACCTCCGCCATGTCGTCCTTCACCTTGATCCCAAACTCCTGAATGTAGGGGTCCAGATTGAAGTTGGCATTCTTCATCTGGGAGGACAGGGAGCCGGAGGAGGCCACAAGGACGTCAGGCAACATTTTAGATTCAATTTATTCAGCAGACGCGTTTATTCCTGGGCCAGACAGTCCTTGGAAGAATTGGAGGTTAAGGACCTTGCTCAGAGGGGTTAGAAGAAACCTTGAATCCTGGTTAGTGTTGTGAATGAAGTCATTCATAAAGCATGATACTATTACGAACATGAATAAAGATGGAGGTTGGCACAGTGGTATAGTACATCCAGAGTTGGGGGTCTGAATGCCCATAGTTTGCACTCTCTCAATGTGTCATGCAGGTTTACGCTGGCAATCGAAAGACATGCAATTGGTCCATTTGCAGGCGAGTCTATATGTCTGGATTCCTGTGATGAACTGGCCTCCTTACCATGGTATTATACAGCCTTGGACAGACCCTATACTGAATTTTAAGGTAAATAGACATAGCTGTAGAAATCCATGTAATGTTGCAAAATATTAATTGTTTTTTTAGCAACAATGAAACTTTGTAATTTCATTACATGTCATAAAACATATACAATTCTTTTTTGTTTTGTGTGAAATGACATGCTACTACAATAAGGGACCATTTATTTTGTTTGAAACTGAGAATTCAGCCTCCAGCCACCAGAAGGCAGCACCACTCACCAGCCTGCTTATTTCCTCCTGTCTGTCAGGTGCAGAGCGCGCCGTGGCTTTGATCATGGTGGAGGTCTGATTATCTGTCAGTTTTTTGATGCAGCGCTGCCCCGCCACAATGTTACACACCTGGAGGGACGGGACCCAGTCAGACTACGCCGATGTGGGCCAGCAGCCATACTGGGAAATCGGCCAGTGAACCGCCCCAGCAAGCCTTACCTCCAGGGGTAGGTAGGTGTGCTTCTGCTCTTGGCCCACCTGCAAGCAGGGCAGGTGGGGGTACTTGAGCTGCAGGTTGTACTTCTGCTTGAAGTACTGGGCTACCGTACATTCTACAGTTTGGCCGCTCTCGAGCTGAAGAGGAAACCTGTATTGGGTGAGGTGGGAGGTGAAACATCTACAGGACTTCAACCCCTGGGACGACAGCAGCTAGGAAGGTGGACGGAGGACTAGGGGGAGGAGCTAAAAGCAGCACACCCCAAATCCTTTGAAACGACAGTGTCCCCACCCATTTTACACAGGCTCAACCTGTTTAGTTGAGGCTGATTTATACTTTCTGCGTCAAGCCTACGGCATGGAGACAGCATTGGCTGAGACGCACCTCCCCAAATCCCCAAAAATGTAATGATGCGTCATGTCGACGTGAACCACCGACGATTCCGATTGGTCTGCTCGACAAACCAAATGATAAAATCTACCTGTTGGCATTCATTGAAAAACTGGAAGTTAAACACCACTTTATTTGCCGTTTGCACAAATTTAAAGAGGTACACTGGAATGCTTCTTTTCATGCATCCCATCTTCTCTGTTTTGAGACACAGACATATATATATATATATATATATATATATACATACACACTGCCAAGAGCGAAGCTTAGGGTCTGAGAGCAGGGGCAGCTGGCACCCCCGAAATGCATCTCCTCATCCGTCTATCTCTCTCACCGCACCCAATCATGTCCGCTGCTCTTATATACCAACGTCTCCGGCGATGCACTCCTTTGCCTTCTGCTTCGAGGCAGATCATGTTGATCGAGGTTTAATATTAATATTAATAAACATAATATTCATTTATTTTTCTCCTTTGCTTGTGCTGTAAAGTGAACACCGCCGCCTAGTGCTCAGGCACGAACCTGCCGAGAGGCTCAGGAACGACAGCACACACGCATAAGTTGGTCTGATCTGCAGAGACTACATCACTGGTCACAACATAGGCTCGAAGCAGGAGTATCAATCAGCCTTCGCTCACACATTTCATTTGTAGGGGTGCAAGGCTATCCAATGAGTGCTGGAGTCTTGACACTCACGTTTGGTGGCTGGCGGGACGGCGGGTGACGTTACACACGCGGTATTTCCTCTTCATCTGGCCACAGTGCGTCACCTCCACCTTGAGGCCTGAATCGTGCACGTGCGCGCGCGCGCACACACACACACACACACACACACACACACACACACACACACACACACACACACACACACACACACAACCAAACAAACACAATTGTGAAGCAGGAAACAACCTTGCAAGGAGATGATGAGGAGCAAGCGTGTGGTCCCGGGGTCAGTAACTCACTGCCAAGAAGAGTACCTTTGATCTCCTTGGTGAAGCGGACCCTCTGGGAGTCCGTCAGCGTTTTGGGCTGCTCGTCAATATTGCGGATGTCCAGGACCTCGCACATGAACTCGATCACCGGCTGTGCTTTGTAGAAGGCCGTGGCGGACACTGGAGCGTAAGCGGACACGGAGGTGACTATGGGTTTCTTTTGGAAACGTCGGAAATGGCCCAGCTGGAACCTCAGATTGGTCTTAAGATGACATGTGTTCCCCTCCTGATACAGGGCATGTCAAACTAAACATGTCACACGATTCACTATCCGCAGCAGCCCCTGGGCTATGTGAGGAGGGTTTGGATGGGGCGAAAAATCTCAACTTCAAAACTGCTGAGGAAATTTGTTTAACCAAGACAGTGTGAGAAACTGGGAGGGCAGGTACACCAGAAATGGATTCATGCAGCTCTATTCGGGATCTGGTTCGCCAGTGAAACATCACCCAAACTCACACTCATCTGTGTGCTAGTCAACGTTCATAGGTTGTGTTTCCAGGCTGTGTGCAATGATCTGCGAAGAGTCACAGTTACTCTGACCTACAAGCTTGTGGCCAAACTGCTCCCTCACCGTCAATGTTGAGCATCATCTTCCACATGGCGGGCCGCACGGACTGGTGGAACCCGAACCACACCTCCCTACCACCTCCCAGTGGATGGTAGTAGCCCTCCGGTGGGGAAAAGAAGGAGCGTCCAACTGGGGTGTACCTAGACCCAAAATGAAATGGAACCCTGTCAAAGAGAAGCTTGTCCATATAAACCCGCTGTCTGCTTAGGCCTAAGGTTGGCCGCTCTCCTTACCAAAGTCACTATCTTCTATAGCACTCCAGAGAGCGTACAGCCTCTCCCCAGTTTACAAAGGGGTTACGTTCCAATAAACGTCTCATAAATGAAAAACATCCTAAGGCGAAAATGCATTCTAATATAGTACAAACATCATAGCTTACCCTGGTTCACTTAAACATGCTTAGCTACATTAGCCTACAGTTGGACAATATTATTAACACAAAGCCTGTTTTATAATGATAAAGTGTTGAATTTCTCCTGTAATTTATTGAGTAATGTACTGAAAGTGAAAAAGATTTACCCGTCATAAAGTTAAAATATCATGTAATGGACCATCGCAGCCCCAGGAGTGTCTGTATTCACAGTTCAGAAGATGCCTTGCGGCATATGATGATTAATTATCAAGTTGGCAGCACAAAGGCTCAGAAAGGGAACTGGTCAGTTATAATTATGCAATAAGCTTATTTTCTTATTACCCATAATACCAAGTCAAACTATCAGTACATTTAAAAGGACCATATATGACAGGCAGATACAGGTGTCAGCTAAGCATACGCTGTACTGAAAGACATGTAAAATCGGTCCATCTGCACTGTGTGCACCCATGAAGACGGCTAGATTCCTGCAGCGAACCTTGTTGGAGCTGAGCCCAGCCTTCATTCGACAGCCCCAGACCCAGGGATTCTCAGGCTTGTACCTCATGGAAGCGAGGTGCCTCATGGCGACGTCCAGGGCCTGCACGGAATCCAGGGGCACCTGCAAGCGCCCGCTCACCAACGTCTCCTGCAGGAGACGCCAAGACACCACGGCCAGCCAGCGGATGGACACCTTGAAGATGCGGTCCTTTCCCTCTCCTGGAATGGTCACCTCAAAGTCCACCTAGACGCATGCGTGGCAGGACAGATCAGAGGACTGGTGCAAAGAAGAGGAAGTCGTAAACCAGTTATAATGTCAAGAGGACATACAACATGGGTAGAGCAGACCTCAATTCCAGTTATCTGACATTTTTAATCGGAAAGCGACTCACATTACAGATTTTCTATGTGTGCTCCCTGGGATTTGAACCCATGCCCTTTGCACTGTTAGCACAAAAGCTCTACTTGTTGAAGAGAAGCAGCCAGGACAGAAGCAGCACCCTCACCTTCTCATTCCCGATGGGCAGAGCCAGCACCGTGTAGATGTTCTTCTTCCCATCATACACTGGTTTTCTGTCACCAAAGAGCTGTGGCTTGAAGTGTTGGACCATGTACTCTACTACCTCCCTGTGGAACAGAGAAATCACTCAGCGCGGATGAACGGCCCACGGAGACACGCGCCTTCTACCACCTGCCCCTTGTGTCGTTTCCAGCATGTTTATCAGCCCCCTGAGTCTGGCCAGGGTAAGTGGAGAGAAGATGCATGGATGGTATTCATCAGTGATTCTGACGTTTTCGCAATTCAACAGGTGTCAGTAAGTAAAAACACAGACTGTACATCTGTTCTTATAATTGAACTCTCACCAGTCATAAGTTTTTAACTTAACGAAGCATTTCAGTTCTCTATGTGACATATCGAAAGGTGATGGAAGTTTTAAAAACTAACTTTCTGTAAAAACAAAACACCAGTGATGATTGGGTGTAATTCTACATTATATAGCTCTGAAAGAAATTAAAGGACCACAGTAAAATTTTCATTTTCACTCATTACTCGATTTATGGGTGCGTGCCTGCGTGGTTTCTTTCTTGATTTATAGTTCGGCAGTCCTGCTTCTGGAAGCCTGATACGAATTGTCCTAGCAGTGCGCTTCACACCTGCACTTAATGTTTCCCGTTCCTTTTGAAGGTCACTTCAGGTCCTCCTTCAGTTCATGAGAAACTGTCAGATAACTTAACAGTCATCTCTGGCATTAGACAGCTGCTTCTGTCCTCTACCTGACTGGTTTCTGGTCATTCCCAGTGTCTCCTGCTTCATCTTATTCTTGTGTACTGCTGTCCTAGAAACTTTGAGCATGGAAGCAGCCTGTCTCACAGTGTAGCCTTCTGCCAGCAGAACCAGGATTAAACCAGCATTTAAAAATGCAGATTTTTTAAAGTATAGGAGTGGTCTCTCATTTTTTCCCCCCAGAGCTGTATATGAAAATGCATGGCTTCTGCAAAATGTTACTGCATGCATTTCCAGTGTAACAGATATTTCAGAACAAAAAACCAAAGTATTTCTATAAAACCAGTTAAAGCTTTTAGGTGACCTCTACTCAGATGGCCAGTGAGAATGTATGTACCAGACTGGAAAATGTGGTTTTACTCAGGATGGCACTCTTCAACAGCTCAGACATCTCGTGGATCTCTCTGGAATGTATCCATTCAGGTGAAACGTACCACCTTCGAGATGCCCGACCGAAGGGTAGAAATGACACTGCTTGCTCATGGAGAGTGCAGGACCAGTGGCACATGATGACCCCAGTGAGCAACAGCTGGCTGGGGTGAGGAGGAATCGGTACCTGTTGACCCTACGGGGACACTTGTCAGGCTTGATGTCCACCTCGTAGTGGTAGACGTCCATCTTGGGGATCTCCACCTCGAAGTAGTTGGCCAGTAGCTTGATGGGCTTCCCCACAGTGCCCATTCCAGGCCGCCGTGGTGCCTGGAACACCTGCTGCAGGGGTGGGGGGAAGGGCCCCATGGGCACTGGGGGAGAGCGACAGAGGGCGAATAGAGTGAAACGAGGTGGAAGAAAGAGAAAGGAGACGGAATAAAGTGAGAGGAGCAGAAAACGAGAGGAAGCGTGGGGCGGGTGGGATGTAGAAAAGGAGGGATGGGATGAAGGGAGATGAGATTCAGAAGGCGGCAGCGGATCCATGCAGAACAGATGCGGCGTCTGACCCACTACTGTCTGCTGCTATATAACCAAGCACTCTGAATTTAAATATACTGCTAAAGCCGACCCTAAAAACAAGTAAACTTCAATCAAAGATGCCAAAAGAACGCAACGTGTCGCCGCTAAGACAACGTAGCACTTCATCTGGAGTGCCCATGGCACTCTGAACGTGATTCAGGACAGGAGGTGTCAAACAGGATGTGCTTGTCCACAAGAGAAGCTTAGAGAGCAAATCTGGAATGAGCTATGCTTGGCGGGGGGGGGGGGGGG
>JAODKF010000147.1:12718820-12750287 GCA_026779585.1 Mormyrus proboscirostris | reverse complement strand
GAAGGCTGCAATGCTGCTGAATAACGCTAGTCCGTCAGTAATGAAGGCTGCAATGCTGCTGAATAACGCTAGTCCGTCAGTAATGAAGGCTGCAATGCTGCTGAATAACGCTAGTCCGTCAGTAATGAAGGCTGCAATGCTGCTGAATAACGCTAGTCCGTCAGTAATGAAGGCTGCAATGCTGCTGAATAACGCTAGTCCGTCAGTAATGAAGGCTGCAATGCTGCTGAATAACGCTAGTCTGTCAGTAATGCAAACATCTGAAAGCTGCGGGGGGGAAATCGTTTTCACGCTGTCTGCACTGAAAGATGATATTTGGAAAATTATGGATCGCAGTTCATGATCAACCTTTCTCCTTTAATGTTATAAATACATAGAAGTACAATTATACTGTATAGTGCTCTGGGATTGTTTCTGAATGCCAGAACTGGTGTTTTCTTACCAAAAAATATGAAAAACCAATATCCACTGTGGTTAGAATGTCACACCCTTCAAATGAGTCTCATCAGACGACCAAAGTATTTGAATAATAATAACTGAAAATCCAACCCCACAGCTGTCACTGATATGGTTACTTTGTAGAGTAATCTTCCTCTGGTTGGTTTTTCCATTGCCTACATTTAGAAAGTCATTTATGCTCAATAAAATAGATTGCAATGACTGGTCAGTTTCTAAGTTCAGATGTATGAGGTTTAAGGTATTTCCACCAGGGTCTACATGTTGACCACCTCCATTAATGCTGCTTCCTGTCTGTCGATTTTTCCTTTTCTTCCTGAGCAGGTGCTTCCTGAACGTCTGTTTCGCTTATACCTCCAGACATGAGATCACAAATGCTGTGAAGGAGATGGCCTGGGGTGTGGAGCAAGGCTTGATAAAATCCAGGTATTCTTCAGTAGTCTTTAGTGTATGGTATGGGGGTGGAGGCTTGCAGTACAGGAATCTGTTAAAAATGTTGAACGTGTGTGTGTGTGTACTTGCCCGTGTGTGCATATACAGTAAAAGTTTTCATATCTGGCAACATCCACACCAAGTCACTGCCAGATAGCTCCCGCTACATTTATTGTATATGTATAGAATTTTGTGGCAGAAATTTGAGTTTGTACTCTGGAAAAACACAGAATTATAAGTTTTCTTAAACTTACTTTAACCTTTTGATGTATGCACACTAATGATTATTGAACTGCTCGATATCGTGAGGTAAACAATTTCAAAACCATGCCGCTCCATCGGAATGCATTGTATTGCACAATGGTTTTCCATGTGTTTGTAGTTTAGGGTAGACCTTTTTATTGTTTGGTGTTAATGCTTTAATTTTTTTTTTAAAGAACTTTTACATTTTATTCTGATATTTTTCAATTTGTCTAGTCACTAGTGTGTTAGTACTCGAGACCGGTCTTTGTTTTGAGAACAGCCTGAGGTCTTGGTCTGTTCTCAGAATTGACTTTTTTTCTTGTCTCGAACATAGAGGGCTCGAGGTTTTATTCTAAGACCAGTCAAGACCACTCATTAAGACATCTCAATATTTATCACAATGGCTTAATATTCATCTG
Organism: Mormyrus proboscirostris; assembly: GCA_026779585.1. Classification (NCBI taxonomy): domain Eukaryota; kingdom Metazoa; phylum Chordata; class Actinopteri; order Osteoglossiformes; family Mormyridae; genus Mormyrus; species Mormyrus proboscirostris. Next base: position 12,748,737 of record JAODKF010000147.1, on the reverse strand, counting down.
TTACCCCTGAGAACCTGACAAACACAAGATGCGTAGATTTTTGCACCAATTAATCTCAGGCTTGTGATTTTGGATAGGTATAATACAGACATGAATCTTTGCAATTGCAATTTGCAATTGCTTGATCAGGTCATCCAGGTTGCAGCGTAGTGCGCTAAAATATTCCAGAGTAATCATTTGCATAATGAGGTATATATCTAAAACATTTCCCTCAAAAAGCATCTCTAATAATCCATAAACATCGATATTCGCATTAGATGGACAACAAAGTGCATATTTACTTCCACAATGATACATGCACTACTAACCTTCTGGGAAATAAATATTGGTAACACTAAAAGCAGTTGTCATATAGCATTATACATACCTTCATAATGCATTATAATACATTAATAAAGCATTATAAACACAGCTTTAACTTCATAAAAAATCACAACCCTTTGTCATGTTATGCAATATGAATGCTCTTTGAAAGTGTCATCTATAATGCACTATAAATACCTTTATTTGCATTCATTCTTAATTGTTATACTGACCATTATTCATTATGATGGTATTCATAGTGCAACATAGATGAAAGACCTTCGTAATACTTATTAGGCTTTATGAATATGGGCTTAGATAGTGTTACCAGAATGTTTATAATTTATTATAAGTCTTGGTCTTGTCTTAACGCTCTGGTCTTGGTAATGACTTGGTTTCAGTGTAGATGTTCTTGACTACATCACTAGTAGTTACTTGAATGTGCCAGTTACTTTAAGCCCAGATCAGAGTGCTTTTACTGTATTTAGTATTATAAATAAAAGCCACTGACTATAATTGACTGATTCTTTATTAGAAAAATTGCAAAAGAATCTTCACATTAAAAGAGTGCGCAGTGACATAAAGGGTCACAGCTATGCAGAGCAGGATTGATTTTAAATTAGTAGTTAATAAATGGTAGCTGGCAGGGCGTGACTGACTTCCTGAATAACACATCCTCTGCTCAGTGACGTCTCAGAGTCTCTGCTAAGCAAGTGCCTGTATAGCAGTGGCTCCCCTGATCCTGACCTGCTCATCCGTACCTCAGGGGAGGTACGCCTCAGCGACTTCCTGCTTTGGCAGGTGCGTGTCACTGCTTCCTCTGTCCCTGACACACCAAGTGCATGTATTTGTGCTGTTTTGCCTCACATGTAACATGCTTATGTGCTTCATTAAGTCAAAGTTGATGGTGCTCTTGTCCATCCCGTAGACTACCTACTCTTGCCTGGTGTTCCAGTCTGTCTTATGGCCTGAATATTCCTTCTGGAACCTCTGTGAGGCAATCTTGCAGTACCAGCTCAATTACTGGCCCCTTCAGGTACAGTCCACTTTACATGCAGTCATTCCTACTTATGTTGAAATTTAAGAGTTTATCAACTCATCTCAAACTAGTCATACTTCTAAGATTGCATTAAATAAGGTCACAGTCTTACGAAAGTAATCTGTCATTCCATCTCATTGTTCACTCTGTACTGTATGTACGTTTTTAATTGTCTGGGTAGAAACTATTCATTTTAACATCTGGTGCACATTTGTAATAAGAGGCAGGTGTATATACTAATGTATATAGTATAATCTTATTGTTTGGTTTAGTTTGTACTCCGAGAAATGTAGTATAATGTGTGTCTAAGATTTTTTTTTTTATGGTGGAAAAGGCAAGCAGGGTTATTGTGGTATCGCTTATGACTCATCAAGTTTGAGCTTTGTGGGGGGGGGTTTCTAGATGCGGGCCGCACATCGGTATGTGTGTAACGCACCTATGTGTCGGAGTCAAAAATCTACCCAGATGCAGGTCTGAACATTTAAATGTAAAAAGTTTTACAGGCTAAACAAATGCTGGTGGTTTTAGTGGGTCAGGCATGGCGTGCAGCACATGCTTGAACAGTGACACTTTACTGCACCTACTTGGTACCTAGATGCCACTCGCACTGCGCCACCGCTTTGTTCTGAGCCCGCAGGGTGGCGGCTGTATGTAAACCACAGTTATAAAACATGTTGCAGAAAGCACGGGACCAGCACCACGAGGAACAAGCCCGGCAGCAGCTGGAGGCGGACTGCAGCTGTGTAGCAGAACTTCTGCAGCAACATGGGAGTGCAAAGTCAGCTGAGGCCCGCACCAGACAGGACCTTCTGCTGAGCTATGCAGTGGACAGGGACCAGAGGATACAAGGCTTCCTCAGTGCACTTCAGCATAAGAGGGACAGTTTCTTCACAGACTTAAACAGCCAGGCTGTTCTTGTATAGTCCAGAAGACATGAAGGATAAGTCCATTCTCAAGTACTTGCAGGTTGTGGGAAATTGGCAGTTATTTTGTATTTTATCAGAAAGTACTGTACCAGGTGACTCAACTGTGGTTTTACCCCTATGGGGAATTGTATTATCAAAGTCAGATTTACAGGAACCCTGTCAATATCCCTATAACATTTATACAAACACAGCCACATTTGAGACTGGTTCCCAAGTGCTGGAAACTCTGGTGGTGTTCTCTGGTAAATACAGAATTTCCATCAAGGACAGTATCATACACTGCAGACTGTGCATTGTCATACTAGTCACAATCCAAGAAACATCTGTGTGACGAGGTAACCATTTTGGACTTTTAATATTGGTTAGCTCTCACCTGTAGATATGATCAATGACTTTGAGCAGAATTGAAAGCTTGGAATTGTGTTTGAGCTGGAGATAAAGCTGTTACATTGTTCAGCTGTCACACTAGATCTTAATTGGACTATTTGTTTAAAATTTTGTGGTATGACAGAACGTTTAATGTGATTAATTGCTTGTTTTTGTCTGCCATAAGTGTTGGTGTAATTGTAAAATATCTTTATTTGGGGTATTTTTCATTGAGCCCTGGGACATTAAAGTAATAAACTGAAAACAAGTAAAATAAAGGTAATGTATGCAATTAATATTTCACGCATACACATTTACAATCTAATTTCACCATCGTTTTTCTGACCAATGATACAAATAAATTGTCCTTAAATATTACCTCCTTTGAAATGATAAAATTATGTAAGAAAACGGGTCTTGGAGTTCGGCCCTGAAAATTCAAACTTGACAAACTAGATAAAACATTTTAAAATAGATTTTAAATACTTTTTGCATTCAAAACGAAGTTAGTTTAGTATTTCCTTCAGTTGCACGAATTCGGCGGTCTCGGAAATCTTCTGAAGTCCGCGAAAGGCGCGGTGTCTCTGTCTCTTTAAGAAATACGCGACTCCCCTGAGCACGTAATGCCGTTTGTGCCCAATGGCTGTGCGCAGAATGTGAAATCTGGTTTGAACCGGTTTCCATCTTATATTTCTATATAAAAACTTTATAAAACATACAGCCGTTATTATTTTACATTTAGCCACTGTCGGCTGGCGCAGTGATCTCTGTGGCGGTGAAAAAGCCTACTCCCCTTCGCTGAATTTTTGTCCTACTTCAGACGGTCAACATGCCTAAGAGAAAGGTAGGGAAATGGCTTGTAACTTAATGCACTTTTTATGCTGCGAAGCAGCTCGCTGTAGTCATTTCTGACATTATTTACAAATCAGTGAAGTTTTTTTTCTCTTACGTACTCAGGACCTTTTACTTTGCACCGCTGTAAAACGCAGCATTTCTGTCGTTTCGCGGCGGCATTTATTTTGGGTGTAGAACGGCGCTTTTTGGGAGTCTAGTCGGTGATGCTGCTCTTTAGTTATTTCTGCGTGATTCACGGCCGAGCAGTCGACTGCACCTCGGCGTTGGCGGGCTCCGTGAGGCTGAGTGACAGCAGTCCGGCTCGTAGGCTAAAAGCTGTCCCTACGAGAGCGATGGCGCCGGCGCCAATTTGTTTCAGCATTCAGTCTCTGCTAAAATACCTGAAATCAACGTCTTTGCAGGCAATTAAGGTTATTTTTTTAATGTAATAATATTTTGCAGACAACATAACCAGCAGTGAGGTGTTTCTAAATTGATCAAATTTGGTGTGCATTTGCATTAGCGTTTAAAACAAGGTGGCCGCTACGTTTATCATATATGTATATAATTTTATGGCAGAAATTTGAGTTTATTCAGTACGTTTGACAACTTTTTTTTTTTTTTGAAGTCGCGGACGGTGCCCGCCTCGGTCTTTCACAGCCACTTCCCTCCAGACGTTAAGCTGCCATCTTTGTTATTGTTGTGTTCGTTAGCTTGTCATGTCCGCCCAGCTCCATGCGAGCTACCGCCTCATTATTTAGCGAAAATAATCTTTACACAGGCGCGAAGTCTTCCGTTAAATAGGTTGTTGCCCCTGCAAATTAGTGGTAATAAATGCTCATAAGCCACACACAAAGAATATAAGCAAATCTGTTTTGAAAAATAAAACACCTGTTTTTTTAAAAAAATGTGTATGGTAGGGTCTTTTGTCATGTAGCCAAATAAATAATGTCGGAGACGTTACAGCTTAGGCGTCTTTGTCGCCTTTAAAAGTGGGCGGTTTCCTTGCATGACCTTCCCGACCAGCTGGATGCTAATATCGGCGATGGGGAAGGACGGGACGCTGTGTGCAGCCGCGGGGTTAAAAATGGACAGAAACGGTGTGGGGACGCGGATGAGGCTGTGTGAGAAGGCGGCCACGGGGATAAAAATGGACAGAAACGATGCGGGGACGCGGACGGGGCTGTGGGGGAAGGCGCCCCCGGTTTTAATAATGGAACAAAACGTTGCGGAGAGAGGGACTGGGGAATTCGGACGGGGCTGCGGGAGAGGGCGACTGGGGGATTAAAAATTAGAAACGTTGCGGAGAAGTGGCTCCGTGAGAGGGCGGCTGCGCTGCTCGCCGTTAGAACCGCGCCTCCTTCTTTGCTGGCAGCCCCGGCGCTTCGTGAGCGCGCCTCGTTCTGTCAGCTAGCTGGGGAAGCGCGCCGGCGGCGCTATAGCGCACGTTTGAATTTGAATCTGCGCGGGAGACTCACTGCCGTCTAACCGTTAAGCGCGGTGTCGGCGACGCGGAAGCGCGTTCCCGCGCTGCAGCTCAGTGAGATTTGCGTGGATAAGGCATTTTATCTACATTAATGCGATTTAATTAATAACATGATAACTATGCACTATGATATTTTTGAGGGCCTGTGTCCAATTTTTTAATTAGCTGACTGACAGATGCAGGTAGCAGCCATGATCCATAAGGATCGTTTATTGTGTATAATGTAGTCTATATCATATTAAACAAGTGATTTATGGCGAGGTTGGCAATATGGAGGTACTATTTTTCTTTTTTTGCAGTGGCTGCACCTGTGCATTGGACTAAAGTTTTTTTAATTTCCTTTTCAGCTTGACGGAGAGAAGACAGCCAAGACCAAGGAGGAGGTTTGTGTCTTCGCACTCTTCTGCTTTGTGCTCTCTGTTTGGTTTGCGTGGCCAAATGGGGTTTTCTGTGCACCAATCCCTTTGGTGTTCAGTGACTGATTATTTTTCGTTTCCTTCCGCCCTGCAGCCCAGACGCTCTGCGAGGTTGTTAGCTGTAAGTACCCTAGTACTGTTTTGTCACGCATCCTCCTGTGACTGTGTATCACTTGCCTCGTGCCACACCTCCTGAACCCTGTACCCTTTGTATCTCCATTAGAAACCTGCTGCCCCTAAACCAGCACCCAAGCCGAAAAAGGCTGCACCCAAGGTGAGGCTGGGCTTAGTTTTGATGGTCCCCGGTGATGCAGAGTGGTGTGTGTGTGTGTGTGTGTGTGTGTGTGGATTGGGGAGAGAGTCTGGGAGTTGGGGTGTTTTTCACAGAAGCCATGTGCCAAATAGGAATCAACATGGTTTGTGCACTGGGTTTGTGTGACGTATGTTTTCTGATTAACAGAAGGCGCCCAAAGGAAAGAAGGGCAAAGACAACCCCGCTGAAAATGGAGATGCCAAGATAGACCAGGTAATGCTCCGTTTCCAAGCCGTGCATGTACAGCATCTATTGCATCCAGGCCGTAAGCATTCATATCGTGGTCAGTGGCTCAGTGTTAAAGAAGCTGTTTCCCATGTTCAGACTCATGGTCCCCTTTTTGCTTTCGAGCACCATGTAATCAATTGGGAAGAATATGTCAGATATGTCACCCTTCTCTTTTAATGTATGTGATTTATTATGCATAGTGCTTGTCAGACTTGCAAAGGTAGACTTTAAATGCTTTGTAATTGATGTCACACGTGACAAAAGCCTTGTATTTTCCAGGCGCAGAAGGTGGAGGCTGCTGGGGACACCAAATGAACAGTGTTTTTTGAATTTTTGAGCATTCTATGTACTTGGTGACTGTACAGTTTGAAATAACTATTTTTTACCAAGTTTTATATAAAAATGCCCTTTTTAGTTCTATCGTTAGTTACATTTGATGTATTGAAGCGTGTGTAAAGGAGTCTATCGTGTTCTAATCTTTTTTTTTAATGCCATTGTCATAAACTCCGTCCTTATTCTTTCAGAATGTCGTGCCCTTTCTAAATCAGTTTAACTGCTGAATGTTACAATTTTTATCCTACATTTTGGTTTTTAAAATGCAGTTTTAAATACCAAACATCATAAGGCAGCTAAAATATTTGTAAAAGAAATGGGATTGAAGGTCCCTTGTTATAATGTTTTGAATCCAAACAGCAGCATTATGAAGGTAAATCAGTTAGGAACAGCAGAATTAACATTTTTAAAAGTAAAATCCTTCCCAATTGACATTTATGATGCGAACGTTGACTTAGTTTGAAACTTATGTTTTTTGTGTTTTCATGAAATATTTTTGGAAATATTGGAGGAAAGTCATTTTCATGAATAAAAAAAAAAGAACATGACTTGTTTGGTTTGATTGTTATAAAAGGCTGAGAAAAAAGCTTGTCTGGTAGTGTTTTAGCAAAGGACTGGTTTCAGGGCATGCTAAACGCCCACTTTAATCTGTCACAAAAAAATTCCCATCCACCCCTGGTTAGTTCATTATAAGTGACAGTAAAGAGTAGCCTGAAAAAATGAAAAGGGAGTCGAGTTTGACTAAGCATTGTTTACAGTACGCCTGCATGATGTACAATCCACATGAAACTATCACACCACAAGGACTGTAAATTTGCCAGGTCGTGGCCTGGGGTGCTTTAATGCACAGGCTTACCCAAGCTGAAGCCTAGGGCCTCAACTCATCTTGTTTAGTGTCATTTTAAATTTGTTTATGCGTTTATGCGACTGACCAGTTTTGAACCGGTACACAATAATGATTTATCCTGTATTTTTTTTTTTTGTGTCCAAGCCAAAATAAAACTTAATCCTTATGCCCCCCCTTTCCCCAACTAATTTTTAAATTCTGTTATTGAGGATTTCTTCTGTCAAATTTTATATCTTATCCCCTGTGGTGAAGAACCATGCCATCACAAAATAGTAGGAGCCTGTTTGACAACTGAAATAGTTCTAGGGTCTCTGACTATATTAATGCGCCTCTTGTGACCATCAATTAGTTTCACTAAGACATTTTTACTGTCATAGGACACAAAACTTAGCAAGCTTTGCTATTTAATGATTGTTCCTTTTGAAGGTCATCTAGGGTATGATTTAAAAGAATAATTTCCCAGCATTACTTTGTTTTGGGTCAATTTTGTTTTATAAATACTGCAAAATGTATCAAAATATTTCAGATATCAGAATGATTTATTTGCAGCTCTTGTTAACATGGTACTTGCTTTGGTACGCTTTATGTCTAATGGTAATGTGGAAACCATAGGTCATGGGTAATGCATTACCTAATTAAAAAGATTATTTGTTGGAAGGATAGATGTCAGACTTAAGCAGTTAATGTGCAAGAGACAATATAACCAGGAGTCATTGAAATAATTTCCTGTTTCTAGTGAGAGCTGTAGTTCATTTAATAGTGGAATTTGGCTGAATTTCATTCATGGTGTGAATCATCGTTCAGAAAACAATTTTTAGGCATGGTCCTTTTAAACCATATGTTCATCAATTACAAATGCAGATTTATAAGGCCTTGGTTTCTTTTTTTTTTTTTTTTTAAAAAAAAAAACTTTCGGTATGTACAACATTGTATTCCTGAACATTTTAACATGAATATAACCACTGTATATGCGAGAAACATTTGTCGAAGTGCGTGAACATTGATCCACTGTAGATGAACAGGTCTAATTAATTGCTCACCCTCAGAGTGATTTGATTAGAATGACTGAACACGTCTGCACTATAATTTCCATTTAAGGTGTCCCAAAATCAGATGTCCAATAGGTATGAGGTTACTTACCCCCAAAGTCGTTCCTCTTCAGTGAATGAAAATGTACAGGAAATACCTCCCCAATTTCTTTCTATTCTTTATATACCTCTTCACGGAAGTCTGTAGAGGACATGCATAAACTTTTTTTTCTTTTTGTTATCTCGAGATCACAACTTACAACTTATTTTTTAAGCCGACATCTTTCAAACATTATCCAGTAACCATGAAGACGTCCTGGACTCTCCAGTTGGTTGGTAATGAACTGCCTACTTGTTCAGGCTCACTATAATTTGTCAGGCGGTATAGATGCAAATCTCTGAGCCTCCTTCTGAAATGATGAACACTAATATGAAAATTGTCTAGTACTAATAGACACGCTGTTATTTCCTCTTATCCATGATTCGGTGCAATATATCTCGACTTTTTCTCACAGTTTGACGTCTAACTTGACGATTCTAAATTTGAAATTCTTTTTGGAAACCTGCGATGCTGTATCATCCAGACTAAAGAGGAGAAGGATCACCCAGTGTTTTATCTGCACTCAGTTCAAAAGTCAGCATCTCTGATGGTATGGGGGTGCATTAGTACATATGGCATGGACAGCTTGCATATCTGGAAAGGCACCATCAATGCTGAAAGGTATATCCAGGTTCTAGAGCAACATATACCCATCCCATCCCATTCCCTCTTTCAGGGAAGACCTTGCATTTTCCAACATGACAATGCCAAACCACACACTGCATCAATTACAACATAATGGATTCATAGAAGTAGGATCCAGGTACTGAACCGGCCTGCCAGCGGTCCAGATCTTTCACTCATTGAGAACATCTGTATCATAAAACTAAAATTATGACACAGAAGACCTAGGACAGTTGAGCAACTAGTATCAGACAAGAATGGTACAACATTCTTCGAGCAACCGATCTCCTCAGTCCCCAGTTGTTTACGGACTGTTGTTAAAAGAGGAGGTGATGCCACATAGTAGTAAACATGGCCTTGTCCCAACTTTTTTGCAACGTGCTGCTGCCATGACATTCAAAATTACCTTATTTTTTCATTAAAATTATACATTTCCTCAGTTTAAACATTTAATGTGTTTTCTATGTCTTGTTATGAATAAAATATGGCTTATGAGATTTCCATATCATTCCATTCTGTTTTTCTTTACAATTTGCACAACGTCCCAACTTTTTTGAAATTGGGGTTGTATTAGAATGTTTAACAGTGCCGTAATTTGTTTTACACTTCATTCCTATTTTATACTTGTATCGTTCTTGTCTTCGTGTTTATATGTGAGCAATGTGAGCAATTTCCTCCGGGATTAATAAAGTGTTCTGATTCTGATTGTGACCGGGACAGTCCACGATCAAAGTAAAATCTGATGCATTCATCCATGAGGATAATACTAAACCTGTCCCAAGATCACGGGAAAGTGACTTGGGTTATGTCGAGATCACAAGAAAAATAAGTCGTGATCTCGAGTTAACGAAAAAGAAAAAAAAAAGTTTATGCATGTCCTCTACAGACTTCTGTAGCTCTTACCTCATCAAAATGTAAAAAAATAAAAATCTGGTCTGAATCTGCCAAATGGTTCTGTTTTTGAAATACACAGATAGCGTTCCCGGATTCAAGAACAGCTTCTTCCCCAAGCCATCATCATCATCAAATCATCAATGCAGATCTCTGCAAGGCTGAGGTGAACAGAAAACCCTGAAATAATCCTCATGAAAGCCCGTCAGCATCATCACACCCTGAAAAGGCTGAGTTGAAGATGTGTAAGAACAGTTTCATTCCAGCCATCATCATCATCAGTAGCTAAATCTGAACTGTTGTTATAGTACTTGTACCTGCACTTCATGTGAATGGTCCTGTTGTTTACACTGTACTATTGTATGCCTATTGCTTTTAGTTTATATGCTAATAATTCTTGAACTGGGTGCGGATTCCGAAGCACTTTGTGCACATAGTCAATTAAACATTTTAAATCTTGGGTCATTTTCCAGTGAAGAGTGCAGGTATAGGGAACAAAATGACAGTCGCTACAAATCAGAAAGAACATTAACAAAAATGCATTGGTTTAAATTTTTATGAGCCAAACAGAGTATGTTGTGGGTGAGGGTCATAAATGGATTCTGTGTGGCTCAGTGGGTTGGAAGGTCACTGGTTCAAATCCCCTGGTTGGCAAAGTTATTTCACCATTGGGCCCTTCAACATGGCCGTCCACCCTGATTGTTCCAGGGACTGAGTGTGCCTGCTCTGAGTCACACTTTGCCTTGGATATAAGCATCTGCTAAATAAGTGAAATGAAATGTAATTGTTAGGGTGACGTCAAACCATGTGTTGAAAGACAAGGTATGTAGTAGACATGGTTCACAGTAGAGGGCAGCCTTACTCCAACATTAGACGTGTAATGAACAGAGAGAGAGAACAGTAACAGTGATGCATGATATCCCTTGTCCAGCAGGTGTCACTCTCTCTCCCAGCCTAAGATAACTAAGATCTATAAATGATATGCTTTTACTTTTAATTATGTCCATTTATATATGTAATGCACAGTCGTGGCCAAAACTTTTGATAATGACACAAGTATTGGTTTTCACAAAGTTTGCTGCTTCAGTGGTTGTAGATCTTTTTGTCAGATGTTTCTATGATATGCTGACGTATAATTACAAACATTTCATAAGTGTCAAAGGCTTTTATTGACAGTTACATTAAGTTTATGCAAAGAGTCAATATTTGCAGTGTTGGCCCTTCTTTTTCAAGACCTCTGCAATTCACCCTGGCTGCTGTCAATCAACTTCTGGGCTAAATCCTGACTGATTGCAGCCCATTCTTCCATAATCAATGCTTGGCATTTGTCAGAGTTTGTGGGGTTTTCTTGAGGATTGACCACAAGTTCTTATGAGATTATGGTCTGGGGAGTTTCCTGGCCATGGACCCAAAATGTCGATGTTTTGTTCCCTAAACCACTTTTTCCTAATGGCACGGTGCTCTACCGTGCTGGAAAAGTCATTGTTCATCTCCAAACTGTTCTTGGATGGTTGGGAGAAGTTGCTTTAGGAGGATGGTTTGGTACCCTTCTTTATTCATGGCTGTGTTCTTAGGCAAAATTGTGAGTGAGCCCACTCCCTTGGCAGAGAAGCAACAACATACATGATCTCAGATTGCTGTACTGTTGGCATGACACAGGATTGATGGTAGTGATCACCGTTTCTTCTCCAGACAATCTTTTTTCCGGATGCCTGCAAAAAATCAGAAAGGAAATTAATTAGAGAAAATGACTTTACCCCAGTCCACGGCAGTCCAGTCCCTGTAGCTTTAGCAGAATATCTTGGAGAGAAGTGGCTTTTTTGCTGCCCTTCTTGACACCAGGCCATTCTCAAAAAGTCTTCGCCTCACTGTGTGCGCAGATGCAGTCACACCTACCAGCTGCCATTCCTGGGAAAGCTCTGCACTGGTGGTGCCCCGATCCTGCAGCTGAATCAACTTTTGGAGACAGTCCCAGTCCTTGCTGGAGTTTCTTGGGCGTCCTGAAGCCTTCTTCACAACAATTTAATCTCTCTCCTTGTAGTTCCCAATGATCCAATAAATGGTTGATTTAAGTGCAATCTTACTTGCAGCAATATCCTTGCCTGTGAAGCCTTTCTTGTGCAAAGCGATGGTGACTGCACGTATTTCCTTGCAGGTAACCATGTTTAACAGAGGAAGAACAATAATTTCAAGCACCATCCTCCTTTTAAAACATCCAGTCTGCTATTCTAACTCAATCAGTATTACAGAGTGATCTCCAGCCTTGTCCTCGTCAACACTCACCTGTGTTAATGACAGAATGACAAATGATGCAAGCAAGTCTTTTTGTGGCAGGGCTGAAATGCAGTGGAAATGGGTCTTTAGGGATTAACTTCATTTTCATGGCAAAGAGGGACTTTGCAATTAATTGCAATTCATCACTCTTCATAACAATCTGGAGTATTTGCAAATTGCCATTATAAAACTGAGGCAGCAGAGTTTGTGAAAATTAATATTTGTGTCATTCTCAAAACTTTTGGCCACGGCTATACACAGCAGGACCCCAATTTTGAGCTAACAATAATACTGAATACTGTGATCTTCAAGTACCTCATCATTGAAGGGATTAGATCTGTAACATCAGCTGGCTTTGCATTGGTGCAACAGCTCTATACTTATTTGAAAATGTACACATTTAAAGTAAATCTTCAATTGGGAGGAAGAGGCATATAAATATTAGCTGGATTTGAGAGACTGTATACTTTAATGAAAAGTTAAAAGACGTTTAAATGTTTACTTTTCATACTCAGTTTTTTGTGTGTAAAATCGGGGTTGGGAGGTGGACCAAACAACCACCTGGTAGAGCTAATTATAGTACATACTATGACCTGTGAGTGCATTTGTCAGCCCCTTCCCCACCCCCGAACATATAGGCTGCATTGGTTTTGTATGTAACGTGCTACGTGGGCAACGCGAGGTGTCATCCAACAGCCAGAGATCGGCTAGGACCAGGACAGACGAACACAGGGGCAGGTAAGAGGGTAACGTGCTTCGGTGTTGAATGAATTGACACAGCAAACAAGGGGTTCATCTGTTAACCAACAAAGATGCACAGATTTAATGTAGATGAAAAATATTCAATTATCTGCTGTATGGCTTTGCATTTGCAACAGCATGTCGCTCCATAAGTTCATTATTATTTTTTGAACTGGCAATTTTCATTTTTATACGACAGTTTCTGACACGGCCGTCTGGAACTGCTCTGGGATGTAGTGCATCTGTAAGTAAATATGGATAACTTTAAGGGACTATGTTTTCGTGGCTGTTTGGCCGTGTGCCTGAGTCTAAGTTTGAGAGACGGCATAAATGCATAGCCAGCATTTGAGGAAAAAGCAACCTTATCCTGATTAACTGATTGAAGGCAATGGATATAACATAAATACACCTTCGACTGAAAGGGAGGCATCAATTTCTTTTTCGCTAAACATTTTATTTGCACTTTCTACTCGCATTTGTACATGTCTTGTTATATTCATGTCACAAGCCAATCAAGATTGTCGTTTGCGTTTGACAGGAGTTCAACTGCTCCCCATTTTCATGCAAACGATTCAGCAAATCTTGGCAAATGTTGTTGTCCAGAAAACATCTCCCTCTTCTTAAACAAGGTGTATACAGTGTCCATTGGAGAAAAAGCCTAATTCAGCTTGTTTACTCTTCAGTTATCTAGGTACCTGCAAGTCAGGTCAGGTTGGCGATTATGCGCTGATGCAACGTGTTGCCGCACCCACGACACGGCGAAACTCCTTGGGATCCCAGCCAATGGCACCCCAGGCAGACACACAGTCCTGTCCCACACTCCGGAAATGGCCATCCAACTGCTACAGCTAAGTGTTACATGGGCATCCCCTTGGTCTGGTCCAGCCGCTTGGGTCCCCAGCAACGAGGATCCTGTGAGCCGGATCACCCTCACGGTCATGCCGTAACTGACTCTTCTCTACAATGCAGGTAATGTGCCTAATTTGGGACTCCTCCAGAAGCCGCTCGTGCTACACAAAGTCAAACCAGCAGTATCCAAAGATTCTCCGAAGAGACACAGTACCGAAGGAGTCCAGTCTTCATCTCAGCTCACTGGACAGCGTCCATGTCTCACAGCCATACAGCAAGACAGGGAGCACCAAGACTCTAAAGACTTGGACCTTCATCCTCTTGCAAAGATATCTGGAGCACCACACATCCCTTTCTAGTGACCTCATGACCCCCCATGTTCTTCCAATGTGTCTGCTGACTTCATAGTAAGAGTCACCAGAGACATGAATGTCGCTGCCGCAGTAGGTAAATATCTTGACAAGGTCAACATTCTCCCTGCAGAGAGACATACTACTGATTGCTGTGCCCAAAAAGTCATTAAATGCCTGGATTTTTGGTCTTTATCCAGGACACCCACAATCCCAGACACTCAGGCTCCTCGCTCAGTCTCTCGAGAGCCCCGATCAGAGCGTCCATTGACTCAGCTAGGATTACAACATTGTCAGCAAAGTCAAGATCAGTAAATCTTTGTTCACCATCAGATGCCCCACAACTGCTGAACCCCATAACCCTGCCCCACACACAAAGTAGGAGTAAGAACACACTCCTGGCGAACCCCAGAATCAACTGGGAAGAACGCAGAGGTTCTCCCTCAACTCTGCATAACATTCACAGTTCGAGTATACAGGCCAGCCATGATGTTCAGCAACTTCAAGTTGGGGATATCCCACAGGGCAACTCGAGTCGAATGCTTTACAAAAATCAGCGAAGGCTGCAAAGAACCTCTGTCGATATTCACACTTGCACTCCATAGAAAGAACTTTCATTGCCAGGATACGGTTGATGGTAGACTTCTTAGGTGTAAAGCCAGACTTCTCCAGTCACTGACAGGCAAGGAAGTCATCACGGATCCTTTTAAGGCTGACCTTAGCAAGAACTTTACCTGGCACTGAGAGCAGTGTTATACCTCTGTAGTTGCCACAATCCAGGCGATCACCCTTCCCTTTCCAGATAAGGACTACAAGTCCTGTTTTCCAGTCAGTTGGGAAGATGCCTGACTCCCAAATGTAAGCAAAGATTGTCAGCAATACCAGGAGGACAAGCCTTACCACCAGCCTGGAGAAGTTCACCCTGAATACCACAGATCCCAGCCGCCTTCCCTACCCCCAGCTAATTCACCACCTCTACAATCTCAGTGAGATTGCATGGTTCACAGCTGATCAGAGGTTCAGCTTCAAGAACCGTGGACCCAGAGATGTCCAACATCCTAGCTGGAGGGTCAGCTTTAAACAACTGCTCAAAGTAGCTGACCCAATGGATCACAACCATAAGGACCGTTCCATCACCAGCATTGACTGCAAATCTCAAAGGAGCAGACTAAGATGTGCGTAATGCTTTGAAATTCTGAGTTCCTCATCGGAAATTTCAACTAGAATGCCCCTTGAAATCGGAATTCCTACTCGTGGACTTGGAGGAATCTCCGCCCTCAGAATTCAAGATGGTTGTGTCCTTTTTCAGCAGAAGTTAAATCCATAGTTTTTTTTACTGTTTATTAGCACTTACATCTTATTAATGACTTTATAAATCAGTCGTACACACAGTACTGTGAAACCGCTATTTGTGGACACGTTTGTGTGCAAAATATCATGTAATATGTTGTTATCCACTGATATTGCTAACAATGGCTAACATTTAACTGGGGTTGAACTACTGCCTCTCTCAAAAAGCAGGATTTGTTGAGTAGCCAGATTATTTGTTAGATTTAAGGTAGTCTGGGTTAAATGTAAAAGGAGATAAAGGTCATTTAAACTGGGGTAAATTAAATCCGAATAGTTATATGGCTGAGCAAGAAATCTTGCTTTTTAAAACATCTTTGCAACTTGATTTATGGGAATGTGGTTACCTCCAAAGTACAGTGGTGGTCGCTGGACATGGGACGAGACTTACCTGTCCTGCCTCTGGGTGTTTTCTGCGAATCTGGGGGACGGGTGATTGGATTCTGAGTCTCTGGGGTGGTGTGAAGCCCAGCTCATTCCCAGTTTCTGGCTCCGACATTAGCAGGGTCTTCTCAGTAAGGCAGCTTTGTCTCAGCCAGCCCCACCATCTCTAAAGCCCTGTTACACTGCTTTGCAGGAGGGGCTGACCTGAGGTGCTGCAAAAATGAATGGCGGGGAATGTGCAGCCCCTGCCTCAGGACCAATGCAGAAAGGGGCTTGCTGCCCTGCTGGCCGTCGATGCTGTGCCAGTCTGTGCGGAAGCCATTTATTGTAGATTCTGTTTAGATGTTTGATATTTTTATTGGGTTTTTAAGTCAAACTGGTTAAGTAGCTTTTTAAAAATGGCAAATGTTATGTGTGTGTGGGAGCATATGCATCAGCTGTGTGTTCCCCACAATGTAATAAAAACCTGTTATTCTGACATTGTGAATGTGAATGCAATCAAAAATGCACAAACTCTTATATTTTGTTTGATTACTTATGGAAAGGTTAGGACTGGGTAGGGGTTAAGGTTGTCATATTGGGATTAGAGTTTTCCCCATAGAAATGACTGGAGAGTCCCCACAAGGACATAATTCCAAACCTTTATGTGTGTGTGTGTCTGACTCCAGGTGTTTTTTGGGGTTTGACAGTCTCAGATTTGCAGCTAATTTTTTAAAATACAGTTTATGGAATAGCTGCAGTGTGGAGTAGCCTGATTTTCAAGCACCTCTCTATGGCCACCCAGTGCGCTGCGGGCAGGACCCAAGAGGCGCCGCCAGCTGATGTGATGCTGCACGATGCGCCGTGAGCTTCTGAATCTCTAAGCCGGCTGGAACGGCAGAGCGATGATCCCATTGGCTACCGCTAGACAGTATTTCAGTTGACCCAGATAAGAGTTGTGGAAATGGGACCCCCAGTGGTGACACATGAGATGGCCAGTGTGGCTGGAATAATTGCTCATTTGGGGTTTTTTGGTTTACTCTTTTTTTGGTGATTTGAGGAACTTCTTAAACCTGTATTGAAATCCTGTTTAGCCCTAATTTAAATGTTCTGCCTGGTCATACTGTGCATTGGGATCCCTCGTAATAGTTTTGCATTAATAATTATGACTGTACTGTGCCCATTTGAAGTACAAAACATAGAATTAACGGACTAGTAAATATAAACCTGAACAATACAAAAAATGTCCTGTTAAGTGTGCTATAAGCATTAAACTATGGGGGACAATGCACACCATGTAACTTTATTATGTGTGTTTTTATACGTGTT
This sequence comes from Mormyrus proboscirostris, assembly GCA_026779585.1. NCBI lineage: Eukaryota > Metazoa > Chordata > Actinopteri > Osteoglossiformes > Mormyridae > Mormyrus > Mormyrus proboscirostris. The sequence goes on along the minus strand of JAODKF010000147.1, from coordinate 12,731,750 downwards.
TATTAATAAGTGCACTGTGCACTGCTAATGACTTTAAGCAAGCCAAGTGGGCTACTGAACGTGAAGTGCACACACAAACATATATCACAGAAACTGAAAGATATTACAGCCAGAAAACTGCATATGAAGCTAACTTTGCTGTAGTTTTGGTGTTAAGGTTTAAAAAAACTTTACAAAACATGTCTGAATTTTAAGCTGTTTATCCTTTCAAGTTTATCCTTGCCATCGCGTTGCAGCAAATAGCAAGTGGGCAAGTGTAGTGGGATCGGAAAAGAACTGCGAAGGAATGTAAAACTATTTAAAAATATATTGTAAAAGAGGGCTGCTGAGCTATTCCAAGCTTTAATTAACAGACAGAGACAGCTCCGGATTTTAATCACCAGGTGTCTTTTATTGCATCCATACCAGTCATACTGACAACACATTCACAATGCCCACTGTGCCCGTCACCATGCTTACTCCTAACATGCATGGTGGGCACACACACACACAGACACACACTGACACTATGTACAATGATAAACATTCAATACTAAACTTCACAGAACAATGTAGCATAATTAAAATACAATACAGGCAACTACAGAGAACTATTTACAATACTGGCATCAATCCAACCTGCCGCACCAGCCCTTCTTTTAGACGGGGCAGTACACCCAAACAGGGTCCCCAGGGTGGAAGGCCTGTCCCTGGCAGCGGACGGCATAAGTGGCCGTAGCCACACCTTGATGGTCCCTGGCCGGCTTGTGCACAGTCTGCACATGCTTACGGAGCTCCAGTCCCAGTGTTGCCAGCAGCTCTGGCTCAAGTGGCACGCTGAACACCAGGTCCACCGCAGTTTGCAGCTCATGGCCAAACATGAGGGCAACGAAAGTGAAGCTGGTGTTTTCCTGCACCACTGCTCAATATGCCCACAGGACCAGGGCAAGGTAGGTATCCCAGTCATGCTGGTGCTTGAGGGTCGCCAGTTGTACAGCTAGGGTACAGTGAAACCGCTCCACCAACCTGTTGCGCTGAGGGTGAACGGGGTGTTGCGAGTCCTCACGATCCCCAGCCGTTGATAGACCACATAGCCTTATCAAACTCCACCACCATCATCAAGTTTGCTGACGATACTGCAGTGATAAGCCTAATCTCAAATAATAATGAGAAGGTCTACCTACAGGAGGTCAGTAAGCTGGAGTGCTAGTGCCACAGGAACAATCTATTCTTAAACGCCGGTAAGACAAAGGAGCTGATTCTGGACTATTGAAAAGCAGGTGAGGAACTACAATCCCCTCTTCATCAGTAGCACACCACACCAGCTCCCTGTCTAAGAAGGCCCATCAGCATCTGTTCCATCTGAGGCACCTCAGAGATTTCCACCTGCCTCTGAGGGTGCTAAGGAATTTCTACTCCTGCACCATTGAAAGTATACTGACAGGAAACCTCTCCACTTGGTTTGGGAATAGCACAATGCAGGACAGACACGCTCTCCAGAGAGTGGTACGATCAGCCGTGTGCATCATTAACACAGAGCTCCCTCACCTGCGGTCTGTCTACACCAAACAGTGCCAAACCAAAGCCAGGAAAATCATGAAAGACCTCAGCCACCCCAACAATGGACTTTTCTCCCTGATGAGGTCAGGGAAGCGATTTCGTTCCCTAAAGGCAAACAGAGAGAATGAGGAGAATTCTTCCCTGAAGCTGAACCAGGTCAATACCCAGGATGCAAGAGAGTGATGGTAATGGAGTGACACATCAACCTTTCACTTTTCTTCCCCCAATGCATAACACTGTGGATTATATTATATTATACACTCCATACATCTATGCTATTTTATTGTAAACTCCATGTTTAATATCATTCTATAGTGCAATATATGTATTATATTTATATTTATTTTAAATTTCACTTGCAATATAACATATGGCCTTGCAATATAGCATAGTATATCCCTGTATATACTGTAGTATAGATAGTACTATATCTAATCTCTTTCTATCTTTTTTTATATAGTTTTATACCCATACTTCCTCAGAGCACTGCAATAAGCATTTCACTGCAGGTATGTGTATGATGATGCATGTTACAAATAAAAAAACTGAATTTGAATTAGACTTTGCCGAACATCTGCACCTTGAAATTCCTCCCCTGGTCGCTGAACAGTTCTTCTGGGGCCCCGAACCTGCAAAACTCCTCGAAGGGCTTAGCCGCTGTGGAGGTGGCACTCTGAGAAAAACACGTGCCTCGGGCCACTTTGTGAATTAAGCCATGGCTACGAGTATGTAGCAGTTCCTGGCCTCAGTGCAGGGAAAGAGGCCCAGGACATCCACCCCCACATGCTCCATGGAGGCACCCACCAGAAACGGCTGCAGGGGAGCCCAGGACTGCCGGGTAGGACTCTTCCTAGCCATGCATGTGTTTCAGCAGTGCACAAACAGCTTGGTGTCCGTAGTGAGCTGCTCCTGATATAAGTCCTGTTAGGCATGGATGAGCGTCCGGTGCTGCATGAGTGGTGGCTACAGTAACAGCAAGCTGGACTCGCTCCTCCACCTGACATCAATGATGGCAGCTCTCAGTGGTGAAGGGACGGCGAGGAAGAACATCCATGTTCTTGTGCAGTGCCTCTGGGTGATGTTGAATCTCAAAAACGAACTCTGCCAGCACCTCCAACCAGCAGGCCAGCAGTCTCTCTGAGCTGCGGATGTTTAGAGGCCACACCAGTGACGCGTGGACCATCCACAATCAGAACCACCGACTACAAAGGTACGGATGGAAATGTTTGCATGCCTGCATCATGACCAGCAGTTCTCATCTAGTCATGAAATAGCTGCACTATGCTGGCTAAGTGTCACGCTAAAGTATGCAACCATGCTTTCCCCTCTGATTCCTGCTTGTGACAGCACAGCGCCCCCCTCATTACTGGCATTCTTGTCCAGGATGAAAGGGAGACACAGATCTGGGTAGGCTAGCATGGGGGCATTGGTGAGTGCCACGTGAAGCTGGTTAAAAGCCACCGTACAGGCATCCCTCCACACGAAACTGCTTTCATGGTGCAGCAATTTCGCCATGCTGGTAAAGTCCTTCACAAAGCATCAGTAGTAGGATACTAGCCCCAGTAAGTGGCGGAGCTCTTTCACGTTGCACAGGATCAACCAGGCCTGCACTGCTGGCATCTTGTCTGGGTTAGTGGCCAAGCATTCGCAGCTGATGACATGGCGCAGGTAGCACATCCAGTGCTGGAGAAGTGAGCACTTCCAGGGGTTCATCCGTAACCTTGCTTGCTGGATCGTGGAGAGCACAGTCTTTAGGGTCTGGATTACACTAGTGAAGATGACACACTGGGTTTGGGGGACATGGGCCAGGACATGCTCCATGAGCCTCTGAAATGTCATCGGGGCATTGCATAGGCCGAACAGCATTGACTGGAAGTGCCACACACTGTGGCCAATGAAAGCAGTCTTAGGGGAAGCTTCTGGAGCCAGTTTGACCTGCCAGTAACCAGTCTGGAGGTCCACAGTACTGATTTACATTGACCCAGTGATGTAGTATAGGAGTCTTTCCTCATCACCATGTTCAGCTGTTGGTAGCTGACCATGAACCATCCTCTTTTGGTGCCGAGGGCTGCTGGAGTTGCCCATAGGCTGTTGGACAGCTCTATGATTCCTGCTACTGCCACCTCTCTAATCCTCTGTTCTGCCACTCGATGCTTTGCTAGGAGCAGTCTGTGTGGATACAGGTGAATGGGCGGGCGTCCCCTATGTCAATGTGGTGCTGCACCAGAGAAGTGGGTTGGAAATCTTTGACCCTGGCGGTGAAGATGTCTTGGAACGAGTCCAACAGAGCTTTGAACTCATCTCACTTCATTGCCATCAGGTCCCAACTGCTACACAGCCAATACCTCCTATATTGCTTGCATCTCAGGAGACAACCCTGCTACTATGTTACTGTGTTCTGTGATCAGCGTGAGGCTCAGGGCTGTGTTGCTGGTGTTCTTTCCCCTGGTGCTGCGGGCTGCTCTCTTCCCTCAATGAGTGGTCTTCATCACCCTTCGCCACTGGTCGCCACTGTCATGCTGGAGGGTCACCATGTTAGTGCCTAGGTGGAGGGCTGCTGCTGGCATGTGGATAGTGGTCCGATCAGAGATGCAGGGGTCAGCAAGCCAGACTTTCTGCACCACCATGTGTCTTGTCAGCTCTGTGCGCAGCTGCCTCTTCCCTTGCCCTTCATGGCCGTGTGCATGTCAGTCGCCGATGTCAACTGCATGTCAGTTGTCTCCCCTAACTCACTAACACAACTACCACGACCCTTCCTTACACGTAAGCATTGAACAAAGTAAGAGCAAGAACACACCCCTGATGAAGATGACCTTAGCAAGGACCTTACCTGGCACTGAAAGCAGTGTTATCCCTCTGTATTTACCACAATCTAAGTGATCAACCCTCTCTTTCCAGATAGGGACAACAAGTCCCACGTTCTAGTCAGTTGGGATGACGCCTATCTACCAAATATAAGCAAAAGCTGCTTGCAATGCCAGGAGGACAGCCTTACCATCAGCCTGGAGAAGATCACCCTGGATACCACAGAACGCTGCAGGTTTCCCTCCCCTCAGCTGATCCACCACCTGTGCAATCTCAGTGAACTCAGAACTGTGGACACAGAGATGCTGAAGGATCAGCTTTAACCAGCTGCTCAAAGTCCCAGCAAGCCATAACTGCAGTGTTAATTGTAAGGACTATCCCATCACCAGCCTTGACTGCAACTCAGCATGCTTCAATTCTTCTGTAAGCAGGATTTCAGACGCCTAGACCAGTGGTTCTCAAACCTAACACTAACAGCCATTTATTCATCACTGCATATTGTTAAGGCCATGCAGCCATGCCCAAGCTAAATGCTGGGAATGGACAAGCAGGGCAGAGCCGGACGTAACAGTACTACCCCCCCCAACGGATCACACTCAGAGTATGTCAAGCAGGCCGGGGAGGGAACCCAAGGGAACAGATGACAAAATGGGCACATGGGGTCAGGACATGAGGCAGGACCAAGGATGCTGGATAGGGTAGAACACTAGACGCATAGATGTTTTCAGGACCAAGCACGTCGAGAAACAAATACAATCAGGACCGAGCCAGCAAAACTGTGGGCTATGATACCAAACAGCACAGGACTACTCAGGACTAACAGGGCACCATTGGACAAGGCAAGACATCACATGAACCAGGGGGCATGCACTACAGTGAACAACAATCAGTGACACCATGGGACAAGACAGGACTTTACTTGGGCCAGATGATGGACAGAAACGGGGCGAAGGACTGTAGGGATGACAGGCTAAACAGACAACAGGACAGAGACAAGAAAGACATGTGGAGGATCCACAGGGACACTAGTGTGAACCATAGGGGAAGTAGGCCAGGGCAAGACAACAGAAAAGGGTACAGACTAGGGGAAAACCAAGACGAGACAGGGTAGGAAGACAAACACTTAGGCAGGAGAGGGGGCCTGGAGAACCCCAGAGCATTGGATGTTGGTCCCACAGCTCAGGTCTGCCTGTGACACTTATGCGAACCAGTGGGACCAGGTGGCACCGAGGGGTCAGCAGAGCAGGATAGCATCGAAGGGACAGCTGGGCCAGACCTGAAGGGCGCCGCAGGACTCACAAGGTGGGAACCTGAGCAGAAACAGGTGGGTTTCATGGAAACTGTAGGGCAAGGGGGGTGCCACTGGGACTTTTATGCTAGAACTCATGGATGCCAAGGGACCTGCTGGCAAGAGCAGAGATGGCAGGAGGGTCCAGAGGGCCCAGCACGGCTGAAGTTGGGACTGGCCCGGCTTCCATGGATGGCATGTCCCCATCTCCCTTGTCGGGAGACAAAGACTTAGTCCGTCCCTTTTCTGTTCTTACCCCGGTACTGGAGAAATTTTTGGAGCCAGGGACCAGTGTGATTTAAGTTCTGAACAGGGGTCCGCAACTCGTAATTCAGCTTAGTTCCCAGAGGGTCCCATTCAAGTTCTTCCTCTTGTCCTGGTTCCTCTGGGTCGTGAGAAACAGGCATGCCGGTTACCGGGTTATAAGCTGCAGGCATGTTAGAGCTGGTAGACAGCAGAATACACCAACAGCTTGGCCACCAGCCCTCTTGTAAAGGGCTCTGGGAGGGGGCCCAGCTACGGTGCGGTGGACTCTGGCGAGGGGCTTTGCAACGAAGTAGGCTCTTTCTCCCATGACCCCACTGTTCCCTCCTCCCCACGGCCTTCTCCTGGAAGGCCATGGAGCAGGCTACCAGAGGTATAGGGAGAAGGTGCTGATCCAGTGGGAGCTTAAAAGGACTTGACCCCAACTCTGGCGGCCAACGGTGGGTAGACAGACAAGTGGGGCCACGGCCACTGAGGTGTGGGTGAGCAGACAGGAGCAGTCTGGGTGACGGCCACAGACTGAGCAGGAGCTGTCTGAGTGAACAGAGCACAATCAGGGCACCGGAGGGCAATGAGCAGCTAGAGCGCGGCAGGCACTTCTGTCAGCGGGCAGCACACGGTGGGCGACTGCGGCGACGGGCACGACAGGCGCCTCTGGTGACTATTATTTTTTAAGTTTTTGTTACAATTTAGCACCGCTGTAAAGATGGTTTGCAGTTAGCGATTCGGAATTCCGTTTAATTCATCAGCGCTGTGAGGTACACTAGTAAACAGAGTGGCTACTTGTTATTTGTGAATTTGGATGACATCACCCCACCCCGAAATCTGCAGATATTATACTTCACGTTTTATTTTCAAACTTGCATAATAAATCATATAAACAGGTCCAACCAGGTTCATACTAACCAATCTGATTTGTGATTTTTTTTCACAGACCACAATTTGTCTGCCAGTGACTGATATATATATTTCTTTTTAGTTAGACAGGGTATTACAGTTAAGATCAATATTAGAAAAAAAAGTGACACTTTGTAATAACAAAGTTATTGCTTATCCAAATTTGCAGTTATCCATGGATTGAAAGATATTTTTATATTTCCTCAGTGAAAACTCGCACATCACAAAATAAAAGGTTGAAGCTCCTCAGTCAGTGTGAACATAACCAGACATGTGCTCTTGTTTATGCAGAGATGGAGATTTCAGGTCCAGAAAATACAAATCCAGACCAGGATTTTGTTTCAACCAGCAAGTTGAGTACTTTGTGAATGTGACTTTTTGTACTCAACTGGTTGGTTGACACAAAATCCTGGTCTGGATTTGTACTTTCTGGACCTGAAATCTCCACCTCTGTGTCTATGTGAGTCAAACTGGGCATATTGTTTTCCTGACTCAATAACAACTGTTGATTTACCATGTGGTAATCATGAATAGCGCTATTTGGAAATGGGTGGGCAATCAGGACTCTTGTTCTTTGTATTCTCCTTCCAAAGTTCAAAAAATGTATTTAGTTTCAACTTATATTTTTAAAACATAAACTGATCAAGATTTCTGGTGATGTTTTAGGCCGTTTGGTAAGATCACCAACTCCAGAGCTTAATTGCATCAAAAACAAAATAGCATGTTAAGGATTCCAGATTAATTGCAAGTGTTCATTTTGTTACAGTAATAGCACTGATACAGTCAGTGATTAATGACTTTCCGGAACTTCAACACATAAGCAATATACGTTTTTATGATTAAGTTGGAAAAAAATAATTTTTCACACTGCCAGACTGACATAGTTGTAACCAGACTGTTTACAAGGCCTTTGTGTTTAATAAATGGACAAAAAGGTAAAACTTTTGATATGTACATCATTAAATCTGTTCCTCTAAGACTTGCAGTCAGGGCGTGTGATGGAACAGTCCTTACAGATGACGCTGCAGTTTTGACCTGCTGGGCCGGCTACTTTGAGCAGTTGTTTAAAGCTGACCCTCCAGCTAGGATGTTGGACATCTCTGGGTCCACAGTTCTTGAAGCTGACCCTCCAAATAGCTGTAAACCACCCAGTCTCACTGAGATTGCACAGGTGGTGAATCAGCTGAGGGCAGGGAGGGCTGCAGGGATCTGTGGTATCCGGGGTGAACTTCTCCAGGCTAGTGAAGGCTGTCCTCCTGGCACTGCAGGCAATTTTCGCTTCCATTTGGGAGTTAGGCATAATCCTGACTGTCACTTCGGAGAATCCTTGGGTACCGCTGGTTTGACTTTGTGTCGAATGAGTGGTTGCTAGAGGGGTCCTGAATGAGGCACATTACCTGCATTGTGAGGGAGTGTCAGTTACGGTCATGTGGAGCGTTTCCCTGAGGGTGGTCTGGCTCGCAGGATCCTCATTGCTGAGGACCCATGTTGCTGGACCAGGCTAAGGGGACGCCCATGTAACACTTGGCTGTGGCCGATGGATGGCCATTTCTTGAGGGTGGGACTGGACCGTGTATCTGCCTTGGGGATTGCCAGCCAGGATACCGAGGAGTTTCAGCACATGCTCCCCAACCTGTCCTGACCTTTATTAATGAACATTTTAACCTGAACATCACCACTATATATGTGAGAAACATTTGTTAATGTATGTGTACATTGACCCACAGTAGATGAACAGGTCTAATTAATTGCTCACCCTCAGAGTGATTTGATTAGAATGACTGAACACATCTGCACTATAGTTTTCATTTAAGGTGCACCAAAATCAGATGTCCAATAGGTATGACGTTGCTTATATATCTCTTACTTCATCACAAAATCTGGTCTGAATCTGCAAAATGCTTCTGTTTTTGAAATAGATAGATATTTAATAATTAAACCCCCTATTCTTTTTGAAGTGCTGCAAGTAACATGATGATACTGTATTCCTGGATTTCCTGAATAAAACCTTATCTGCCTTGATAAGACTGCTATCTGAGTATAAGCCTGTACTCCATCTTCATCTTTGCTTGTGTGGCCAAATTCAGGAAAAACTGCATCATCAAGTTTTCCAGTGACACCACAATAATGGGTCTCGTCACCAATAGTGATTAATCCTCATACAGTGGATTGGAGTGGAGTGGTATAGCCGATGGAGTGATACTATAAAAATAACCACAGTCTGAAGCTCAGTAATACAATGGAGATTATTGGTGTCCTCATAAAACACAACAGCAGACACCCACTGAATATCATTGTTGATACTCCAGTGGAAACTGTAAGTGACATCAGGAGCAAGGCTGAGGTGAACAGAAAACCCTAAAGTAATCCTCATGAAAGCCCGTCAGCATCATCACACCCTGAAAAGGCTGAGTTGAAGATGTGTAAGAACAGTTTCATTCCAGCCATCATCATCATCAGTAGCTAAATCTGAAATGTAGTACTTGCACCACTTGCACCTGCACTTTATATGAATTGTCCTGTTATATGTTTACACTATACTATTGCATGTCTATTATACGCAGATAAATCTTGGATCATTTTCCAGTGCAGAGTGGAGGTATAAGGAACAAAATGAGACTGTAGCTACTGTAGCATTGACAAATGCATTAATTTAGAATTGTTATGGTCCAAATAGAGTATGTTGTGGGTGAGGGTCATGGATTCTGTGTGGCTAAGTGGTTTGGAAGGTCACTGGTTCAAATCCCCTGGTAGTTATTTCACCATTGAGCCCCTCAGATTGGCCCTCAACCCAAATTACTCCTGGGACTGGTTGTCCCGGCTCTCGATTGAAAATTGCTTTGAAGACAAGCATCCACTTAATAAGTAAAATGAAATCTAATTATTAGAGTGATGTCAAACCATGTGTGTAAAACAATATCTGCAGTAGGCAAAGTTCACAGTAGAGGGCAGCCTTACACCATGGTTTTGGTACTAAACAGACACAGAGAACAGTAACAGTGAAATACGATATCTCCTGTCCAGCAGGTGTCACTCTCTGTCCCAGTCTAAACCAAAATAATAAATTGCTTTTGCTTTTAATTATACCCATTTACACTATGTGGATGATATAGTATAGGTACACCTGGCCAATACATCCACAGGAACTTTTATTACATCCCATTCTACATTCATACACATCAATATGAAGGTGGGCCCTCCTTTGCAGCTATAACAGCTGTCACTCTTCTGGGAAGGCTTTCCACATGACTTTGAAGCGTAGCTCTGAGGTCAGGTACTGATGTTGGACATGAAGGCTGACTTTAAATGTTTGGGTTTTCAATTAATTTCAGAGCTGTTGCACAAGTGCAAAGCATGATGATTTTACAGATATAAGCCTTCACAGGTTACTTTGAATGAGGGCATATACAGTTATGGTCTGAGGTCCTTGAAGATCACAGTGATCACATTATTTTTAAGTCAGACACTGATGTTGTAGATGAAAGCCTGGCTGGCAGTTTCCATTGTAATTCATGCCAAAGGTATTTGATGGGGTTGAGGTCAGAGTTCTGTGCCGACCAGTAAAGTTCTTCCACACTAAACTTACCAAACCATGTCATTATGAACCTTGCTTTGTGCACTGGGGCACAGTCATGCTGAAACAAAAACAAAACTGTTCCACGAAGTTGGTAGCATAGAATTGTCAGAAATGTCTTGCATAAATGTATGCATAAAGACATAACTGGGTGAGCTCTGACCTCAACCCTATTGAACACCTTTGGGATAAATGGAGATTGACAGGACATGACATCCACCATTAGTGCCTGACCTCACAAGTGCTCTTCTGGATTAATGGGCAAAAATTCCCACAGGCACACTCCAAAATCTTGTGGAAAGCCATCCCAAAACAGTGATGGCTGTTTTAGCTGCAAAGTGGGGCCCAACTTCATATCGATACCTATTTGTTTAGAAATGTATGTCATAAAAGTTCCTGTGGGTATAATGGCCAGGTGTCCCAACACTTTTGTCTATACAGTGTACATACAGTGTACACAACAGGAGCCCAAATATACTGTCATCTTCAAGTATCTCTTCATTCAAAGTGACCTGGGAAGGTTTAAATCTGTAATATCAACAGGCTTTGCACTGCTGCACCTACTTAACTGAAAAGTAACACATTGAACAAAAAAATCAGTTGAGTGGAAGAGGCAAATAAATATATATGCATAACGTATCCCCCACGAAGTCTGTCCCTAACAGTGGAGAAGTTGTATGTTTAAACTCATTCTTAGACTAAAAATTACATTCATTCATTCATTTACTTCATTCATTTACTTGCATCCATTGTATTTGCAACAAAATGCACACTGATGATGAATTAATGCATACATTAAGAATGGTAAACTTCTCTAGATACAGTTTTAATCAATTTAGAGAGAGGATCTTTTTGGTCAACCATCAGAAAGGTTCAACATTGGAGGCAAATAAATTACATTAATTTGAGGTGGACCAAACACCCAACTGGGAGAGCTAATTATAGTACAATAGTATTGTGAGCTGCTGAGATCCAGGAAAGTTATAAATGCCATTGGGGTGGGGCAAACGACCTGTTGTCAGTGCATTATACCCGGGGGGTTAGATATACAGTGTTCTGTGAGCTCATTTGTCAGCCCCTTCCCCACCCCCGAACATATAGGCTGCATTGGTTTTGTATGTAACGTGCTACGTGGGCACCGCGAGGTGTCATCCAACAGCCAGAGATCGGCTAGGACCAGGACAGAGGAACACAGGGGCAGGTAAGAGGGTAACGTGCTTCGCGTCTAACGAATAGATACGGCAAACAAACGGTTAATCTGGTGACCAACAGAGACGCACAGATTTCATGCAGACGAAAAATGTTCGAATAACCGCCGCGCGACTTTACATCGTGACGCAATCGAGCGTTGTTCTGTACGGTTATTATAATTATTTGAACTGGCAGTTTTAAATTCACATAAGCACATAAGTTTCCGACACGGTTGTCTGGACCTGGACCCGGATACGGTGCGCGCGTAAGTACATTTGGAATAACTTTAGAGGACTTCGTGTTTTTGTGGTTATTTGGCTGGGTGACTGAGTGTAAGTTTGCGAAACGGCGTAACAGATTGTGTTAATACGGCGAGGCACTCAAAAGAATGGATATCACTCAAAGACGCCTTCTACTGAAAGGGATCATCATCTTCATTTTCTCTAAACATTTTATCCGCACGTTCTACTCTAGTTCGTTCATCTGCCGATTTTGTCACGGACCGCAAACGATTCGACAGCATTGGGCGTATTTTACGATTTCAGTTCAATTTACGCCCCGTTTAAAGTTTTTCCTGCGGGCGGGGCGTTTATGTTGGATTAAAGAAGTTCGGGAGCGGAATGGAGATACGTGATGAAATTTCTGTGGTCTGTACTACAAAGCGGGGTTACTGGTTTATCGGGGTTACGTGTCGGATTTAAGGTACATTTTGAATGGACATCATATTCGTTCACTTACATTTTGCCCAGACTACCTTAAATCCGACAAGTTACTCCGATAAGGCAGTAACCCCGCTTCATAGTATAGACCGCAGGTCTGGTGCTATGGTTAATCGGATCTGTCATATATCGGAGAACTGTCATATTCGTACCCAACGTTGAGACCGTGAGCCCTGGGACCTTGTGGTCGGGTTGGCATTCTGCGAAAGGAGGGAATTTGGCGCTTTGGCTATACTCTTAATGTGTAATTTAATTAATTGGCTTTTTCAGTCTCTCTTTTGCGCAACAATTCGTGTTAACCAGAGATTAGTTTTTTTCAGGTTTGCTGCAGTTTAAGTATGGGGCTGGTGCGTAAAGATGTTATGAAACCAGTTACTTTAGCGGGGGCATAGTTACTCTCTGAATGTTGTTGTCCGGTAAACGTCTCCCTATTCTTACGCAGGAGGTAACTTTTTAAAATGTATAGTGCCTGTTTGTGAAACATTAGAGAAAAGCCTAATTCTTTACTTTTAAGTTATCCAGGGAGCTGCACTGTGTGTAAAATATTTTAATTTAGTTCAGTCATCTAATCATAATGGGGGCAGCATGTGGCTCAGTGGGCTAAGCCTGTGTACCATAATCTGAAGGTCGCAGGTTCAAACCCAGCCTCAGCA
>JAODKF010000147.1:12703743-12718720 GCA_026779585.1 Mormyrus proboscirostris | reverse complement strand
TGAGGGAGGCGTGAAAAAGAATTTCCCCAATAAAGGAATTTCCCCACGGGGATCAATAAAAAGTTGTGATTATTATTTAATCAGTCTGTGCAGTTTTCATGTTCTTGTCATACTAAGCAGGTTCCCTCTGAGTACTCTGCTTTTGCCCAGCAGTCCTCTATATCTGCCCAGAGATGGACTGGAATCCCATTCAGGGTGTACCAATGCTTAGTGTCCTATACAAATAGGCTGTAGTCCCACCCCCATCTCTAGTTTGTACCTGTTAGCTAAACAAATTTGATCATATACCTGTAGGCAGGGACTGACATAACTGGTATGCAAGTATGCCTTTGTGGTATATAGGTTAAAATGCACTGTAATTTCATGTCAAAACAGCACAGACACTTACTGTTCAGAGGAGTGAAAATCCTTCATTGGTGTGTGGTGAGACAAAGCAGTATGTAAGGGAGATATGGATGTTTTTCATAGGCCTCTCTTTGACTTCCTGGTCATCTTCACCCACACCTATGCAGGCATCAGGGGCAGTTAGAGCTTCCTTTTGGGCTGATCTGCATTCCTCTGGGTTGGGGAGAGTGTGTGGGATAGGCGAAAAACCCAGAGTGAGGTCACACACCCATATGCCATATGCATGGGCAGCTGGAGATGTTGTTGCTTATTGAATCCAGTTCAGGATTGCGGGTTCAGTTCAGTGCATCCATAAAATTTGATAGGGTGGTGTCGGTGTGTGTTGAATCCAAAGCAGAACCAGATGTGAAGGGACTGTTGCGGTCATGCCGTCTGATCTGATTGGTCAGTGTGTAGGGAGATGGTACAGGTCACAAAGGGGTGGGAGAGTGGGGGGATTTTGATGCTCATGTTGGCCTGAGGCATCAAGTGTTCCTGACCAGAGAGGGGGGGGCTGCATTCTGGGTTTTTTGGGTGATGTGCACATTAACCACACTAGCACATTTATATTGAGTATAATTGACATAGTATTTTTTCTTAAAGGTACAGATGTACGTTTAAAGTTTTTTTTTAAAGTACAGATGTTTCTGCACCCTCAAGGCGCTGCTGGATTTCATCTGCCAAACGGTTTGTGTCAAAGGCACAATTAATGAATTCAATGTATTCAATGAATAATGAATTTTAGGGAGGGTTCACCAGACAGCCGCTCCTCCACCCACTTTACATGGTCTCGTTTGATGGAAAACCGTGTTGTTTCGCTTTTCTTCTACGGGCGCTCCTTTTGTGAGGTGTAAACGTGTCAATAGCCTCAGGTGGCAGGTGTGACTACATTGACGCCATGTTGGTGTTGCTCTGTGAAATAAGGTCATAGGGTTGACTGGGGTGGGGGAGCATGTCGTACAGAATGGAACCTATGCAGCAATGTGCTATGTAGCTGGATTTTACCACATTGCTCGGTGGTCAAATGGCTGTTTGGTTCGTGCTGAGTTTTGCCTTTATGCATGGGTAGGGTTTGTGGCTCCAGGCATAGCTGGCACTGTCACATTGCATTAGATGTAGTCGCTTGATTCACTGTACGCAATTTAGGCTTTCGGTAAAGGAGCCATTTCGGTTATGTGACCTGCAGGCAGACCGGAATGGGCATGCCTGCTGTGATGTCACAACCCATGTGGTCTGCCTGGCCCTCTATGGTGGTCACCGGTCATGTGACCAGACATCCTGGTCCTCCCTCTGGCTGCATTCTGCAAATCTGCTTTCTGCTTTCCACTAGCTTAGTGGGCCAGTTAAGGTACTGTGGTTATCCCGGAAACTCTCCATAGCTCTTTGATGCAATTGTGTTTTCAGGCTTGTTGTAACCCACACACCCCACAAAAAAAAAAACATTCCCATGTGCTTACTAGATGAGAGAGTCTCTTCTGACGACTTTGGAGGCGTGTGCTGATAATGTGACATGTGCTGACAGCTCTGTGAGTGTGTTGGTTTGTGTGAGCGCGTGCGTGAGCCTGCCCTTCTGGTTGGATGAGGTGGGTTGTATAAAAGGGCGGAGCGTGAGGCGGAGCCGACTCAGTACGACGAGTTTTCGCTGAGCTCTGGGATGTTATATGCTGCCAGGGGCTTTTAGTTGGTGGGCAGGCGGGCCTAGGTGGAGAACCGGCGGAGAACCGGCGGTCCCCAACAGCCTGTTGAAGGTGAGAATTCTAAGGGTCTTCCCCTTTTCTTAACCCCCCCCCTACCCACACACACACACACACACAGCTGGGTACTCGACCCATTCCTTGAACCTGCTTGAATTCCTGAAATGTTCCATGGCCTGGGATTTCATTTTGGTGTGATTTAATTATTCCATTTTCACACCTGAACCACAGTGCTATATAGCTAGGTTTGTAGAATGTTAAAGGGACCCCCCACTGCCGACTTCTCAGAGGTAGACGGAGTTTTATGAATACGGCTACGGCTGCTCCTGCTCTCCTCTCGGTAGTAGTCCCGGGTAAGCGATTCCCTCACTGGGTTAATGCTTAAACTCCACAGTGCCGAGTCAATTCCCCATCTGCTGATACTCTGCATCTCCGGACCTCTAGGCAGATTTCTACAGAATTCCAATTATCGGTCTAGCTTCTCCAACTTTTTGGAATAGCTTCCTGTTGTTTAGTCAGAAAGCTCCTTTTCTTTAACTGAAGTCGGCAGTTATGAATCGTGGGGGAAACCTTTCGGTCTGAAGCCTGCCTTAATGTTCCACTTTTTTTTTTCGCCAGAGTGGTTAATTGAACGTGAATAAAAGCTCTGTTGTTGCTTATTGAATCCAGTTCAGGCTTGCGTGTTTAATTCAGTGCATCCATAAAATTTGATAGGGTGGTGTCGGTGTGGGTTGAGTCCAAAGCAGGACCAGATGTGAAGGGATTGGTGTGGTCATGCCGTCTGATCTGATTGGTCAGTCTGTAGGGAGATGGTACAGGTCACAGAGGGGGTGGGAGAGTTGGGGGATTTTGATGCTCATGTTAGCCTGAGGCATCAAGTGTTCCTGACCAAAGAGGGAGGGGGCGGGTGACTGCATTCTGGGTCTTTGGGGTGGTGTGGAGCCCAGCCTAGCCCCAGTTTTTGCCTCGCAACACCGATGGGGTTTTCTGTGAGGAGGGGCTGATACGCTGCTGTGCAGGGGGGGGAGCCTGACCTAGGGTGCTGTCTCCCTCCCGCAGATCAGAGTCGTGCTGCAGTGATCTTGTCGTGCTGGAGCCATGATAATCAGGCTTGGGCGTCTCACTCCGGGATACTTCAGGCTCCTCCAGGTCAGTGCACCTCTGCTGGGGGTGCAGGCAAATGGTGGTGATAGCAGTGGAGTGCAATATTAAAGCAAAATGTGAAGGGAACATGAATATGGAGGGAGGGCCAGGCGTTCTGCCCCAGCCAGACTCGCTAATTCATAGTATCCCTTCAACAGCGGCAGGCGGCGGGGGAGGTGCGGACCCCGCCTCGGGACCGAGGCATAAACCAGCTCGCTGCCCTGCTGGCCGCCATGGGCCTCAGCCTTTCCTACTACAGCGCACGGCGGATGACGGAGACGGTGAACAACGGGCCGGCTGCCTGAGGTCCCCCCTCCTGAGCCGCTCTGCCCCCCTTGCTCTGCGCAGCTACTGTCGATGTGAGCACCAGATCACGCAGGGGGGTGCCTACTTGGGACTCCTTGGTTTTGGCGAACCAACTTAAAAAAATCGCCATTGAAAGCTGCTGGGGGGCGTCTCTGCACTTGGAGGAAAATTTTGGGAATATCAAGTATCAAATGGGCAACTTTAGAAATAGTGGTACTGTTGAAGAATGCCCCCCCACCATTGTTTAGTTTGTGTAAAGTGATTTTAATGGAGCTTTACTGAGCCCTTGGTCCTCTCTATGAAGACAAGACAGTTACTGCCACCAGGGCGGCGACAATCAGCCTCTTTCCCATTTCCCATTTGGTGTGCAACCTGTGACAACTGACTATTAAAAGCACATTTGCAAGACTGTGGAGGTCACACTACGAAGATTCTGCATGGGTGTGGAGATGCCGTTTTAGAATGAGATAATATGATGTCTGCTGTATTATCTATATGTTTTAAAACTGTGAAATAAAGCTATGACCTATACATGTGAAGAGAGGATCTTCATGATCTCGCGTATGAGCTGCCCTGCTTTTAAAGGGCAAGCTTGCACTTATTTGTTTGCTTTTGCCTCTGCACATGTACTCTGGAGCTAGCCACTGCTGCCGCGTCTTCCTGCATGGCTCTGCGAGAGCGTGCTGTCTGAGAGGAAGTGGGCAGAGATGGGGAGGGTGGGTCCGAGCTGTGGGTGCCAGAGATTCCGCCTCTCCGTAGCCCAGGCGTACCGTGCCAGTCTGTGCTGAAACGTGGCTGCAAAGACACTCACATTTACTGTAGAGTCTGTTGATATGTTTGAAATTTCTATTGGCTGGTTAAGTAGCTTTTTGAAAATGTAACGTGTGGGTGCATGTGCATTAGCTTTGTGGCCATGTCTGTGTGCGTGTAACAATCTCAGATTTGTGGCTATTTTTTAATTTATGGAATAGCTTGTATGCTGGGTAGCCTGACTTTCAGGCGTCTCCCTATTGCCAGCTAATGCTTTCTGGGAGTCACCTGGAGCGGGGGGGGGGTGGGGCTCTCTGTGGGCAGGACCCAAGAGGCGCCGCCAGCTGATGTGATGCTGCGCGATGGGCCGTGAACTTCTGAATCACTAAGCCGGCTGGAACGGCAGAGCGATGATCCCATTGGCTACCGCTGGACAGTATTTCAGTTGACCCAGATAAGAGTTGTGGAAATGGGACCCCCAGTGGTGACAAATGAGATGGCCAGTGTAGCTGGAATAATTGCTCATCTGGGGTTTTTTGCTGAAGTTTCATTAGCATTTTTGTGATTTGAGGAACTACTTGAACCTGTTTTGAAATCCTGTTTAACTGTAAGTTCTACATGGTGAGGCTGTGTCAGGATGTTGCTCTGTGGTTGTGAGGAGATCCCAAAAAACTTTGGGATCAGATAGGATCGAGTTTAATGTTTGTGTGTGGCCTGTGAGCTGTGCGTGACGTCCCTCCCAGACCTTAGGCTGTGACCGCTTTATACAATTTCGTGAAGGTTATATGTTTTTTTTAACATGATGGCTCCAGGCTTATTGACCACCAACCAACTTCATTCTGCCCTGACTGGGCAGGCTGCTGTGTGGAAGTGTTCCCGGAGGGGAGGGGAGGGCCCCCCTCTGGGATATATTCTTATCTGTATTTAATAAAGATTTTAACATAAGGCTTGGGAGTCTGTTTGCTTCTTCTCTGATCTAATTAATGGGTTTTAGTCCATGCACAAAATCGTGGACCATATTTTACCACGAATGATTTTAAAATATGTGGTTAATCAAAAACACGGTACATCAAATGTACTTTTATTTTATAAATATCCTTGATTCTGTTTGTTCATCCATTGTCCACTGTTTATCTGATTCATGGGGGCAGCAGTCTGAGCAGAGATGTCCAGACCTCCCTCCCCCCAGCTACCTCCAGCTCCTCTGGGGGAATACCAAGGCATTCTCAGGCCAGCCGCGAGAGAGAGAGAGTCTCTCCAGCGTGTCCTGGGTCTCCTCCTGGTTGGATATGCACGGAGCACCCCCTGAAATAGGCATGTAGAAGGCATCCCTGATAGATACACAAATCACAACTAGTTCCATTTGAGGCGAAGGAGCAGCGGTTTTACTTTGAGCCCCTTTTGAATGTCCAAGCCCCTCACTCTATCTCTAAGGCTGAACCTAGACAGCCAGTGGAGGAAACTCATTTCTGCCACTTGTATCTGTGATATTGTTTCAATCACTACCCTGAACGTGTGACACTGGTGAGGGTAAGAACATAGATCAACTGGTAAATCGAAATCTTTGCCTTCTTACTCGGCTCTGTCTTTAACATGACAGACGTGGCCATATAACTGCCGATGCTGCACTGATCTGCCTGTCGACCTTCCGCTCCATTCTTCTCTCACTTGTGAGCAAGATCCTAAGATGCTGAAACACTTCCACTTGACACAGTAACTGGAGGGGGCAGTCCACTCTTCTGATTGAGAACCATGGCCTCTGGTGTAGAAGTGGTGATCCTCGTCCTCACTGCTTCACACTTGGCTGCAAACTGCCCAGTACACCCTTATATCTGTTTTGTTGACTGCTGTATAATATCTAATATCCAGTTTTGCATTTCCTCTGTGTGAGATAAGCTTGCAGGACTCTAAGTTGTGTTGCTCCTCTGATTTTGGGATACACCTTTAGACGTGTGCATCATTCTTCTGTTCGTTTTATTCAGTATGTTTAATTTTTTTTATCAATATTTAATTTTCAAAGGGGAGAATCAGAGGGTAAATGACACCGGACACTATCCATCCATCCATCTTCTGAAACTGTTTGTCCTATTCAGAGTGGTGGGGGGTCTGGAGCCTACGTCAGAGGGAACAACCCAGGATGGGGCACCAACCCATCACAGGGTGCACACACACCATTCCTCGAGACAGTGATAATTATTTAGTTACTACCTTATGAGAATAGCCTCTAAAGTTCAAATAATAGCAAGAAAAGAACTTGTTCATTCATTTAAACCATTTGATCAATAACCACTTTGTTTCAATGACTAAAGGTCTTCAGAATAATCCGTCTGTAGTGATGGAATCCTCTAGGTATCCTGGCAGCAGTGATTTTCCAGCCATGGTTCTCATTTTCAGCTCATAGTATGGTGTTTGCTAAGCTTGGAATACCTCCACAGATTTTATATCCCAGCTCCATCGTGCTGGAATTTTGGGTGCTTTTAGACAGAAACCCAAGCTTAGTCCTCAACCTCGGAGCACTGAACTTTGAACTGCCGCACTGGAGTTTGTCCTACACTGTCATCCTGTATTGAACTATTGTTTGAACTGCACTGTCTTATCCTGTATTTCACTGTTGTTTGTCCTGCAGTTTTATCCTGTACCATGCTACTGTTTGTACTGCACTGTCTTATCGTGTATTGCACTGCAGTTTGTCCTACACTGTCTTATCCTGAATTTCACTGCAGTTTGTCCTCCGCTGTCATAACCGGTATTGCACTGTATTGTCGTTTTCCTGCAATGTCTTATCCAGTTTCGGACTATTGTTTGTTTTATCCCCTGATGACCTGCCCTGCAACTGCAGCATAAGAATTTCCTTGTGTTCCTTGGAACACATGTGACAATAAAACTTCAAAGTTGTTTGTTTCAGTACACCAGTGTTCAGGAAAATGGAGTGGGGACTTGTAGCAACTGGGGATAATGTGCCTTGTGTCCCTTTCTGATTGGCTTGTCTTTCTGAGGCTTCAGACCAGCCTGAGGTACAGCTATTAGTTACAACTTTGCGGCCCTGCGGGGTTTCTGTGATAGCCGCTACCTTTTTTATGGGGGTCCTCATAGAGATTAGGAGGGCATCAGCATGTGCTGGTTAAGGTTACTTGTGGTCAGTGCTCACTCAGCAGGTCCGTCAAGGAAGGCAGGGTGCGGCCATCTTGGCACCTGAGAGTGACCTTGGTGACCCTGTGACCCTCATTTCACTGATCCTCCTTCATACTCTTCTGATTAGCACAAATGCAACGCGCTGTGGGTTCGATACCCGCCCAATTTCTCATCATCGCCCAGCTTTCACTGCACAGGCATCATGGGTACCACAAGCTTCCCCGACCAAACGTTCTACGATGCCACTCACAGACCGACGACAGAGATCAAAGTATTACTACATATTACCCTGCCCCTCCGCTCTATGTACTTAGGTTATTTTAACATGTCCTCTGCATGTTAGCACAAGCTAAGGCAATAAAATGTTTACAAAAGCTGTCAGGTACCTCAGGGTCTGACACCGTACACCATCTTATGAGCAACGCGAGTGTCTTTAATTTTATTGGGTGTTGCGTAATTGCCGTTTGCTGCTTGGCCAAGGACCTTATTCTGTAACAACTCTTCACGCTTGACTGGCTTCTCTATGTTAAAGGGCTGGAGATACTAGTTTTATTTAATGGGCATTGACTCTGTGCTTGTCCTCGTGTTTCAGAATTCAGCATTTCACATTCTGGTCATTTCCATTGTGTCCTACATGGAATTCCGTCGGTCTGCTGTGATCCCTGGCTGTGGAGCGACAGGTGCTGAAAGTCATCCAGAGAAGCTGTGGTGACCTGCAGGCAGACAGCTGCGGGGCGGGGTGGGTTACAGACAGACAGTGGAGGGTAAGAGCATAGACGGCAGCCAACAGGGCTGACAGCATGTCGATTGGACAAGCAAACCGTCACAACTCAAACAGGTCCTGGATTGGTCAGTTATTTTCAGTTTAGTTCACGTAATTTACATTGGTGCACGTTGAATACCTACAACATAGCCGCGAAAAAATCCATGTCATAGGTCAATCACAGTCACATGACCACATTACGCAAGCAGATTGTGTATTTTTTAGTCTTTTTCTGTCTTCCTGACCTTTTGGCTGTGAAATGTATTCGGGGTGTCAGGTGTGGTCATGCAGTGTCTATTTAGCTTTTACCATGTGTGGCAGAAGAAGCTGATGATAGGGAAAGTAGTTTGAGATCTTGCCACGGGGGCCAACAGGATTATCTGACCCCCTCCCCCCCAACACACACACACACACACACACACACACACACACACGCATTAGGTATCCATATCATTGTGGGGACTCTCATTTCTATAGGCAAAGCCCTTAACCCCTACCCAGCCCTAACCTTAACCATAAGTAACCAAACAACATACAAGACACTTTTTCTTTTTTGACTACAGTTACAAATTTTTATAAAATTCAGGGCACCAAAATAATATTCCCCGCAATGTGAAAATAACAGGTTTTTATCACATTGTGGTGACGTTTGGTCTGCAAAAGGTAATCGATACATGAGCCACACACACTTATCTGAGATGCCTATTGTGACAGGGCTGCGTTACACTGAGGGATAGGAAGGGGGGTTACAAAATCAGGTGTTACAATACAGAGCAGACAAAGTTCATTTTTAGGATTAGTTGCATTAGTTGAAATGAATTGTTTGGAAAAAAACTGGAATGTTCCTTTTCTGTTCTGCAAAGTTTATATGATTTGCCAGTTCTAGATCTGTAACAATCATATAGATTGTGGTGCGTTAATGTGAAATCTTGACAGATATCGATGACTGACTTTTGTTGTCTAATATCGCCACTGGTGGTGAAATTTGCTGACCTGGTTGGCATGGAATGACATTACATCATTTTAAAAACTCTGTGTTAAATGAAAGGTCAATCTATAGATTATAGATATATTGCAGGCCGGTATCGTGAGTCCTCTGAAAAGTGATGAATGAGCCAATGAAATCCCTCGTCTTCCGCTACGGAAAGTGGCTGTTTGTCCAGTGCTATCATGTTATATCAGTTGTTGTGTTTTTAGCTCTGGTGCTGCTAACTTTAAACATTGAGCAACTTTGTTTACTGAGAAAATTGTGACCTTGATTTTGAGTCACAAAAAGTCAGGATTCATATTTTACCCAGAATTGTCCAGCCCGACTGCACTCTTTACATTTTTGTTGCAGGCATAATGAGGCAAAAAAAAAAAATCTAAGAGCATGCATAGTGCGCCCAGGCATACAGCTGCAGGCACCCATGGGTTTCACCACTGGATGTCTGCTTCTCTGCAAGTTTACGCTTGTACAAGTATCCAGCGGAGCAAATGGGAAGGTAGCACTGCATTTTGACAGCACAGATTCCTAATCTGAATCAGGTTTTTTCTTCTACCCAACTCCATTATATTTGGGAGAAGCCCAACATCTCTACAACTGATATCACCAAAGCCTAGCTTCTCCCAGTAGAACGACCTACAGGGTTGATCTTGGTCAGTTGGCTGGCATGACATTTGCAATCCGAGACATGTCTGCACACATTTTTATGTATGTAAGAATTATATTACTTTGTAAATAGTGTAGTGCAGGAGTGCCCCAACTTTTTCAGCTTGCGAGCTACTTATAAATATAAAGTCAAAATGATCTACTATAAAAATATAAACCAATATTTATGTCTAAAATGTTGAGTATTATTAATTAAACAGGTCTACAAAAAAACATTTTTTTCAGGTGCCAAGGTTTTTGAATGGATTTAGGGTATTTTGAGGGTGCTGAATTTGAAAATCACATTACTTTTGCTGAATTGGTTCTAGTTTTTGAGATAATGGACATCCATGAAAATAATGCATTCCCCCAATGCGACTTGTGTAAGAAATGCATTAGTTTTTGGTCTGTCTTTTGACTCTCTAACAGTGTCTTAGGTAATGAAATGAATGATGAAGCGAGCGTTGAAGGAGAGTCTGAGAATAAAATTAGAGTAAAGTTCACATGTGCATGTTTGCATGTTAATTTATTGCTGTTGTTACTGTGGTGGTGAATATTTACCCAGATCAAATCTGTCAAGTCTTTCCTAAAGAGGGGCACCTGTCTGGTATTTAGCCAAAAATGGTTGCAATGCTCGTGATAGGGCCATGAAAAAATGTAGTTTGGCCAGAATAAGGGGATCCATTCGGGCTTCACAAATGCAGTCAACAGAAGATGTCCCTGGGTTTTTCACCTATTTGACTTCACCAAATCCACATATTTCACAATAGAGAGCCAGACTTCCAATGCTCGTTCGACAGCTGGCAAATATTCGAGCCACCAATGGCTACAGAAAGGTAGAGAGAATCGTGAGGATGTTGCAGCTGTGAAGTCCTCTCTTCTGGCTGGTGCAGAGTGGAAAAGAAAATGTAGAGCTTTGAGCACTTTCCCTACCATCCACACTTCAAAACCAGTCTTGAATGACTTGTGAAGGGTATGTTGGCCACAACTTCCTACAATTACTAACTGTGTCCCAGCAAATTGCTCACCACAGTGTGAAGGTCATCATAGGACATATAGGAGTGATGTCGGCTAATCGTTTGCAAAGTCCATAGCACTTCTGCTTTCATCGTGCCGGTTGAGGAGAATGTACTGAAGGCATTGCTTGTCGCGGGATCTGGAGTCACTACCAAAGCGGGTGTAGGCCTATCTGTAGAGGTTGTACTTGCAGGACTGGCAAACAATTGAATGGGGACAGTTGTTGTCTGACTTTTGACAAAACGCTTGTGCTTCTCTACCCTGATATGTGAGTCGATGACTTTAAAGCCCATTGTTGCCAGTTTGATGACTTTTTTTTTTACAAAGGTGGCATCGCACTTTGTAAACATTAGTCGTCTTTTTCAACCAGCCACAGTACTTTTTTTTTTTGAAACACTGACATTAATAACTAATTAATATTGTATTGTTTAATCAAATCAAACATAACTTTTTCCTGTCACTGTTAGATATTTTAAATTTCTTTTTTGTATGATGTTAGACTATTTACTTACAAGTTGTAACTAAAATAAAAATATTCTTGCAATGCTTTTCAAACGTGTTGCGTTAATTAATTAGTTAACTGTATATCTCAGAAAACATATTCCTGAACAGTCCAAAAATGCCGGTCTGCGTTTCCCTTCTTCGGAATAGCAACGCTAGACTGACAGATCAGGCAAATGCACTTCGAATATGACATGGGAAAAAAAACAGTCCTCCTCCCATTCTGTATGGAAGTGGTAGGTTTTTGGTTTCTTGTTTGGTCCAGCTTCCCCATAAATTTTTATACCCTTTTATAAGGTAGCTTGCTTTGCAACATCTGGCGCAGTTGGACGCGTCATCCAGTAGGTTGCAATCGACATATTGGGCACCCCTGGTGTCGGGTTTGCAAACTACCCCAACGCTTTAGATGTCGCTCATTTTAAGCTAATAATGGAATAATGTATATTTGATGTGTGAGAGTTGACAACCCTGGACCGAGATGATAGATCACACTAAAGCTTCTCTAAAATATCTTTTTTTTCAGTTTTAGGGTGAAGTGCCCTTTTAAATAAGGGGTATTACGGGTGTTCATGTTGGACCTTCTTGCATTGCTTTACATGTGTGCTGTTAACCAGCGTGGGGTGGGTGATTTGGATGTAGCCCTTATCAGGTTACCATGGTGTTTTACTGGTTTCATGCAGATCTTCTCCAGTGAGTTTTTTTTTTACCGACAGCCTCTAGGTCTGCCAAGAGGGCAAAGCCAAGGTCAACGTTGCTGAAAATACAGACACGCATGCTTGTTAATCTCCCTAAAAAAATGAACAGGAGTTACTACTGACAGATCTGCCCACTAGGAAAGTGGGGAAGCCTGTCATGTGAGTTGGCGTGCTGTTATTTCGCAGTGGAACGCTACTCGCTCGAATTTGAGCGTTGGTGTGCTAAGGGTCAAGGGGCAGCGGAGGGTATAAGGACGAGTGGAATGCGTTAACTGCCCCTGCCTGGATTGCATGGCAGTCATGAGAGCCCCCCCGACACACCCCTGGCTACACAGTACCTCCGCTATACATTTGGACTGTAGCTGGGTGACACCTTGAAGGTTATGCACAACTGAATTGTGAATACAGGCACTGGATTGTGGATCATGTGGACGATGAAAAACAATGTGTACCACCAGAGCCCCTGGAAGGCTTTCTGATCTCCATCCAGAATCCTTCCTTGTTATTTTCTAACCCCCCCCTCCCCATTTGGTTCTAGCTTTATTGATTGTGAATTATTGTCCTGTGGACAGGGGGCATGTGGAACAGACATGGTGGTGATGGGACGTTCTGGAAGATGGTACTATGTGGGGTTCTGAAGGCTCCACAGTACCTGGGCCTGCAGGGGAGGTAACAGAGTACGCTGCTGAACATAGGAATGTAGATTGCAAATGGGTCTGGAGATTTAAGTCATGCAGCTGAGATGCTGGCATATGGGCTGGTTAATTTACTATTAATGAGGTCAATGTACTACAGCACTTAGGTATCTTTATTTAAGATGGGCTTAATTATTCTTTATCCTGTGG
Source organism: Mormyrus proboscirostris (assembly GCA_026779585.1). Taxonomy (NCBI): domain Eukaryota; kingdom Metazoa; phylum Chordata; class Actinopteri; order Osteoglossiformes; family Mormyridae; genus Mormyrus; species Mormyrus proboscirostris. Next base: position 12,705,860 of record JAODKF010000147.1, on the reverse strand, counting down.
ATTCAATTCCATGTCAACACTGGAAAGCTGGAAAGGTTCCTGTGGGTCATTCGGGTATTCCGGAATGTCACCTGAGGCCTGTAACGGGACACCTCGCCATGACAGAAGGACTGTGGGGAGCCGGTCAGCACGGCCGTGAGCCAAACGAAAGCAACACCAGAGCAGGCATCTGAAGCCTATGGCCAGCCGAGGAGATGGGGATATAGGAGGAACAGAAAGGACCTGCCCACCGTTTTTACACAGCGTCCTCCTCAGGGCTGGGTGGGGCTTAAGGTTGTCATGTTGGGATTACAGTTTTCTCCATATTATAAACCTGTGTGTATGTGTGTACTCTCTGAAGTAAAGTGGGGAAAATGTAGGAATGGGCATGCGACCAGCATTCAGGAAGAAAATCCCTGACCTGACATTCTCACTTCACCTTTAGAATCAGAATTAGAGTCACTGTATCGCCAATATGTATGAACATATCAGAATGAAGAACATAAGAAATTTACAAACGAGAGGAGACCATTCGGCCCATCAAGCTCGTCTGGGGAGAACTTAACTAATAGCTTAGAGTTGTTAAAGTCTTATCTAGCTCTGATTGAAAAGAACCCAGGGTATTAGCTTGTGCTACACTAACAGGGAGAGTATTGTATACTACACGCTGTGTAAAGAAGTGTTTTCTCAAATACAATTTAAAATGTTCTCCCGCTAATTTACACCTATGGCCACGAATTCTAGTATTTAAACTAATATTGAAGTAGCCATTTAGCTGAACAGCATCCAGACCTGTTAGAATCTTATAGGATCATGTCCCCCCTTAGTCTGCTTTGCTCGAGGCTGAACAGATTCAGCTCAGCTAACCTCTCCTCTTAAGACATTCTTCTGGGACCAGGAATTATTCTTGTAGCCTTATGTTGCACCATTTCTAAGACAGCAATGTCCTGCACACAATATTCTAGGTCGGGTCTTACCAAGGAATTATATAATCGTAGCATCACCTCCCTTGGCTTAAACTCCACACACCTAGAGATGTAACACAACATCCTATTGGCTGCCATATATTGATGCGCCATCCAGTGCGAGTTGGACTACCTGTGAAACCTCTTTAGGGTCCAGGTATCACTCATGCTTCCCCACACTGGCAAGAGTGGTTGTACATTCTGTGCCGCTAGTTCGGAATCTGCCACACCAGCCACCTTGGTGTCGTCTGTGAATTTAACCAGTTTGCTATATTTATTTGGTGTCATTATCATTACTGTAAATTAGGAATAACACTGGTCCCAGTGGTGCAATTGTTTGTGGTCCACTGCCAAACATGAACTATATAACAACAACAGGAGAAAAAATTTACAGAACACTGTATGTAAAGATAGGAATACGAATGAGGATACAAAAAACTAGAGAAGATGATTATACAGAAGACCTTATGCTGCCCTAGCAACACCCATGTGCTTTGGTCAGAAAGTAATCATGGTAATATGGTACCGGGTCAGAGCAGCTGAGATCCATTTGCTATATATGTTCAGAGTTTGGACGGATTTATGACTACATACATAGCGTACGTACGAAAATATTGGGACACACCTCTCAGTTCTTGAATTCAGGTGTTTCATTCAGACCCATTGCAACAGGTGTGGAAAATCAAGCCTCTAGCCATGCAGTCAGGATTACAAATATTTGTGAAAGAGTGGGTCATTATGAAGAGCTCAGTGAATTTGAGCGTGGTACCATCATAGGATGCCGCCTATAGAAACCCATAGGAACTTGCACCCATAGGAACGTGCACCCTTACCAGTTATAGAAAGTTAATGTCATGCTCTGCTCATCCGATCCTCCTGTGTGCCACGCCCCCTCGTTACCTTGTGTGGAATCCCGATGTCGTCAGCTGTTTTCATTCATGTTGATTAGTCCAGTGTATTTAAATCGGCGTTCGAGTGTGTTTCCCTAGTCTTCTCATTGACGTTACTACCTGCTTCTCATGTTTAGTGTTGCTTTCCTAATAAATCCCTCATTCCCCGATTTCTCCGCCTCCCTGCTCCTGCATCCCTGGTTCATGCTGTGACGGTTAAGGCCCATCTTGTCATGATCCGCTCCGTCCGATCCTCCCGTGTGCCACGCCCCCTCATTCCCCA
>JAODKF010000147.1:12677198-12703643 GCA_026779585.1 Mormyrus proboscirostris | reverse complement strand
GACCATTTTCAGTTCCTTACAACCTATAAAATGTTTTGAAACTCTGTTGTGCATAATAATTTGGAACAGTGCATTTTTAAGTTTTTTATTTTTGAAAAACATACTGTTATCATTGGGAGGTTTTTTGAGTAACATTCGAATTATACTCGAATGGTTGATGACTCGAAAATTATGCTGCCTGTCATTTGCATCGCCTATTTAGGAATATCGGAGAAAAATATAATTTGCATAATAATTTTGAACGTGGTGTAGTTGAATGCGATGGGAAGATGGCTGCTTTGCTGCCATCTGGTGGTCACGTTCTATACTCACACCAAAAGCTCCTCTCTCACATTTTAATTCCATTGGTTCAGATTCAGTTCTTCAGTTGTTATTGTACATAGGTCAGTACAAAACATGTGAATTCACCAATACACAAAATACAAAATAGTCAGTAAATACGTTCGAAACAATAAATATGTGCAAAGTATGCTGCTAAAAAAATTAAAGGAACATTTTTTTAATCGGAGTATAGCATCAAGTCAGTTAAACTTTTGGGATATTGATCTGGTCAGTTAAGTAGCAGAGGTGGTTGTTAATCAGTTTCTATTTTGGTGGTAATGAAATTAACAACAGGCGCACTAGAGGGGCAACAATGAGACGACCCCCTAAACAGGAATAGTTTAACAGGTGGAGGCCACTGGCATTTTTTCCATCTCATCTTTTCTGACTATTTTTTTCACTAGTTTTGCATTTGGCTATGGTCAGAGTCACTACTGGTAGTATGAGGCGATACCTGGACCCTACAGAGGTTTCACAGGTAGTCCAACTCGCACTGGATGGCGCATAAATATATGCCATTGCCAGAAGGTTTGCTGTGTCTCCCAGCAGAGTCTCAAGGGCATGGAGGAGATTCCAGGAGACAGGCAGTTACTCTAGGAGAGCTGGACAGGGCCATAGAAGGTCCTTAACCCATCAGCAGGACTAGAATCTGCTCCTTTGTGCAGGAGGAACAGCATGAGCACTGCCAGAGCCCTACAGAATGACCTCCAGCAGGCCATTGGTGTAAATGTCTCTGACCAAACAATCAGACTTCATGAGGGTGACCTGAGGGCCCGACGTCCTCCAGTGGGCCTTGTGCTCACTGCCTGCCACCATGGAGCTCGATTGGCATTTGCCATAGAATACCAGAATTGGCAGGTCCACCACTGGTGTCCTGTGCTTTTCACAGATGGGAGCAGGTTCACCTTGAGCATGTGACAGACATGAAAGGGTCTGGAGATGCTGTGGAGAACGTTATGTTTCCTGTAACATTGTTCAGCATGACCAGTTTGGTGGTCGGTCAGTGATGGCCTGGGGAGGCATATCCATGGAGGTATGCACAGACCTCTACAGGCTAGACAACAGCACCTTGACTGCCATTAGGTATCGAGATGAAATCCTTGGACCCATTGCCAGACCCTACGCTGGTGAGTCCTGGGTTCCTCCTGGTGCTCGACAATGCCCGGCCTCATGTGGTGAAAGTATGCAGGCAGTTCCTGGAGGATGAAGGAATTGATACCATTGACTGGCCCCCATGTTCGCCTGACCTAAATCCAATAGAACACCTCTGGGACATTATGTTTCAGTCCATCCAACGCCACCAGGTTGCATCTCAGACTGTCCAGGAGCTCAGTGATGCCCTGGTCCAGATCTAGGAGGAGATCCCCCAGGATACCATCCGTTGTCTCATTAGGAGCATTAGCCCTGACGTGGTCAGGCATGCATACAAGCGCGTGGGGGCCATACAAACTACTGAGTACGATTCTGAGTAGCTGCAATGAAATTTTGGCAAAATGGACCAGCCTGCTGCATCATTTTTGAATTCAGCCCTCTGTATGGTTGATGATTTTCATTTCCATCAAACGCAGTGGCATCCTTTAATTTCTCACAAGTTACCCCGTCCATATCAGTATAGATATCCAGGATGTTTTTTTTTATCTCTATTGAGATCTGATGTGTTTCCAAAGTGTTCCTTTAATTTTTTTGAGCAGTGTACAATGGGTAGGTAATCTACGGTGGTGAGGCGTTGGGGCCTTAGAGTCTGCAGTGAGAGTCCTTTAGTGCCTGATTTCAGCCTGGTTACCACACTGGGGTAAAAACTGTTCTTAAGGTTGTTAGTATGGGCTTTGATGGCCCTGTACCATCTACCGGATGGTAACAGCTGGAACAAATGGTGTCCAGAGTGTGAGGCATCACTGAGGAAGGTTGTAGCTCTGTGAAGGCAGTGAGAGGTATAGATGTCTGGGTAGCAGAGTGCCTGCAGTCTAAAGATGTAAAAAGCTTACATAAACACATCTGAGTATTATTCTCTATAGTGATGACATCACAGACTCTTTCATCTTACTGACTATATATCCAAATAGGGAGGTAGCCAGTACAGCCCTGTGTGGAGGTCTGAGCATTGATGCAAGAGAGGTAAGAATAGTAAATGAACCAGTAGCCTTAACAAGCAGTCAGTAATGGGAACGGTGTGTGTGGGGTGTGGCCCAGTGGGTCAGCGTGCTGTATCTGTGATACGAAGCTCAGTGGTTCATAGCTCAGGATCAGCAGAGTGTCTCCGCCACTTGCCATCGGGATTGTCTGACCTTGCTTTCTCAAAAATATGCAGCTCTGGAAAAATTAAGAAACTGCTCTATATTTTTTTAAAAAATCTGCTGGTTTAACCCTGATTTTGCTGGCAGGAGACAACACTGCGCAGCAGGCTGCATCCGGGCTCAGATTTTCAAAGACAGCAGTGAGGCAAGAGACACTGGCAATAACCAAAAGCCAGCCAGGGAGAGGGCAGAATCGTCTTTCTAATGCCAGAGGTGACCGTCAAGTTATCCAGGAGAGCCTCATAAATTGGAGGATGACCTCAAGTGACCTTCAAAAAGAATGGAAATAGTGTCATGAACCCACAATTAAGTGTCGTGAAGTCGCCTGCTAGGACAGTTAGGTCTAGGATGCCTATAAGCAAGGAGAAGCTTTTCATGCATGAAAAGCAGGGAAGAGCCTAGCTGGAGTTTGCAAAAAAATGTATATCACTTAGACAGGAGCACAGCCATAAATTAAGGAATGAGTGGAACTGAAAGTTTCGCTGTGGTCTCCTAATTTTTTCCAGAGCTGTATGATGCTTTGAATTTTGCTAAACATGAATACAAGATATTTTTGAAGTGAAGAATGTAATATATAATATCAAGACATTCCAAAAAACTTCACATTTTAAATACCTGGATGCAAACTAATAAAATGCACCCTTTAAGTGGTGCTTTTGGGTGCCATAGGACATACATAAGACACGCCTTCCAGGGTATATACAGGCGGACTAAAGCTTTGTGTGAGTTTGCACATTCACAGCACGAGTCTGCTAATGGTTCCAGTGGTGAAAGCAGGACAGGGACTTGTGATTGGCTGATGACTCCCTGACAACTGGTGCGAGGGAGCAGAACTGGGCTCTATTTTGAGATCTCAACCGCAGTGTTGGGTCTTCGTGAATAATGCAGGTCGCTTTTCCAAGAAGACTGAAAGCTGAGCCCACATGGTGATGTTTGTTTGGTCATGGGTCAGGGCTGGACTGGGACCTGCTGGGTTTGTAGCTATGGAGTTCCCAACACCAAAAACAGAGGTTACCTCTCTGACTAAGCAGTATGAAGTGACTGATAGTGTCCAGGTGCTTCTCCTGGTGGCATTTATGTCGACATCAATTGGCTGCAGTTGTATTACTAGATGTTAAGTTTACACATTCTTGTAGATTTATAGGGTAGCGGGTGTTGTATCTTCTCATAATATTACAGATTATTATGGTTTTTATGGTAACATAAAACAGGCTCTCTGGATGGGAGAAGCACAGCACAGACACCTCTAAAGCAGTTTATTAGACGTACTTTGAAAATATCACCCAGGGGGGTAAGCTCACAGCTGGCTGCTGCCAGGCTGCCCAGCCTCCGCTGGAGGGGTAGCAAACTCACAATTTCAAGAACGTGGCGTGGAAATATCTGCAATTTGAGGAACTGCCAGTGGTCTGTGGAAGGTCCACTGCCTGGGAGCAGTGAAGGATCAGTTTGACAGCCCGTATCTCACGTTGTGCCTGTAGTTGCTCCCACTGGAGTGTCATTATTCATCCAGGAGGCTATCTGCTAATGGAGGACTGCCAAGCACGGAGTATATAGTCTCAGCAGCATCTGTCTCCATGTTAGGATATCTGTTTAAATTAAGCACTTTGTTTTGGCTACAGTATCAGGTTTTTATGTATGTAGTTGTTCAATGGATAGTTCATTGGCTCTTAAAGTGTTCTTCTGTGATATTTACTGTGTGTCGTACTCCTGTGATGTAGAGTACTGCTGTAGTATTTCATACAGCAGACTCACTAAGCGCTCTTTGTGCTTTTAATGTGATTATTGCCTCCTTGTCTCCTGAGTCACGTCAAAGAAAATGTTTAAGGTTATTTTTCTAGGTAGTAAGTGTATTTCCCATTAGAACAGATTAAATTGAGTAACACAATAAAAACCAACAAGAATGAACCAAAGAAACACCACTCAGGCTCCCAAAGCTCTCCTCAGCGGCACCTCAGCTATTCCGTGAATACGTTAAATTTTAACAGCAGCATGCTTAATTAATTAATTTAACTAGTTAAATAACTCAATGACGTATTGATTAGCCAAACAAGATGTGCTGGTGGTCGAATGAAAAAAATTGGTTGCTGCAAATACTGATGTGACTTGTTTATGGAGAGGTCTATAGATATAAAATGAAAATAGATTTACGTGCTACAAATTTAGATATTCTACACAGAACTGTAACAAAAACATAATTATCTATCTAAATAATCCTTCTAAACCATTGTCTCTTCAGAGGGAAATAGCAGACTGACACTCTTATACCTATCAATCTTTTATCGTGTCTTAGAACATATCAAGCTTAGGCTGGTTGCTAGGAGACCGTGATGAATAGACCATTTTTTGATTGGCTGATACCTTAAATGACACTATTTCTGCACCAATAGCATCCATAAGAAGTTGCGGGAGGGTGTCTTAGGGCAATAGAGCAGAAATAATGACTGATGTATTTCTGAGTGTTCATGCATAGGAAAACTTGTAACAGTAAAAGCTAACATGACTCTGAGAACACAGTCCTGCATTGAATGGATGTAAGTGTTTATGTTACCATACACGTGGTAGGATATGTGAGCAGAAGACTAACAGACTGGTTTGAGTTACGTGTCCTGGTGAGAACGGTCTTACACCCCATCTTACACGGCCAGCAGATGGGCAGGTAGCAGTGAGATACTCATATGGTGGTTTAGGGTGATCAGATTAGTATTTGGAAACATAACTGTTGAAATTCTCTTCCAGCATCCAAAACTCTCAAGGTTCACCCTTGGCACACTGCAGATATTCCCACCCTTGGCATGAGACTGGCCGGTCTTCAGGGTCGCCGTGCCTGTTCCACAGCTAGAATTACACATCCCATATTCCTGTCAAAGTCACAATGGCTGCCATGTATTGAAAGGGGGACTCCTGAAAGTTTCATGAGAAAACCCATACCTGTCTCCAGGTAACAGAGCCGCGGTGGGCGTGTCCTCGTCTGTCATTAGTCTCGACATTGGACGGGAGCGCTGTCTGCGTTGGGTTCGGACTCGACACCCGGCCAGGACATCATGAGACGGCTCCCACCTGCACTGGTTTGAAGAGCTCTGGACTTCAGCTTAGTTTGTGTTTTCTTGTATCTTCACAGATGAATATATATATCTATACATGTGAAGTAGAGCTTTGCTTGAGTCTGTAGGTCCATGACTAGGACATCAGTCCCTTAAGGAATCATTTAATGGTGATAAAGACTGAAACACAGGCCCTTTTGTCGTGAACATGAATCCGCTTTGGAAAACGTACAAGAACAAGGTTATGAAGACCATCAACCCTGAAGTGTCAGAAGATGCTGTGGATGAGGTAGAGGTTGAAGACTGCTGGTGCTTCCTTGGTCTTCCTCTATCCCTGTCTGGTGCTCTGCTCTCTTGCCCTTTCTTCTTACAGCCAAACTGACATCTGGGTGGTGCTGAAGCTGGGAAGGTTGAGGGGGCTGGTGGGGGGCAGGCTGGAGACTCTTGCGGTTCATGTTCTCTTTGGAAGTGAACAGGCTCAGAGTATCTCGCCCTGGATGCTCTGTGTGTATAATGGTTGGTTGTCTAATATCTACGAAAGCTGTGGTGTGGTGAAGGATCTACAGATACCTGAACAGGTTTTTATTACATCCTTTGAATCTCACAGTCCAAACCTTCCAACTTCCATTTGACTTGTTATATCATCTTTAGCAGAATGCTAGCCTCTATTATGTTAACTTTTGGATGTTAGATTTTGTTTACTCAAAATTTGTCTACTTTCATTCTCTCACGTCTATAGGCTACTATATGTGAATGCTGGTAAGACATTGCCGATAGATGTTTAAAAGTTGCAGTAACACTATACTTAAAGCATGTAAAATACATTATAGATACCTTCATAATGCATCATAAAGTATTATAAACATGTCTCATCTAAAATGCAATATAGATACCTTGAGCAATATAGATACATGATTCTTATACTGACATTTAGAATGCATTATGAAGGTATCCATAGTGCATTATAGATGAGAGCTTCATAGAGCATTCATAATGCATAATAAACATGGCTGTAATGTGCTATGCCTTTTTATAAATAGTTATAGCCATGTTTATAATACTTTATGAATGCATTAAATATCATGATGAAGGTATCTATAATGCATTATGATGGCTGTTTTAAGTAAAGTGTTACCAAAGTTGCTTATGGGAAACTAAATGGCTAACTGGGCTGATAATTGATTAAAGCCTCAAAACCAAAAGATCTGTTTGCCAACAGTAGCCTTCAATGGTTTACTTAGTATGTCCAGAGCCTCCTTTCATTTGATCCCTAAAGCTGTGTTGACCTTCTTCGATCCTTTTGTGGAACTAGTTGTAACCGTAGACCAGAAGCGGAACGTAGGATAGAATGACATTACAGTGACTGACAGACGATATGCTAGACTGACCAGGCCCACTCTGGAACCAGTCACGAAATATGTTCCGCTATGGGCTATTGTAGTACTTCTGAGTTGACTAATCTTTCGCCAAAGTAATTTCTGCACTGCTGGTGGGACAGCTGACGTCGGCCCAGAAGTCAGACCCAACGGACCATCCGGAAGCTCTCACAGTATCACACCTTTCTCCACAAGGAGAGGTGTGACGGAAACCACTGTAATGCATAACGGCTTCATTCACATCAAGAGCTACTCTTTGACAGGCAGACAGGCATTCCTATGCATACACCATTCTGCTATCGTGGGCATGGTTGCAACTAATCACTCTAAACTTAAATTTAACAATGTAAAAAATTGACTGGGTTCCCAGTTCACACTGAGGATTTGCACTGAAAGGAATGAACTTATCTGCAGTGGCTGGGACATAACTAACAGCTTTTTCATGTTAGATAAAACCAAATCCTCTTCAACTGAAAATAATGATTATGTGTATTACTCTGAAGAAAGTACTGCTGTCTGTGTTAACCATTTTCATTGTATTTTGCCTTTCAAACCAAAGCACTAATAAGCTGCCATGTCTTTGGTCTGAGGACCTCAGGCTTGTAAATTGAATGTAACATACGGATATATCGTCTGATTTGAGTGATGACGTTTTGCCTGAAATGAGGCTGCAAACAATTGTGCCACACGAGCAAAAATGAGACCCAGCACCGAACAGGTGTGCAATCACAGGTATATGCAACGTGCCACATCCGGGGTAAACGGTAACGTTCAAAGATCGAACACAGAAACCAGTTTCAGAGACTCCCTTCATGTTCCTCCTTCCTGCTGCCCTAGATTGATGTAGCCAGACACCCCCCCCCCCCCTTTTCCTCATCTGCACTAACAAATTGTGGCTTCAGCAGGATCCCACGGTTCTCAGGATGCTCTGTGGTCCTGGTACCTTATACCACACCTTGTGTACCATGTATACCACCATATAAATATGCATTTATCTAACTTTATCACACATATATATATTGTAAAGCTGTTTCTAGCACTTGTACACTATTTGACACTTTTGGAGCAGATGTGAAACTGCGTTATATCATTTGAGTACTTTGGCCAACGTCGATTATCTAACGTAATCTAACCTTCCTCATAAAACTGCTGACAGCATCGTTTCCAAACACAGGGGGCAGCCTTACTTTTATAGGTGCAATAATTTGTTTGCAGGGATGCTTGTGTCTTTTTGTGTGGACTGGAAATAGGCCTCTATGTTTACTGCAGGTCAAAAGCAACAAGATAACATAATAATTTTCAAATTATATTATTACAACACTAAAGAAAAAGCCAACGCACTGAAAATCTTCATACAGAATGTGAATATGGCTGGTGGAGTTTTGACGGTGCATTGACATTCTGTTTATTAGCAGAGCAGCGAACCGGACAGCAACCTGACACCAGTCCAGGAGGATGAGAATCCCAACACCGTGTCCCAGTTGGCTAAAAAGGTAAGAGTTGGATTGAGTCCAGAACCTTCCATCTGTGGTCATTTTACATGAACTATAACAGGTACCGGACCACAGAACACTATTCATACAGTGCAAAGAGCATCGGTCAGATGATCCACTGGCGTGCACATATCTGTAGCGTAAAGTACTGGATCCAGGCTACGGCCGATGGCATTATGGTGATTAAAGATGGCCTACTGCCTCTCTGAATGCACCGCTGACATCAGTTAGCAGAGGTATCCAGCCCCGCTGGTTTGGTTTCAGAACTAATGGGCACACAGAGTCCAAATCCTTAGTAGGGTAAAGACAGCCCCTCTGTCTGCCCTTTATCGTAGATGCAGGGGGCGGGGTCCAGAGGCTGGAAGAGCATGTCGGCGCTCTTCAACAAGGAAGATGAGCACCAGCTGCTGGAGGCAGAGAGCCAGCCTGCTGCTGACCAGTGAGTAACTCCGCCCTTTGCCAAGCTCCGCCTTGCCAAGCTCCACCCCCCCCAAGCTGATTGGGCATTGTAGTCTTATAGAAAAATTAACTGAGAGGGTCAGATGGAGCTTCTATCCTCAAGGCATCAGATTACTAAATACTTAATTGATGGTTATAATTTAACATTTGCTCCTTTAGTATGTACTTCACACTTTTTTTAAATTGTGTTGCACATCTCTGGTGTTTTTCTTTTTTCCCAGTATAATTCTGTTCTTTATTTATTATATTCATTACATTGCTACCTTTCTGTCTTATTTTCATTATGGTGGAACTGGCCACCCTGCATTTCACTGCGGGTTGTAGTCTGACTGTATACCTTGCACACGACAAATTAAACCCTTGAATCTTTGAAATGCACTGGACTCAAACTCACTTGTAGCCTCAGCGACTGCGTTGCATTTGGTGTCTTGAGTAAGTCTCAAGACTGGTTGTCTGGGCGACCAGCCATGGTCTGGTGACAGCAGATAAGGATCATCTCGTGTAAGGTAGACCTCTTTCTCTTCCGGCTTCTGATCTTCTCCTCAGTTTCCGCAACAAACCAGTCACATGATCTGAAGAAGTCATGTGATCTAGGAGGCAAGTGAAATCTGACCCGTCTTCTTCTGCAGCAAAACCTCTCTGTTACGGGGCATTTAGCCCAAATCACTCCAGGAAACAGGTTAGGCCGTGGAGATTTGTATGTTTCTCACGATAAAGTTTCATCGCATTAGACTTACTTACTGTACAGTGTTTCCGTGGGCCTGACAGCCATCAGTGCACGATCGTGGCCATTTATGAAATGTAAGGTCATATCTAGGTGTCAGAGTCACTGCTGGGAAAGCGAAAGACAGGCATGCACTGCTGGGAGGGGTGTTAGGGTCAGAGGGGTGTCTGATGCACCAAGGTCAGCACAGTCCCAGCGTGATTCATTCATTCATTCATTCATTCTTTCTTTCTGATCATTGTCTTGTCTTCTCTTTAGCCACCCATGGTTCATATAAGGCCATCAAGCCATGATGTTTCTTTTATGTTCACTACAAGTCCTAACAAATGAACAAATGTATGATCTCTCCACATTCAGTTGGTTTAATTAGACATGAGAAAATTCAGTAAGATTCAACTCAACTGTGTTAAGTTCTCAGAACACCAAGTGAATGCATCAACTGAGAAAAAATGTTTTCATTTCAAAATAGTCAACTGAGCTCATTCAATGAATTATACATAAAAACTAATACTGACAAATCATTTACTACATAAATGTCAAACTTATGTTTCACAAAATACATATTAAATTAATGTTTTACATCAATAAAGGACATATATGTCTAATGACATTTAATTAATATGCATGGTGAATTTATTTTTGGCGTCATATAAAGAACCTATATGATTTTGGTCAAACACCTTAAGTTAAGTCTTATGTTCTTTTTAAAAACCTTTTCCATATGGATATTGTCTATATGTGAGCCACTGACAACTGGAAACAAATTCCCTCTGTGTGCCAACACATTTGGCCAAAAAAAAAATTTGGCCCTGATTCCAGTTCTGCTTTGCGTGGAAGATCGTGCAGATGGCATGTCCCTCAACCTTTCCCATGTCCCCCCAGCCCATTGGCCATCAAGCCGGAGGAGCCGCCGCCCAGCAAGCAGAACGCGGGATTCTGGGATAACTTCGCCACCAAGTGGCAGCAGGCGGCCACCATGAGACAGGGTGCGGCCGGCGGCAAGGCCGACGAGGAGGCCGGAGGCCCAGAGGGGGATGGGGGGCGGGGCCAGGAGGCGAGCCAGGTGAGGCAAGAGAACGAGGGGGGAGATAGCGGGAACGTCTTCTCCAAGCACGCCTCCCCCGGAGGGAATGGCGAAGACACGCCATTTAAGTGGAACTTTGTCACCAGTAAGTTGGTCGAATTGAAGTCCAAGAGCATGAATAAGACAAACTAGCCAATGGCCAGGGGGAGGGGGGTGGGGTGCAGCCTGCCTCCAAGGTCCCCAACCCACCTCCAAGGTCCCCAACCCACCCACGGCCAGCACACAGATTTCCAGCCCCGCTTACACGTCCTCCATAGATCACTGTGATCACCGTGACATTAGTGGTTTATTAGTGGTTTATAGAGCACTAGACACTGTGTGTTAAATAGGAGCCTTCATTACCGCTGTCCTTTCCTACATGCTCGTCGCTGTGAATGTTGATGTCTTTGAGGAAAGAACAGGATCCGTATGCAGACGGCAGAGGCACGCAAACGTGGTCTGAGGCCCTCAGAAGAGGACCAAAGGAGCTGGAAGCAAATGCAGACACTGTCTGAAATATTCTGTCAACACTGGAATTGTTATGGATCTTTTATTTCTCTTTGCTTCCGTTTGCGGTTGGAGGTGTTGAAGTTTGAAACCCAAAGCGTCAATCCGATCATCTGAGAATTTCATGATTAGCAGAGGCCCCTGGGTCTCAGCCCGCAAAAGCCTGTGCAGCAAAGCACATCGGGCAGGCGGTAGGAGATCTGCATGCACCTCACTCCCGCTGAAGGAAGAGAGATTATGAAGAGAAAAAGAGATCTGGAGAGAGGAAGGGAGGGATGATGAAGTAAGGAAGAAAGTTGGAGGAAGAGAGAGATTTATAGAGAGATGAAGAGAGAGAGAGAGATTATGGAGGAGAAGGCAGACAGAGAGTGAGGACCTTCACAATGGAGTACCCCCCCCCCCCCCGCAGAAATGTGGCACACGTCCCTTCATGAGGCTTCAACACATCTAGGGCATCCGGATTGGCTCAGGATGAACAGAGGTGGAATGAGATGGATGGGAAGGTGTCTCGCTCCCGGGTCTGGGGGTGGCGGAGCCCCTTGATCCGCCGGTCTGCAGCGAGTCGACTCTGCGGCGCATTCTTCCGAAAAGCTGTCTTTGTTCTCGTGTGACAAAATGTGAGCAGCTCCTGTGTTTCAATAAATGCTGTTGCGCTGAAAAGCACCTAATGCCGTGAAGTCATTTCACACACTGAGAACTCATTAACCCCTGTGATTACATCCAGGTGTTTCTGGTCTCCTCTTGCCTGTTCGCACTATCATCTGTCCCATCCATAACCAGCCGACCGTGCCTGTGGCGCAGAATCAACTGAACTGGGAACAAGGCTGCCGCTCAATGCATATTCTCTCCAGCAGAGGGTGCTCTTGCACCATACTTGTGCTAAAACTGCGGCAATGTTTGTGAAAGCAGGAATAAGCTATGGCAATTAACCCATCTGGAAATAAAATGTCAAGCTTCATAGATGCAAAATCAATATCAGTAATATTAATGGGGGTGACATGGTGTTGCCTCACACCTCTGGGACCCGAGTTCGAGTCTCCGCCTTGAGTTTGCATATTAATGCTGCTGGAAAATCACATGTTTAACTTTTGGTCTTGATTTGGAAACCCCTACCATTGAGAGTCTCTCTTTCCCCCCTTCCAGTCATTATGGATGCCCCCATTTCCTCCTCTCTCCTGTCTCTCTTGACTGCCTCCTCCTGCTTAACAAGAAAACAGCAGCTATCCGCAGACTTCCAGCGCCAGGGCCGCAGTTCCTAAGGGCGACCCCGCCTGATCTGAAGTCTGTTTCCATTGTCACACCTTTCAAATTGTTCCTCTGAACTTCCTGGGCCGGGAAATGGGAGCAGAGCTGACAGGAATTACGGGATAATAAAAGCAGGAACTTTCAAGCGGATTAAAACACACTCAGCTTTCTGTGGGACAAACTTCCTGCCATTAAGAATAACAGAGCCCGCACCCCTCCCCCCAGGCCACCCCCAGACCTGTCTTTGCTTTCCGGACATCAAAAACAGCTTTTGAAGCAGATTTGCCGAAACAAGGTTTGTAGAGCAAAACCTAACCCCCCCCGTCCCACCCTATGATATGTCCATGATAGTGTGCTTCTCCCAAAGCCAGAATGGGGTGAGAATTCCTATTTAGGGAAATAAAGTAGTTTATTTATTATTGCACAACTACACACTGTACATCAAACCATATAGGTGGTAGTCAACATATGTGAGACACGTGAAGGGATCTGGAGACAGGAAGAGGAACAGGAAGCTGTGATCTGGGAAGCAGAGCGGATATGAAATGACACTCTGGTGGTGGCAAATGGACGCAGGATGGGAGTGCCTGACGGGGGGAGCTCTTATTTCACATTTAACCTTCCCATAAAACATTTGATTCATGCCACCACAGCTACAAAGGTAAATTCTGTGTGACCATCAGTCAGACCGGCTCCCAAGCTATGGGCCGCCGAATGATTTGGAGGAATCGCAAAGATGATTTCGGGGGTGTGCTAAATTTTTTTTTTTTTGTTTTTTTCCATCAGAACCTTGGTAGCAATCTGTAACTCAGTTTTATTATATCAAAATTAGGCTCCAGACCCTCGCTATTCCAATTATGGCAAGCAGGTATAGAAAATGGGAGGATGGATGGATGGTGAAACTTATTGTTGGTGACTCTTACTGCTTCACAAATTTTGTCATATTGTTTTTTTTTTTTTGGGGGGGGGTGTGGGGCTCCAGACAAAAAGTTTGAAAACACCCGAGTTATACATCCCAAATGTGCCCCCCTCACCCTGAGCCTCAGTGTGCAGGTGCATTATGGGACTGTTGGATAACGGTGGTGCCTAAACATCAGCTTCAGTGTCGGTCACCAAAGATAGCACAGAGCTAGCAGATGGCTAAATCCAAAGTGACATAGATAGCTGACGGGTGTCACTCACAGCCTTGCTGGCACATCTGTACCTGCTTCCACAGATGGCTGTGTGTAATAGTGTCAGTTTTAACTTAGTACTGCTATGATACAGGATTCCATTCCGGTGGCCGCTGATTGGGCAGAAAAAATATAATCATGTGATTCCGGTGGCCGCTGATTGGCCAGAAAAAATATAATCATGTGGTGCAAGCAGATTGGATTGGTCAGAGCTTAGGCCTCAGTGCTGGCCACGAATGGTGCGTGGTCAGACGTCGGCATCCGCAGCTCCGCGATGAGCCGCTTGGGTGCCGGACCCCAAGTTTACATGCTGGCTTTTCATTTTTCTACAGTTAGACCTTCACCAAGACCCCCTAAACACTAGATGCACAGACTCATAAACAATCAGCATTATCTTTCCTTGTCATCTCTTTCATGGCTGCTGCTTTGACTCTCTCCCCGTCTGACTGACAAGAAAAGTAATACGTCTACTGGGGAATTTGAGAGAAATCCATAACAATCTCCAGTAATCCATAACAAGCCACAACTATCCATAGCAATGCATGATGATCCATAATCAAAGGCGTATCCAGTCTAAACCCAGAATTAAAATGCTTATGTTCAGGACAACCTGCTCACACCAAAATGCCAATGCGTGATCGTATGTACACACCAGCATGTGTGGGCACACGCTAGATAAGACGAGCACGTGAGCGGGGAGCAGTGAGTCACGCAGCCTGGATGGTGAGCCCATCTGGTTAGAACTGGTGTGAGGAGAGGCGTGGCCGTGAAACCCACCTTTGCCTGAAGCCAGGTGCCCCTCCCCCACCCCATCTGCACCCTCAGCACTCTGAGGAACAGATGTTGGCATGACGTGAGACATAATTTTGGATAGTGCTGTTTTCAGGGACCTGGGGGGAAACTTTTTGTCAAGTGATTCCCTCAAAGTATGAGAAAAAAAAATTTTGATGCCGCTTAAGAGTGTAATGCAATGTGTCAACCAGCAGGGGGCGAATCACCTCACGAATTGAACAGCACAGTGCCACGGTCTCTGAGAAGATGCCAGTGGGGGTCTATGGGGAGAAAACTATTACGGAATTGTTTTGATTCCGACATCTCTGGCTTCTGCCTCTGTGATCTGGAGTTCGATCTCATCCGATAATCTCCTGGCTCTTTAGCGCGGATTTATGGCCCCTGCCTCTCTCTATCCCTCATTATCTCCTGAAGAGGGCTAATCTCTCTCTCAAGCTGCTCACCCTTCTGCAGCTCAGACACAGCCCAGTCGCCCTTCAGCCTTCTTCTTTTAGCACGAGGAACCCGATCCGTAGGCCAGCCCAGAATTACGTATATCTCCTTTAATAAATGGAGGGATCTGATTCACGCCTTGTAATGAGGGACTACACACAAGTAAGCAGTGTAGGACTTTGTTGTCATTCTTTCGCACAAGGGCTTGGACTGACCTGGAAATTGATTCCTCAGTATCGACAATACCATTACGGGGACTTGGAGAAGCACGTAATCGAATACTGAGCCAAACAACTTACAAGCCAGCTACACGGGGACGTCCTTCAGGCTGGGACACTGCGGACATGCCGGAAGCCGGGCCAAATCTTAGCTGGGAAGCACTGATCCGTGCTGCCCAGCTGTACAGCTCCTGAGCCGGAATCGGTGAGTCTCGCACCAGCTTCCCTTATACAGCCACACATTCCCTCGATGGCTTTCATTTCTGTGGCTATGAGGAGAGCAAGACCCTGTACCAGAGAAAACTGCCCCTCGCCCAAGCAGGAGGGCAGAAGTGACACACGATAGAGACAAATTGGTAGATGAAGGAGGCAGAATAACAAATGATGAGGAAGAGGATGAACGAGGCCTGGATGTTTGGCCGGTGGGGGTGGGAGGTAGGTGGGAGCTGCTCTTCCATCCGCTCTCGTTCTGCCCGCTAAGCCCTGGCTATATCTGGTTTCTGTTTCCACAGCTGTTGAGGATGTTGGTTTTTTTTTGTCCTGCTCCCAGGCTGGAGCCACCAGGGACCTTCTGCCCCCCCCCCACCCCCCCATCCTCTATCAGCCCTAACCATAGCCCCAACCGCAAGCTCTGTTGTGAATGCGCTCGTTACGGCAGTAATCCTAAGCTGGCCAGTGATGTTATCTGTTAAAGGCCCGCCTTCCAGTCTTTGGGGAGGCTTTCATAGTCAGGGGATGGGGGCAGACATCCCTCCCCAGCAGTGGCTCCAAGCAGCATGGATAATATGTCAAACCTCATAGGGATTCCACAGGTTCTCAGCAGCAGGGCTCAGGCCATGTTCAGCGCCAATGGCCAGGTTCCGGGGGCCAGCGTGTGCAGAAATGGTGGAGGTGGCTGGACGTAGTGGGCTGCAGTTAAGGCCACAGTTAGGGCCACAGTTAGGGCTGCAGTTAGGGTCGCAGTTTGGGCTGCAGTTAAGGATGCAGTTACGCAGTTAGAGCCACAGTTAGGGCTGCAGTTACACAGTTTGGGCTGCAGTTAAGGATGCAGTTACGCAGTTAGGGCCAGAGTTAGGGCTGCAGTGTTGGTTATATCCTACAGCCAGAGGAGGATAGAGGCCTTTCCAGATAACCATGACGGAAATCACATAAAAAGCAAAATCCTTGACCTTTTCTTTCCAAGATTTCCCTAAGGACTGGGTTGGGAAACACTGCTTTAGACTTTTGAGGGTGAGAGGGTGATGTCCTAGTTACCTATCTGGGGACCCCATCTATCAGGGACACATCATCAGTTAGAAAATCTGCCTTAAGCTTGCTGGACCAGGCCTGGACTCCACAGTGCTTTCAGGCTGCTGTTTCATAAATTGACCACTAGGGCTAACTGCAGAGACTTTTCGTATGTGCGATGTTCAAATTGGGTGGCTTCAGCTGCGTGATCCAATTCACATTTCCCCAGACCAACACTCAGCCATTTCATTTTGACCACAACCTAATTCCGGAAGATTTGGGTCAAATTGCCAGCAATATTTTTTGATTATTGATTATTGCAGAGATCCCCTTTGACTACCGATTGTCACAGCTTCTGGATATGATCCTTGTAATCTCACTGATACTTATTCTGAAAGACAATGGGATGTCATTATCATAACCTCACGCTGATTTGCAAAATATCTCCTCCCCCTGAGACACAAGAAGGCCTTTATCTGGGCCTTTTTTCATATTAAACAGTTTAGGCTTTTGTTTTTTCATGCTGCAAGCTCTGCATTAACTCCAGTCTAGTCACATGGCAATGTTTATTTATTAGGACTTTCAGAATAAAAGTCTCTGTTTTAACTTGCCATGTCCCCCACAAGTGTTTTAATTTTTTTTATTGTTTTGTTGGAGAAACACTGGATATCTCATTGTTGTCTGAATTATTTCCCCTAAGACTGGAGGAAGTTCCAAGTTTTTGGAAGCATAAACCGAAACTGCAACCCTGGAATGCGTAAGTGGCCATGGAAGATGGATGGATCAACCGACGTTATGCGATCTGCGGCACCCAGGAGAAGAAGCAGCTGAAGTTTTGAGCTCCAGATGTTCATACATGGCATGTTGCTGGTGATCTGTGTGGTGTCCTCATTAAGGAGTGTGTCAGCAGTGCTCACATCCCAAGTCTGACCTACCTTTGCTGCATGTAGTGGGTGCGTCCTGCATGGGTTAGTCCTGGGGCGTCGGTGGGGGAGGTCAAACGCTGTGTGGCGCCGTGGTTGACCGGCCTGAGCTTTAAATACAGACGCTCGGCCCCGAGGCCGTGGGCGAGGCTAAGCTTTGATGTGTAGAGCAGCCACACACAGAGGCTGGCAGATGTGGCATTTCCGTCACGATTTCTGTCTCTCTCTATCTTAAGAACCTCAAAGTGCGCAACAGTGACCCCACCCACCCTCTGCCCAAATACTGAGGATCCTTTCCCTCTTCCATCTTCAACAGAAGGCCTGCTCCGCTCACAGCAGCCTGGGCCTCGCCTTAACTCCATACCCCGGGACAGACGCTCCTAACCGCTGGAATGAGCCTGAATGTCTCCCCCACAAACCACAGCGCATAAAGGCACATTGTCTCAGGCCTGTTTATCCCGATAACACCAGGTCGGTCCAGCCTGAGAGTATTTTAAGAAACACATGAACATTGAGGACGGAGAGGAGACTGGGTACGGTCCAGCCGCTGAGGACATGGTCCTAGACTGTGTGAGGCCGGCGCGTTCGTGAAAAACAGGAAGCATGCACAGCTGCCAAGGCGGGAACGCCGAGGCACTAAGTAACATGCTATTAGTGCCGAAGTTGTAACAGGTGGTATTCCTTCCCACCATCCTGGGCCTGTCGCCAGGCCGGTTTGACACAAATCACTCATCCTGACAGCTCCTTCTACTCTTGCTCCCCTCCCTCCCCGTGTATCTTCATCGACTGACATGAAGTGACTACGGACGCTACCATTGGTCCAAATGTCCCTGGCCAAACTGGGCTACGTCCTCCCTGCGACGCATCCCACGCAAACCCGTTTAATCACGCCCCCTGCCCTGGCCTTGTGCCAGGTCACTCCAGATCACACGCACACTTTAAATTCGTGTCTCAAGGATGACCTTCTAAATGCGATACTAAGACCTTCTGAACGTGACACTACTTGCAGATTGAATAAACAGGTGGCGTCATCTGCAGCCGCTGCCGCCGCGTTCGCCAGCTATCCTGAGCGATGGAGTACCGCTGCTCACCGGGTTCGAATTCGGCC
Source organism: Mormyrus proboscirostris (assembly GCA_026779585.1). NCBI lineage: Eukaryota > Metazoa > Chordata > Actinopteri > Osteoglossiformes > Mormyridae > Mormyrus > Mormyrus proboscirostris. The sequence continues at coordinate 12,685,248 of JAODKF010000147.1, read as the reverse complement.
CAGCTGTGTACCAGGACTTCCCAGCCCTGCCCAAGCCTTTGGACTTTTCTGTGGACGACCCATGTCTGCCCTTTCTCCATACCAGGGGTGACGTCGGGGGGGGGGCTATTAGTCACAGATAGGAGAAGCAGAGCCTTGCTCGGTGAGCCCTGGGGCACCGGGGGGGTCATGGGTGAAAGAGAGCAGAGAAAAGGGCTGCCCCCCCCTGATTTATGAGCTCAGGCTGCCATCGGATCTCCTTTTCCCCTGACCAGGGTTTTGTTAGGGGGAGGGACACCAGGGCAGAGGGGTCAGGTTTCCGGCTCCTGTTGGGACAGTGTCGGGGGCAGGGGGACGGGGAAGAGGAGTTTTGAGGACAAATCTCAGTCATGGTCTTCCTGTCGTATGAAAAACACAAAATGGACAGTCAGATACCAGCCACATGCCCCAGAGACGAAGAGAAACTGAACTTTGCGTTTAAAAGTTCAGAAATTTCAGGTATTGGAAATGGTGGATGGATTTGCACTTACCTTGGAATTATGCGATAACCTATGCAAATTCCAACCAGTAACCAGTTTTTTTTGTATATTTCCTTGTTTAGCTTTAGTTTTTATATCGTGTTCGGTTGGGCTGGCCTCCTTCCATGTTTAATGCATGCTAGCAGTGAAATGTGCCGAAATGGACGGTGTGCCCTAACCGCGTGTGGAAGCCGATGGGAAGCCGTCGGTCCCTCTGGCTGCCGGCCTCGGCTGCTTCACGGATGGTTGCGAGTGCTGCACCGTCGGCGCTTTCACAGACATGCGGGCCTCGCATTACACGTTGCATTGCAGGGGGTCCTGTTGCCCGAATGAAACCAGGTGTATAAATGCCCCCCCCCCCAGAAGCTGCAACTCCTAGGTGTTCCACTGTCTGGATCTCACTTCGCTCTCTGCCCTCTCACTCCGAACAACATGGCTGCTTCTTCAGCAAGATTGCCCCGGGGGCAGGGTGAATGAGAGTGCTCAGAAAGCCGCCTCACAGGCGACTCTCGATGACCCCCCACCCCTCTCACTGTGCTCCATCAAACTGCTGGACCAGAAGAACTAGGTCTGACCCATCACACATCATATCCACAGCCCATGTGACTCTCATACCTTCTGGGGGACTTTTAAAAGCTTTTGTGCTGGAAGCTTTCTTGTCCTCAGGGCTCTTGAGACACACATTCGGAATGCCTGATGCTTCCACGGCCGGTGGACTTAGCTTTGCTGGACTTCTGGGCTCATTTTACCCTCTGTTGATCTGTCTTCTATCTTGCGCATAGGCCTGCTTCACCAGGGACACTTTAAGGCAAAAAAAATGCCCCTCAATCAGCTACTTTTACTGTTGTCACCCTCTCACAAAAGCCAGTAAATACACCATGGTAGAAAATGATAGTGGGCCACTGACCACCCAAATAGCCCAGGGCCTCAGACCATGTTAATGTGCCTGTGTTTATGTACACTCACTGCACTCACTCACTGCACCTCACTCACTGCACTCACTTCACTTGCACTCTCAGGCGATCTTAGGTATTAGGAATTGTGAGGGTTGGACACATACACACAATTGCGTAACTGCCTTTGAAAACAACGAAGGCATTTTTTGTGGCACTTTACCCTGTTTACTGTGCTACCCATGCTGGGAACTGGAAGACGTCAAAAAGAGAGAAAGGCCCGATATCTCAGGCTGTAAGTGCAAGCGATTCGTTTGACACCTGTTGCTAGGTAACCTAACAATGTTGGTGGTGAGGCTTCCTGACTCCCTGAAGTTTAATATTTGGAAAAACAGCGGTCAGCGATAATCCTGCTCCGGCGGGGGGCTGCGTGCCTTTGAATTCCTGCAAGCCCAGACCATTTAATGCGGCACCTACCAGCCATTCAAAGTTAGCAACTCCAATAAAGTGGGACTTTTAACTTCTGTTCTACTCCACCACTGACCTTGTGACCGCCCCCTCCGCACCCCAGAGACGTGGTGGTGCTTTAAAAGCCTCGAGCTGTGAGAAACACCACGTCCTGCTGGGTCGTGCTAGCGAGCAGAACTGCAACCGCAATCACACCTGGAGACCAGGGTGGCTGGGGCCGCTTACCCTGAGTTGAGGTTTTAAGCCTGGGGGGCTGGGACTAGACACCAGCTGTTTGTCTGCATGGGACCAACAAAGGTGGGAGGGGCACAGCTAGATGAGGGATCCAAATCCAAATGAGCATAAAAAAACCTTTTTCTACAAGCCTAAACAGAATGAGTCATGGGGCCCCACAGCGAGTGTGAGTGACAGGGGCCCATTGTCCTCCTCGAGTGCGAGGGGGGGCCACAGCCCCGGGAGGGTTTGTCGTCAGGAGCTAGGTAACTTGATCACCAGGGCCCAGAATCAGCTTTTGGTCTTTTGTTATGTGCAAACAGTTCTCACTGCCAATCAATTAAGCTCCACCTCCTGCCTCACTCTCTCCCACAGGAGAGCAGGGGAAGAACAGAATGATGCTGCTGGAGATGTGAAAGGAGAGACGAGGAGGGTGGAGATGCTAGAGGGGAAAAATTACAGTTACTTTTAATTAGCAGCAATTGAGGGTAAGGGCCTTGCTCAGAGGCCCACAGGTGAAATTACTCAGCTGACCATGGGATGTGAACCAGCAACCTTCTGATCACAGGTATACTGCCCTTGTACACTGGCCCCCAGCCAGGCCCCATGTGAACTGTGAGTCATAGGCTGATTGTGTGGAACGCTCCACGTCTGAACCTGTAGCACGGGGCCCTTTCAGAGACATTGAAATGTCAACAATAAAATATAGAGACATTCTAATTAGAAATTCAGCATTTAAGTTAGTGCTATATAACTCGAGAGTTTTGGTCAATGTGCAACGTGCCTGTGTGGTGAGAAGATTACGAGGTCGGGTACTCAGACGAACATGGACAAAAACAGAATCACAAATAGCCATTCACAGTCAGAAAAAAACTGCTTTATTGTGATTTGGTTTCCTGTGAGAATAAAGCTCTCAGAAATAAACCAAATATATACAGACCCATGGGTGTAAACATGCATAACAACATTTCTCAGAAATATCACTAAACACTTCCGGGTTGGTTTTCATGAAGCTACAACATGCTGCACAAGAAGTGGTTCGTAAAAGCATGTCTGATGAAGGTTGTGAGCCTTCTCAGTGTATACTACGTGCCTCGGGGTCCCACCCAGGACGATGGCCGAAGGGGAGGTCCAGAAGGGACCTTGAGGGAGTGACCTAACACAGCAGGAGAGAATCAGGCAGCTGTACCCCACAGCAGTAATAATGGCACATTCCAGATGCTCATGTGATTCTGATTTCTGTACAATACTGCCAGTCACCTGTTAATGGACCTAAAGACTCATGTGCTGTGTTTCATGACTGTATTTATAAGATGACCTTGTATTGCTCAGACTGATGAGAAATACATCAAGAATAGGACACAGACTCCTCACAAGGAGACCCAGCCTCCATCCATTTGTTCACAATATCCCATAACATCTTATCCAAAAAGCTTATTCCAGGAAGCCCACATTATGAGGCAGGGGGCATCTAGGCGGGATGGGGGTGCCAATGCATCTCAGACACACACACACACATACATTACCAGGCTCATCAGACATGCCAACGAAGTGGTCTGTTAAAATAACCCACGGGGTTTTCAACTCCCCTCGCAATCAGATGCCTCCCTGTCCCCTGTGAATGTTTACAGCGCAGAGATAAACCTGTTTTTCAATTCGCCAATCATTGCCCCCTCTGCCCCCCCCAAACAGCTCAGGACTCTAACGGGCCCAAAGGTAGTCTTTGGCCATGGTACACAAGAAGAGAGAGATCCAGCACTAAGGAAGCTGGCGCAGATCTGCCTGGTGCTGAGAGATGCTTGCGTCACCCCAAAACAACAGAGCCACCAACTGGTAAACAACACAGTCAGCGCTATTAGGGGTTTTCCCCCCTGGAATTTATGTGCCTTGTCGTTACTGATGAGAGAGGACACCATCACCAGCCGCATGCTCCCGGACTGCCGAGATTCCTGATATCCCAAACCGGGGGCACAGCAGTACACCCCAGAATTGACAATATGCGATGCCAATCCGCAGAGGCATTCAGCTACACGGTGGACTCCTTGGGTCCCTGCTGGACAGCATTCCTGCACCCGTAGAGCCACTTGATTACGCGGGCGTTCCTCTCGACGATGGACACGACCGACGGCAACTGCTCCGTCAGCTCCTCCTCGGCGAGCCCCTCCCCCGAGTGCCGGGAGAACTCGCTGGCCTCTGACCCAGGTCCGCCACCGCCGCTGACGCTGCGCAGCACCAGAGACAGCGTGTCCGCAGAGCTGCCGCCTGATGGAAAGTTTTCAGGGCCCAGCCTCTGCACCATTTCCAAGTCCAGCCCACAGTAGTCAAAGAAGCGCTCCTTGTCAGACAGTGCCAGTGAGCAGCGTAGGCGGAGTTCTGATTTCGATCGCCGCAGCCCGGCTGTCTCGCGAGGCACAGCCAGCCTCCAGGGGTCGCTGGGGTCCTCTGGCGCACTCTGCATTCTCTCAGGTGTGCGAGGGCTGTTGGGGGTCGACATTGAGCTATGGTCCATCTTGATGAAGTTCTTGGTCTCCTGTGACGTGTCCCGTTGGTCCGTCCAGGACATGCGAGACTCTTCATCCTGCGCCAGCGCCCTTTCCTCGCTGATGGTCATTTTTGGGGGCCTGCCCCGATCCCGCATGGACCCCTGGAAAAGCCGCCGCACAAAGCTATAGGTCTTAGCCTCACCTCCGCTGCCACTAGTGTTTTTGCACTCCTTCTTCTGCCGATAGATGACGAGCGAGTCGGGCCTCAGCATGCGCTTGCCGGTGCTGCGACGCAGCAGGGGGGCGCTGTGAGGGGCCACCAGGGGCGAGATCAGGACGATGGGTCCAGGGGATGCCCGCCCAGTGTTGTTCCAGTTTCGCTCCTCCACACCAGCATTACGGCAGTTCTCCTTTTTGGCGTCTTCCTCATCCTCATGTCGAATGACGAGGGAGCCCAGGACTAAATATGGGGAGTCTGGTGTGCGGCGGGAGCTGGGGCGAGGTGTCGAGGCACCAGACACAGCAAGTGGACGCCGAGGCACAGGGGGAGGGGTGGCACAGGGTGCCAGCACTGGCTCCTGCTTGGTGTTGATGACCTGCTGGCTCTTCACATATTTGGCCTTATCGGCCTCCAGTCGCTCCACAGCACTGAGTACAGGGCCCCTGCCCCCGCCATCCATCTGCCTACGCAGGTACTCGGGACCCTTGTTCAGGAGCCTCAGGGGGGATGGAGAGCCGATTGGCGTCAGAGGCTTCATGGTGCGCCGCCCTGCTGGTTAAGGACATCAAAGCAGCTGGGGCAGCAAACGGCTGCCTGCTGGCGCTGAGGGCGTGACTCTGATGTGGGCCAGCACACAACAGCGCAACAGGCTAACGATATGTGGCTCTGAAGATGGACATGAACTTTACTCCAGGAGCTCAGTGACAGAAACCGGGCTGCAAACAGAAATCCCTGGACCCCGCGGTGTCGGAAGTCTGTCCCGGAGAAGGGTACCAATTCCAGGAGCCGCAATAGCAGAGCTCACTCTCGGCTTCGCTAAAGTTAGCGTGTTTGTCGGTCAGATTGGGAGCCGTACAAATTGATATCTATATCCAGCACTTACACAGACCCGGGGATGAATGGGTAGGCAACTGGTAAATCCTTTTTCCAACATCCAAGTTTCCCTAAATGAGTAGCCAGTTTGCCCACGAAGCACCAGAAATAGCCTCCAGAGTTCACTGGGAAGGGGCCGCTATTTTTCCCTGCCCTTGTCCCTCTCTCTTCAAGAGCTCCACCTCCCCCTTGATCTTCCTTTTGTGATGGTGGCCCCGGAAAGGGAGGTGTAATTGACTCAAATATTTGCCCTTGTCGGCTGTCTCAGGACTGTCTGACGTGCTGACCGCTGCCGATGAGGTGACCCCTGTCAGATCTTTGTCTTATTCACGATGCTCCCTGTGAAGTCACGAACTAGCTGGAAGGAAGGGTGAGAGACAGAGGGAGAAAGAGAGAGAGAGAAAAAAAGAATCACGTTAGTAGATGGAAGCGTCCGGTCTCCAGGGTCATGGGGGGGTCACTCGGCACCCCGCTATCCAGGGCAGCTCAGAACCCGGAAGTCAGTTCCTCCACCCCGCCTCCATTTCCTGCTGTTCTTGACTAAACCTTTTCCTGCCTCTGAGCCCAAAGCGATCTGAGAATCTGCAACATAGCCCTCGGCAAGAGACCATAATGTTTTGGTTGTTTTCATTTTTTGCCTCCCCCCCCCCCCCAGACAAATTTTGTCCATTGCAGTCCGTTACTAAATTTCATCATCCGGCCAACATTTTTGATCAAGGTTGGAACCCCTTGTGGCTGCCAATTTCTATCATATCTAAGGGGATTGCGAGACTTGACCAGTGTTTTTTGGGGGAGGTCTCCAGACAAAAAGTTTGAGAACCATGAGCATGGGACAATAAATGAAGGAGGGAATTAAGCAGGTCATTGCTCTCCGGGTTGGCAGACGCAGAGTCGGTCGGCATGTAGTTCAGCCACTCCAGAAGCTCCGCAGCCCTCGAATCGCAACTCAGTCCCAGGGAGCTCCGAGTCACAAGCTGAGACTAAATAATGCATCAGCTGGTGAATCTTTAACAAGCTACAAGAAAGAAAGGTCTACTAAAAGTGTGAAGAGGCAGCCTGCTTCCCAGCGAGTCGGTACGGCAACAGAACGGCCCATGCCGGGAGACCAGTGGGTGTTATTTTTAGGCCCTGGATGGGCTGAGGGGAATGGACTGACGGGTCCAATCAGTGGCGACATCCCGGAATAGCCACGGGATATTTATAGCTGAGAAGACTCTCCCGCCCGGTTATTGCGTACGTGTCGACGCGTCAGTTCTCCACAATGAGTCTCATAGGCGGAGACGAGGGATTGTGATTGAAAACGGGGGGTCGGGGTCCACTGTGGGCAGGGCGGCGAGGCTGCGGTCCATCCTGCCAGCCGAGCCTGGTGCCGCCCAGGCACTCTAGTCCTCACTCGCTTATTTTCCCTTTTCTCCAGATCTTCCTCCAAAAGATTTTGCACTGACGAAAGAAGCAGGCAGGTCACCAGCCAGAGCTGAGGTGCTTGAAAACTTTTAGACAAAAAAATAGAGCACTGAGCAAAAGTGGCCCATATGCAAATTAAGAGTAACAATAAAACAAAGAAGATTTTTTTCTCCAGAAAGTTACTGACATCTTGCTGGATGGCTAGATGAACACCGCTTCAGTTCCCAAACCTCTCCTCAGGGGCACCTCAGCCATTCCATGTACTGATTAAATATCACCACCAGCTTAATTAATTCATTAACTTAATCATTTAAAAAATTATATGATTTATCGATTAGCAAAACATATGCTAATAGCCAAGTCAGCAAAAACATGGTTAAGTGGTAACTGTGATAGACATAATACGAGCTTTAAAAGCAGCAAATGATTTAGGAATGCCTGAGTTTCATCATCGGGCAAGAGAGAAACAGGCAACTTCACACCGAAGTGACATCATCTCTGATTGGCCTGTGCTTCTCATATCCATGTTCTCATGGCGGTAAGGCACAATAAGCACCGAACAGAAGCTACGTCTGATTTGACCACAGTGTTAGTTTCTGGCCTAAATGCAAATCACACATTTTGTCCTTGGTGCAGAATGCTTCATTTTACCTCAGCCTGCTCTCATGGGGCCACCAAAACGCTACTTAAACCATATATGATGCAAGATGTCAGACAGAGCTATTTCAAGGCTTCCCGTCTCGAAAACGAACAATAGTTCACCTCCTCTGCCGGGAAAGACATCCTCACCTCAGGCAAACAGAACCAGGCGTTTGGAACCGGTGGAAGTTCTCAGTGACAATTACCCAAATCGCTAAAGAGCTGCAGGTGGGCAGCTTTGCTGGCCGTGTGGAGTTGATGTTCCCGGCCTTTTGGAGAGGGCCGGTCGGGTGGGAACGGCTGCCTTGTCTGGGGCTCACCTAGTAACTGCCCCCCCCCCCCAAAGCTGGGTAACACACC
>JAODKF010000147.1:12643794-12654595 GCA_026779585.1 Mormyrus proboscirostris | reverse complement strand
ACACACACACACACACATACACACACACACACACACACACACACATACACACACACATACACACACACACATACAGACACACACACACAGTTGCACATACACACACACATATGTGCACACACACGCACACAAGTTCACACACAATTGCACACACACACACAGTTGCACATACACACACACATATGTGCACACACACACACACAAGTTCACACACAGTTGCACACACACACACACACACACACACACACACACACACACAGCTGAATTCTCATCTTAGTTAAGCTACCGTGTCTGCTGTTCTTTCGCACACATCTGCAGGTCGATGCTCTCCCGTCTGCCCGGCCAGCCTGATGAGCATCATGTCTACCGTGACACATCAGAGAACACAGCCCCCCAGCCCCCACCCCCCAACTTGACTAACTTTATCGTTAGCAATCTCTAAGCAAATTTCATCACCAGGAACCCCTCAGCAATCATGAGAGCACCATCCTCACACGAGCCCTGCAGTAAAGTTGGGCAGAGCTGGGCAGTGTTGGTCGAGGTCCGACGGCTTGACCTTCAGAACTGGCAGCTAATGAGTTTCACACATTTAGTGCAGTTATGTGGTAATTGGCACCGGATGGGAGGTTGATCTGTCTCTGCCAGCCAGACGCCTAGCTGACCAAACTTCCTGTAGCTAAACTTCCTCTAGCTCTGTACACTTCAGCCTTATTGGACTTAATACGAATTTTGAACACTGTGATTCACTAAAGATCAACAGACCAGTTAAACCAGAGCAATGACGGTGTAGTTGCTGGTTTGGTGAACATGACTGCAGCCGATTTGGCCGAAACACCAGTGACGTTTTCTGTTGACTCTGGGGTGGATGGGTGGAGAGGTGTAGCTGCCCCACATCTGGGGTCACACCACAGTTGTGGCCCACTGTAGTTACCTTAAAGTGATAATTTATCTGTTTTTCTTGGTGCTGATTAATAATGGAAAGCTTAATCACACTTTATTCTGTTGGTTATCTTTCTGCCACATACCTGGCATTATTCCTGCCTGTGATCTAAACTCTCTGCCACTCCTTACTCCATATTTGCAGGATCTGAGGTGCTGTTTGCTAGATCAAAACGGGATGCTGGGCTAAGAAGGTAAATGCATCCGGATGACTCACTATTCAGCAGTGCACCCCGGTGCTGGGGGAGGTCATTGCACATTTGAAAGTTAATATTTTTTTTCTTTTAGAGCTGTTATGCTGAAAAGGCAAAAAATTCATAGTTACAGGGGCACCATCAAGGGGAGAAAGATTCCAAGGGCCCCTGAGTGACAAAGGGCCCTAAAATTTTTGCAGCATAATTTAATTGGTCCTGTATGGGGGCCCAATATGGCGTGGTTTCATCTCACCCATAGACAGTTATCCATAATTTAAGGAATAATTCCCACAATGACTTGTGCACACTTCCACAGCTGCTGTCGGAGCGGCTGTCCTGTAACTTTGGGTCTGTGAGTGATCACTGTCTATGTGAACATGCACAAAACCAGGCTCGGATCTCATGCCATATCGGTACACTGGCCCTGCTTCAGCCACCGCTCAGGCGCCGGCGTTTGGCCCGCAAGTGGTTCCTGCAGACCACGGCCCCCAAGGGCCCCACCACTTTCCGTTTATAGCCGCGGGACACCTCTCATGTGGGATTTGGGATGGCTGCCATGCACCGCCACTGCGGAGCTTCCCATGTCTCCGAAACAGCAGCCCCACCCGTGAACTGATTGCCCCGATTTACACCCCACCCGAAAGAGATAAATAAACAGTGACATAAACAGAACTGACAGTCGCTGTTTGGGTTTGGCTTTGGGAATGAGAGCTCCGGGTAATGTTACATCACCCCGCAGGACACTCAAACAGCCATACCCTTTACTCACAGGTAGTGAGAGTTGCTGACCCTTCTGGGAATGCATGAAGGGGGTGGACAGACCTAGAGATGAGCTTCAATTGCTTTTGTTTTCTGTGCATTTTCTACCATCCTCACCATCAGAATGACTGCTTTAGAAGAGATGAGCAAACACGTTGTGCCGGCACCGACCTCATGGCCTCACCTTCCCCAGTCTCTAGCCGTGACATTCAGCCGGTGATGACTGACCCACTGCAGGCTCAAAACCTCCATGAGCGGCTGTTCTGCGAAACATTATTCACCTTAAGATTCACCAAGGCATCCTGCATTTCATTAGTATTAATTCAAGTAGCCATTAATTTGTGGACTGCTTCATATTGTTATCATCTTTTTTTTTCCTCTGCTGACTCCTCTCTAGAGACAGTGTGTTTCACTAGAACAGAAATAGCTCCCCCTGTCTGAATTCTTTGCTGCATGTGTAGAGCTCCCTCTTCTGGGCATTCAGGGAACAACATTAAGTTAATTACACGTGATGTTTGAATACTGCATTATGCTGAAAACAGTGACTGGTGAATCATTTGGTCCGTCTCCATTTACAGAAGTCTAATTTAAAACTGAAATTTCATTTTTACAACTGAGGGAATCCGATTACACAATAAGTTAGTTAATGTGGCCTGCCATCTTTAGAGTAATCATTTCTGTTCTTCACTCTCAGCCCTGCCAGGTAAAGGCTACCTCTGGGACAGTGATGACTTTGGGAGCAAGAGCTGCAAAGAACATCAGCAGAAATTAGCTGAACAGCAACGCTGGCTTTTCACTGCGGTGATAGCAGAGTACAAATGCTGCTCGAAACCAGTACATCCAGTAAGGACAAGGTAAACAGATAGCCATCAAACATGGCAGGCAGCTGAACAAAGCTGGTGTGTCTACATGAAGCAGGTTTAAATTAAGGAAAGGATTATGGAGGGATGGATGGATGGATGAATGGATGGATGGATAGATGGGCGAAAGGAAAGGTTTATTATTTATCGTAAAGGACAAGGCACACCTGTAATGTCACATATATTTCAACATTTAGACTCATAGTCCATCAGAGTCGGTCAATCACTGCACAGCTGTTGTCTATCATTTGAAAGGACCCTGTTATTTATAGGAAAAAAAATACCACAAGGGGTCTGGGCCTGTTGTTAACAAGGAAAGTGAAACTTAAGATGCCCCAACAAAACTACAATGAGACATAAACCTCCGTAATAAGGCGAATTGATTGAACAGGGCCCACTAAGAAGATGCGGGCTTGTAATTGAAAGATTGTAGGTTCGAATCCCCACCCACTAAGGCACCACTGAGGTTCCCTGACCAAGGTACCGCCCCCCAAGCACTGCTCCCCGGGCGCTGAATTAGCTGAACCCTGCTATGTCACATTGGCACATATGGGTTAAATGCAGAGGGTACATTTCACTGTTGTGCACTGTGGTGTGTCAGCAATGACAATTAATCACTAAATAATAAAAAAAAAAGTTCCAGTGACTTTCTGACAACTGTCAGCAAATACCTGGTGACAGATCATAATGGAAATGCAAAAGGTCTTTGGAACAATTTTCAGAGAAGGAAATGTTTACATACGTAGATGACTTCAGTTCTGCAAAGCATTCCCAGAACCCAGGGTGACATCTACAACACGGAAAAACACCGACGCGCTTAAATAAATCATATCTTCCTGTGGCAGTACTTATCTCAAACTACAGTGCAAATAGTCAGCCAAGAAACTGCTGTGTCCATGTGAAATCATACTATTTTATTGTTTATTATGTTTATTTTCCACTATTCCTGACTGCCAGCGATATTCGCTGGATGATTTGTCACTTTGATACCTTTGTTGACTGTTGATGCCTCATCTGTTCTGTTGAGGAATTAACTAAGCACAAGTATACGTAAGCCAAGCATCCAGTGAACAGCCCAGGTACAAATGTAACAGAGAGCTACACAGCAACATCTAACAAAGCAAGAACCTAATAAGATATTCAAGGACCAGAAGTGTAACATAAGAACATTCAGGGAATGTTCTTTATCCGGCACATTAAATAATCTTTGGTTTATTTTATTTTAAACCTGCTTTTATAATGTGATAGTATATCAGCAGAAATGATGAATTGTTCATCTCGCATCTCATGGGGCTCTCACCACCAGCCCTAAAAGTGACCAAATCATGAATAGCAAAGCTTGTCATGGGAAGCAAGTTGAGAGTGTTTTGAAACCTCTATCTGGCGTCACTCTTTGGTGTTTTGGGGGGAAGTGTTGCACAGGATTCTGTGTGAAGTCCTCTTAGGTCAGACTAATCCTCACTTCCTCATCATGGTGTAATAAGGGAAAGCCTGCAGCAGGGGGCGTGTGCGTTATATTGGACATTGCCAGGTTGCGCAAGGTGGGAAACCGGTTAAACTTCTCTGTGAGAAGTGCGAGGGATATAGGTAAGCGGTGAAATGTCAGGCTGTTGAGAGAGCTGTCTGCAACGGGGTTTCCGGCTCTCACTGACAAAATAAACATGTGATAAAGGAGAAGTCCTTTCCAACTTCCGTCGTTTTGTGGCTCTTTGTACAGTGATGTACATTCTGCTGTTCAAAACTTCCCCTCTTGGCTCAGATATTGTTACTGACCAAACGATTCATTTCCAAAACTAAAAAAAAAACTTTATGAGATTCATTGCTGACATCACTGCCAAAGGTGTGTTTTCGGATTCACTGAGTGGCAAAGCTGCCTCTCTTTGCACTCAACCTCCATTTTCATTCGGTTGTTCATTTACGACATATGCTTGGTTGCTTGGAACTGGTAGGTCATTTTATCAGCAGATCTCTGTGTGAATTTATCACCGTTCATTTCAGTTCAAGAATTCCACGGAACCTTCGAGGAGTACTGCCTCGCGACCCTACTTATGCCTTGCTTCACATCCTGCAAGAAGCTCTGCCTCCACTCCCTGCCTCACATTTTGCCTCTCTCTTTGTCTCATGCCCGGCTTCACATTCTATGTCATGCCCACCCGGCTTCATGTCCTGCCTCACGTTCTGCCCCAACCTCTACCTCACATTCTGCCTCGTGCCCTGCCTCACGTTCTGCCCCAACCTCTACCTCATACTCTGCCTCACTGCTTCACCGTCTGCCTCCCATTCTGCTATGTGCCCTTTCAGACCCTTCCCCCACACTCTTTGCCCCCCTCTCATCTTGTGTCTTGGTCTGCTTTGGGCCCATTTACCCCTGCGCTTCCTGAAACTGGCTCCAAGGTGACCCATCCACATGCATTTAAGCCGAAATATTTGACACATGCTGACAATTGCCAGTGTAGCTTTGTTGCCTCTGGGACACACATCGATGCCTCTGCATTGCATGGCTGTGCAAGCCTCATGGAGCAGCAGGTTAAGGTGCTGAAAATGACCCCAGAACCGAAGAACGAGCACGAGGGATCCTAGGTGACAGGGGATACTTCCTCCTCCACACAGCCTGGGATTTCAGCCAGGGAAACACAATAGAAACTTTTATACAGAATTTGGGAACTGTGAAGGATCTGTTGCACATGCTTATTGGAAAGGGTTGTAGAGGCGAAATCTTTAGACATCACCAGTAGGCCTCCAGTGCTGTAATGGGAGTTGTGGTTCTGGTTTGTGATTAAAATTAGGAGTAACTGAACATCTTCCATCCATCCATTTTTTGTCACCACTTATGCTATTCAGGGTTGCAGGGCATCTGGAGCCTGGCCTGGGGGCTGCGGGCAGAATACAGGGAATAATCCAGGTTGGGGCGCCAACCCATTGCAGGGCACCGAACATCTTGAGAAAGTATGCTTCCCCTGAGGATGCTATATGAGTGGCTGACATAAGCACAGATGAATTATGCAGCGGGACACCGTACACCCTCGACGGCGTAATGGGAGAATGTCAGCCCGCTGTAGTTATTGTAAGATAGGCGGTACAATTCCCATCACCTCTCATGTATTCCTAAGTACCAGCCTGTCGGCATTGGCGTTTGAACTCCGAATGCTGCCCTCAGTGACAGGGCGACTGGGCCAGTCCCATCTTGCCACGTCGGCAAATGTGTGTGTGTGGGGGGGATTTGCTGTCGGGACGCTGGAGGACCTCAGGACTGTCACCTGTATGGGGAAACAAGCAGTCCTGCCCCCCCAACCTCCATCTGAACAGATGCTATTTGAATATCCTGTAGAGCACTCAGTAACTTAATAAATTAAATACTCATTGTGGTTTAAAATCATATTAGAAGGAGATGGAGTATACAGTGTCTTCCAACAAAGTCGTCCAACTAACGGCAAAGGGAGAAGTGGCCAGATAAAGTCAGCCCCTTTTTCGAAATTTCCTCTTTCTTATTAAATTCCTTCAAAGAGACAGAATTAGTGTTTTTAAATTATATTGTTTTGGGGAACTTATTTTTGTGTGTCGGAGTTTCACTGGGCAATGGGAGATGCAAAAATAGGCACTTTAAAAGAGCCATGTGACTCCAGTAAGAGACCTGCAGAGGAATCGTCCCCTGCATCAAAATAATTCTCTCATGTAGGGTTTGGGAAGTGTGGTGACTTTCCTGCCAAAACATCAGCTCTGTTTTCTGTGATTTTTCAAAATGGATGATCTTCAAGCTTCTCATGTTTCTGAGTTATAGGTCACTAGAAAACTGGACCAAGAGCAGCAACCTTGCCAGTTTACAGCCATAATGGACAAATTGGCCTTCCAGTACGTCACAGCATACATAAAAGCACGGCTCCAGCGCAATTCTAAAGAAAGTGCAACGTGGCCTTAACTGGAGCATGCTGGGTAATCTGGCCTATTTTCACCCAACCGTGGCCACGTGCGTGGTCTTGGGTCCTCAAGCAGCTGACAGCATTGCAGGGCTGTTCCCATGTGCAAAGTGAGGGCTGCCAGTGGGACCTGAACCACAGCAAAAACAAAAGAGGGAGGCGCATTGATTTATATGCTTGAATACAGACACGACTGGAAGAAGCGCAAAAAACCACAAGAGAAAAGAAAACCAGTAATGAAAGACGTACCTTTACAGCACAAGTTGAAACCTGGGCCATTGGCATGACAATTAAGCACATGCATGCTTGGAAAAAGCGAAAAAACAGTTTTTATTTATATTTAAGTGTAGTAAATTTAGACAGCTTGCTCAGAAAAAAACAAGGCATGTGACATATACCTGGGAAACAGTAATATTCATGAAGACAGATGACAGATTAATATTCATTGCTACTCGTTTACTGTTGTGAGCTTTCGCCCATCAGAAGAGACAAAAATCACACACGTCCTTCCTGCTTTGTGTGACTCAGGTGGACTTTGGCCATTTTAAATAGACTCGCTAGATATATTTGAGATTTCAAGAATTCTGTCAGACAATTTCAAAACTGCAGTACATGCCACAGGGTCAGTGTGTGGAGGTGATGTTAGCATGTCAGCTTAATTCTCAGTATGCGTCCAGGTAGGACTCTGGCTATGGAGACTTATAAAGACCTCTGCATTACTGGCAGACACTACACTGAGATGCCAAATTTTCGTGTCATCCATCCAACTTAACATAAACATACATACATATATATATATATATATAAATAAACCCAATTCCATGTCATCAAGACAGCACTAGCCTGGGCAAGACGGCTACTGCTGCTCCCATTTTACATGAGTAAAGACTGAAAACCGACAAAGGGAAGTCTGCAGTTATCACGTTTACTGTTATCTCTGGGGCCACTGTCAAAACTCCCCGTCAACGGAACATTTTCGCGATAAAAAGCCGGTGTCCCTTTGGGGTGCCTGCTAAGGTGCGATACCAGATTTTTGTAAATATTTAATTAGGTGCTCTTACACATGACCCTCACAAGCTACATCACCTGCTGAGCCAGTCTCAAACTTTTCTTAAACTCCTTGTTACCGGTTTGTGCTCCCCGTGCCAAAGACCTGCGATTGCCACAGCCGCACTGAGAAACCCCAGCCTGTGGTGTCACCATAATGAAACGTGTGCTTTACAGACTCCTCATTTTCACTCCACAACAGAAACTGGGAGGGGTGAGGAGCACAGACAGATAGAGGCATAGCGACAGGACAGGTCAGGCAGGTCATTGTCTGGGGCCCCGAGCTGGGAGGGGCCCGCCAAGGCCGACCTATTGTGTAGTAGGTTACAATGACAAGTCTGCTTAATTTGTGCATTCTGTTTTTCACAAAAGATAAAATAAACTGCCGGTGTTTATTAAAATTCTCTTTGCTGATAGTATTCATTGAGACGTAATGCGAAAATAGTGGTAATAAATTTCACCGTGTTGGGGGAGGGGAAGTCGGAGGCCCCCAGAGTCCCTAGAATCGCCTCTGCGGAGGATTGCTTAAAAAAAGAACTTCAGATTTTTATTTTATTGCCAAAAAAGTTTTAGGAACGCTGAAGCAGCAGAACATGAGAATGAACTCGCATAATATAGGTCAGGTAAACGAAAATGTCAAGGCCAGGAGCGCATACAGCGCTAGGCTGCAGGGGCAGCTGAAAGATGACTGTCCACCAGAGTCACTCACTGGTTCAAAACATATCATTGGCTAATAATAATAAGGTTGGTCCATCTGAATCAATTACAGCCTGTTTATGTTCTCCCACCTCAAAAAAATCCGAGAATAACCCCTGGTTAAGGCACCGGTAAATAAAGGCTGCTCTTACGTCACGAAGTTGCCCTGGGTGTTGCCACACCCATACCCACACACACACACACACACACACACACACACAGACCGCCTCCTTAGGTGTTTGTATCTTTGATGTGTATGTACATGTCGGGGATATAAACACACCTAAATCCCGATGCTGAAGATAAGCAGACTACGGTCGCTGCAGGGATCGGCGGCACGAAATTAGGGTTAAATGAGGAGCTAGCGAATGCTACGTTACGGCGAAAGCGTTGACCCTCCTCTCCCGTAGATGTCGCTGCGTGCGGAAAATATTACCAACCACTCCTCCGTTTAATTGCCCTTCCCCTAAAGGGTGTGTGGTATGTGCGTCTGCCCAGAGGCTGTACTTAGAGCATTGACTGAAGTGCACGGCGTGGCAGACGCAGTGAATTGGCGACCGCCGGCAGTAGGGGACGGAGGAGAAGATACACATACACACTCTGCCACGAAAAAGGAGTACATGCAGGAAGGAAGAGGAAGAGGATATATGGCATGCGGGACATCCCGGCGATGAGCGCGGAGCTGGCGGAGTGCTGACGGGCTCGGATCGGCTAGGCAGCGATGCGTCCGTCCGCACTGCTCCCCGCGTCGCCCGCAGGCGTGCAGAGCTGCGCTTCCCCGCGCCTCGTCGGAGCTCGGGCGCACTAGCCGATCCTCGGCTCCATCCCGGGCTGCTCGTCCAGCCCCGTCTCGGTCTCCGACTTCAGCCCGCGCCGGACCGGCATCCACCGCTTTCCGCAGAGTAAATAAAACAAGCGTAGCTCTGGTTAAACTGGATGAGACTTAACCCGATCGCTGACTAACTGGGTTTCTCGGATGTACCCCAGTATGTCGCGTTGGACCCGTCGGGGAGCGATGCTGGTGCTGGCCCTGGGGCTTGCGCTCCTTGTGCCGATGGCGTTGTCCCTGGGCGCCGCGGAAAAGCCCCGGCGGTCGGTGGGAAACGACCACGGGACGGGAGTCACGATGCAGCCGGATGAGTCGCACGGCGGCGGGCACGGAGGCAACAAGACGAAGAAGATGTTTCCTGTCCTGACCTTCGACTTCGCGCATGTGAAAATCCCCTTCGAGATCTCGCTATGGGTCCTGCTGGCCTCCCTCATGAAGCTCGGTAAGGCCGTCTGGGATTAGTGTCACACTCTGTCTTCCTCCCTTCCTTTTCTGGTGACTTTTTCACAGGCGGTCTGGGGGCGCCACCTGGGCACCTGTAATGGTTGTTGGAGAACAGAGCTTTCGTCTTACCTTTTAGCTTAGAGGGTGGTGTCTTCATGTTCAGCAAATAAGTCTTTAGAAGATGCACCCTACCCCCCACCAACGCACACACTCTCTTAGCACCAGGGATGGTGTACCCAGAGCACAGATGTACGCAGATATACCAGATATCTGTTCCGTCCAGAACTCTTCAGTGCATGTTTCATGTCAATTTGTCAGTCTAACTGAATTAACCTTGTCATCTTGATCACCCTTGTGCGTGATTCGCTGTGCTGCATGGTGATCCTCCAAGTTAAGTCTGTGTCTGTTTTGGTTTTCAAGGGAATCAATGTTTAAAACTGGGTGGAAAGTAACATTTTCCTTTAGGAAAGATGAATGGTGGCTTGGTGGCTGGATCTGGGCCCTGCTTTGCATGCACCTCTGTGACGGAAGTCTTCCGAACATCATAGCTGGAGTGGAGTAGCTGGAGTCTGCGGGCAGGAGGCCGCTGGATGTATGGTTTCAGCGTCAGAAAATGTGGCAGAGATGTGGCCGGCTGGGTCTCCCAGCATTCCAGGGATTGCCAGCGCGCTCCCTGATAATTCCCTAGCCGGTTCCTCCTGATTCACACCCCCTCCATGTCCAGATGAAACAAAGCCTTGTTCTCCTCCTGCTGTCAGGAGTGCGTGACTCTGCAGGTTTACCGCGGAAGTGCTCGGTCGGATTTGTGCGCCGTACGTTGGCCCCCGTCGCTCGGCCTACACCTGTGTGCACATGCCCTGCGATATCATCATATCCTAGCAACCACTGCCGTCCCGCCCCCTCCTTAATTTATTCAGTGGTGTGCGATTTGATGCCCTTCCCTCCTTCAGCTCCTCTTTCTGTGTGTTGTTCTCCTCTCCTTCTTCTATGACATCCTCCCTCTGTTTGTGGCTATTTTAATTTTTTTTTATTTTTGCCCCACCCATGGCTGTTCCTGTATCACTGACCCTCCCCCCCCCCCAATATTTATGATCTCTTGAGTCAACCCCCACCCCGCCC
>JAODKF010000147.1:12618357-12633585 GCA_026779585.1 Mormyrus proboscirostris | reverse complement strand
GCTCCCATCCTCCTCTGACCTCAATCCTATTGAGAACATTTGGAGCATCCTCAAGCAAAAGCTCTATCAGTGTGGGATGCAGTTCGCATCCAATCAGCAGCTCTGGGAGGCTATTCTGATATCCTGCAAAGATATTCAAGCAGAAACTTTCCAAAAACTCACAAATTCAATGGATGCAAGAATTATGAAGCTGCTATCAAATAAGGGATCCTATGTTCAAATGTAACCTGACCTGTTAAGATGTTTTTGATTGAAATAGCTTTTGATTTCAGTAAATATGACCTCCTAACGCTGCAAATTCAACAAATGACCATTTTCAGTTCCTTACAACCTATAAAATGTCTTGCATAATAATTTGGAACGGTGCGTTTTAAGTTTGTTTTTGAAAAACATACTGTTATCATTGGGAGGTTTGTTCAGTAATCGGTCACGACTAATTTGTGAATGCCCGAAACCGCGAAAGCCAAAGTGCGAACGTGAAGGGGTTACTGCACTCTCTTTACATTTAATTATGTGTCTGCTAAATGAGTTGTTTATTTATTTACTTTTGTAGCTGCAAGTTCCTAGTACATGCATGTATGTTATCGCCTCGGTGGTGAGCGCTGCATCTGATCTGCTTGCCTATTCCTCCAGTATATCTTGTTCTGGGTTTCTGTGCTGTTTGCTTTGCAGACAGCAGATTGCGCAAGCAGAGGTGCAAGGATGTTTCAGTTTTGCTCAACGTTTATGTGGGGTGTGACCGCAGGACTGCCTTCTGTTTTTGGGTAGTGGAGGGGCAGGGAGGCTGTTGGGCAGGAATTTCTTAAATAGTTTTGATTGGTGGTTCTCCTGGGGGTACCCCCAGGCCTCCAGGGTTCCTTGGAAGAGTGCCATGGGTCCTGCTGCACCCGTTCCAGTGTGATCTCGCACCTGTCGCATGGCCTGTTTCTGTCCCCAATCGGCCCTCTAGAAGTCGGTACAGAGGAGCCGGTCTGCCATCCTGGTGCAGGCTTATCAGTGTGACTGGACAAAAGGACGAAGGGGCACCCAAGGGCTCCTCGTCTGGGGGTCTGCGTCATCCGGGAACGTCAGCGTGAAGCTCGTTAATCCGCGGAGAAAGCGCCCCCCCGTGTTGTCAGAATCTGTGTCTGACAGGTGGATGGGAAGATGCCATCGCATTCTGTGGGGAGTTTTTTCCCGTTTCATGTGTTTTTCTGGACCAGCGCTAAATAATGAAATGCCTGGAATTGGGCTCTTAAAGTAACTGGGATTCATATTATAAAGGTTTTCTCTTGTAAAGCATTTTGCTTGCATTGGTGTTTCAGCGTTTCATACATGTGTCCTTTTAATAAAAGGTCATCCCATCCTCATGGCCATGTGGTGTTCAGTGGTTGATGGCTACAGATAAAGGCTGGAAAAAGCCCATGCTAATGGCATATGATAATGAGATATTTTATTAATCCCCCGGTGACATTCTCTTTACGCCTCCCTAGCTAACTGTAGGTGAGAGCAGGCTGGCTGTGAAGGGCAGCCACCCATAGCAGCACCCAGGGAGCTGGGGGTTAAGGGCCTTGCTCCCGGTGACACAGGGTTAAGCCCGCTGAACCACACGCTGCCCCCAATGAGGAGTCCCTAGGGGCCCTTGGCTATACTCAGCATCCAGATCTTGCGGTGGAGATTCTACCGTGGGCTGGAAGTGACTCGCAACATTAAGGGAATTCAAAAAAACAAAAGAAATATTAAGTGTTCGATTTCAGTGTTTCGTGTTTCTTTTGTTTTCTTAATTTTCCTAATTCGTTTTCATTTTTTTTGTATTTCTCTTCTTTTACTTATTTGCATTTCCTTACTGTTGTTGTTTCCCCCCCCAGGCCGCTGCATGGTTCATCATGGGACCCTTTGCAGCCTCCCTGCTACCCTTTTGCCCCCTGATTGTCGCCCATGAAATTGCATCCTCAGGAAAAGTCCCATTAGCCTGTATAAGCAAACGACAGCGTAGAGCTTTCTCTGGTGGGGAGCTGAAAGATCAAAGGGCATGTCGTTGAGGATTTGCGAGGTCTTTATAATGCTGACTGACACAGTTAACACCCACTTTAAATTTGAAACCATCCTTTTGCCATTTTCCCTGTGACTGTTTCTGCTCGTGGTGATGAAACGTATTTCTGAGCTCTTTGCAAGTATCAGTGATCTTTCCTGTAGTGTCCGTTTTGAGTACACAGAGATACGGTTTCACTCTCCTCTTGGCTGGACTGGTTCAAGAGGGTAGATGGTGTTTGGTGTGACTAATCAGTTCACTGTTTGTGTGTGTGTGTATGTGCAATGTTGTGAAAGGAAGTTTATCGTGGCCATCTCTGTCCCTTGTGTGTGTTCTTTTTCTGTTCAGTGGCTTGGCAGGCTACGCTCTCAGCCTCTGCTTGTCCATTGGAGACTTCCTGATAAGTGTGATGTCACTTCCTGCATTTCCTTTTGCCACTGCACATTCAAGTCAAGTCATATTCAATACTCAGCATACTGTGGCACGAAATAACATTTCTTGAAGACCGCGGTGCTATGTATACTTGCATAAAATGTAGAGAGAGACAGGTTTGACAACATTTTCACACAATGTAAATGCATTAAGAATTGTTAGAATGTGTAAAATTTAAGCAATGGTGAAGGCAACAGAATTTCTGGTTCTGACTTTACCGATTTTGCCTTTCCATGGAAAATGAGTGGGGATTCCAGCAAGTAACACGAGGCCAGAAATGGCTTTCATTTCAGTGTCTAAAATGAGGCAGCGTTTGCCGACTACCACCGCCATATTTCCACATTAATGAATAAGCTGAAAGAGTGTATAGGAAATCGGCAGGGTCTTTAGGCTCGCATATGCTCACCGACTCAGGCTTGTCCTTGTTTATAAAAGGTCTGTGATGGATCCCTACTTATATCTGATTGAAAATGCTACAGCAATGTGGTTCCTTGGAAAAACAGTCTGTTAGAGACAGAAGTGAGGCATTGTGTTTTGGCATAATAAAGCCAATGGAACTTCCATTGTACCTTCAGGTTGAAGCTTAGCAAGTGTGTGTGTGCATGAAGATCAACGCACTTGAATACATCTATGTTTGCAATAAAAGGATGAAGATAGACCTGACATCCCATCTCTGCTCCCTCCCCGCCTCCCCCCTTCTTTCTCGGCAGGCTTCCACCTCATTCCGCGTCTCTCCTCCATCGTTCCCGAGAGTTGCCTGCTCATCGTGGTGGGGCTGCTGGTGGGCGGACTCATGAAGGTGGTGGGCGGGGATCCCCCAGAGCTTCAGTCGGACGTCTTCTTCCTCTACCTGTTGCCGCCCATCATCCTTGACGCCGGTTACTTCTTGCCCATCCGGCCCTTCTCGGAGAACATGGGCACCATCCTGATGTTCGCCGTGGTGGGCACGCTCTGGAACTCCTTCTTCATCGGGGGACTGCTGTACGCCGTCTGCCAAATAGAGGGCACCGACCTGAATTCCATCGGCCTGCTGCCCTGCTTCCTCTTCGGCTCCGTCATCTCTGCCGTGGACCCAGTGGCGGTGCTGGCCGTCTTCGAGGAGATCCACATCAACGAGCTCCTGCACATCCTGGTGTTCGGGGAGTCACTGCTCAACGACGCAGTCACCGTTGTGAGTAGGCGCTCAGAATCCCCCCTCCCCTGTCCCCATGATGTCTGTCTGCCTCATAGTTATTTGCTGAGCCTCAACCCCTGAGATACCACTCCAACCACAAGAAATGATTAATAAGACTTGACAAAGCCCTACATTCCCACTCCCTACCCCTTACCAGAGGTGGAAAGTTCAGGTCCAGAAAGTACAAATCCAGCCCAAGGTTTTGTTTCAGCCAACTTGGTAAGTATAGAAACTCACTCACAGAGTACTGGTTGGTTGAACCAAAACCTTGGTCTGGATTTATTTTCTGGACCTAAACTTTCCACCTCTGCCCCTTATATATTAGAAATGCACCTTTCTCTTTATTCCTAATGACTCCTCCACACTCCACTGCTTCCATGATCTGTTGTGTTCCTCTTTCATGTGTTCCTCTTGCTCCTCTCATGCTGACTGAGCATTGTGGGTTAAAGGTAGTGGTTGACCAGCATAGAAACTCAACGTCATTTTAGCTTGTTTGTCCATATCTCCAAAATAAAAGCCATTGTGACCAAGTTCATGAGCGGTGAACGTCACTGAGAATTGAAGTTTCCTCTGAGGGCGTGCTTATTTCTTCTGTGATATTTCCAAAACGGTACCATACTGCTCCACTAACTCTCCCAACCTGTGCGTTTGTTGTCTGCTCTTGAAAAAACTACTACATGACTGGGTGGAATTGCATTCATTTCTATAACGTGATCGGCTAATGAGTATCAAGCATTGTTCCTTATCGACAGTTTATCAAAGTTTGTTATTTAGGTTTTATAACGATAAGTTATGTCTTTTTATATCAGTGATCAGCTGCAAAACCGCTGATTGGTGCGTCCCTGCTGGTAAATAATGTATTTTTGCCCAATATTGCAAATTGTCAACATAACTTGCTAACACCTGAGCCTCTTGCTGAGCTGGGCAGTTGATGCTGTTGGTGAAACTTTTTGCCTTGGCGGCATTGCTTAGCGTGTTTGTTGTCAACCAGTCATCTCGTATCACTGTAAGCCCCTTCCCAGTAGTTGATGTTTGAACAGAAAGTACCTAGTCTGGAGTAGATACTAAAAAAGGGTTCTGGAACTGTCTCTGAGGAACTACAATCGGGCTGAGGTCTTGTAGCGTGAACGCATCAGAAGGTCCTCGTTCTGGAAAGAAAAAAAAAACTCTTGTGGTGTGAATGCGCCTGGTGTCTTTACCTTTGGTGCAATATCGGCCAAGATTAGACATTGGACTGAATCTAATATCTTGTTTCAAGCCAAAGCTGAGAGACTGGCAGGCTGTCCATGAAGATATCCCTCCATGTGTGAAAATGGCTCACACTTACCATTTTTTTAAAATATAAATTTGTGCATATATAATGTGTTTGTGTGTGTGTGTGTGTGTGTAAATGTATATGTGTGTGTGTATGTGTGTATAATATATATGTATGACCCCTCAACCCGTTTATGCAAACTGACTATTCTTCTGCATCAGAGTTCCTCTTTTGGTTTGCTTGTTTGCATCTCCTCTGCCAGCTGCTGGGTGTACTGAAGCTGTGTGTACGGGGGGGGGGATCTTCAGAATGCGTCGAGGCAGGGAAGCTCTGCAGTGCGGGGTGGGGGTGGGGGGGTGTACCCGGGACTGATTCCAGCTTTAGTGTTGTGCAGTGCCTCTGCATCTACGTTGAAGGGCTGACTCTGCCGACTGTCCCAACCTCTTCTGCAGGCTTGGGCAGGCCCCCGAATGTTCTAGAGCAGAGATGACGAGGGAGATAATGGTGCAGAGAGAGGAGGCCGTGTCCTGACACTGGCTGGGGAGAGGTGGTCCTGAAGGACGGTTACTCTTCTGGGGTTTGTTAATCCCTTAACGGTCTAAAAAACATTCCTGTACAAGAACTTGTTCGAACCAACTCGGGATTAGCTAGATCCAGTTTTATTGATGTTCTGCAGTGATACCTTCCCCTCACGGCATGAAGGACATCTAAGCTAATAATAGTGTCTCTGTATGGTGGTCAAGATGTGTAAATGGCTTAATGGCAAGGGTGAGTCACACTTGTTCAGGGATGAGTCACGCTCACAGGTGCCCACAAGGCGGGGGGTTTCTGCATTCTTGCTCAAGCACGCTCTTGCACACACGCTCAACTGTGTCTCTTCGCGGAGCCATTCTGAGGATCTCACTGTCCCCGTCTGTCTCCCCATGCTGTGCCTGAGCCCTGTCTGCACACAGCACCCTTTCTGTAGCAAAGGACTCTGCACAGTCGGACCATCCCGGGCCGAAATACCTCCGAGATAAAGGAGAGGGTTAGCTGCTGCCTATTTTAATGAATGGCTCTTACAGGGCACTGCAGATGTGTGCTTGTGTGAAAGAGAGTGTTAGCCAGTCATTTTCACAGTGTGAATGACGCCCGAAGGAGCTCTCCGGCTGATTCCAGGAACTCCGACAGCAAACGAGCAGCCTAGAGAAGAATAATGCTTAATGGCCGATACTTGTTAAAAGCCAAGTCATAGACCTGTTGTCTTTCTTGGTTGATATTGCGAGCTAATATGTAAGCTTCATCAGTGTTCAAAGTCGGCAACATCAGAGCTAAATATATAACCACCAAAATAATGGAGACAATTGGAAAATCAAAGTTCGTCCATTTTTCTGTGCTGGAGAACAAGGGATTATTGGCTCATTCATCACTTAGAAGAGGTCTCAGTTTACCGGCCTTATTAAATGTGGCCTGGAAATTGGTCTTTTGTTTTCCACAGAGAAAAATTATATAATGTCAATCTGCCAATCTGTGCCAGCAAGTAGGCAAGGTTAACCAGTGGTAACCCCGCCCCCAGTTTGGAAACTCTACATGGGAATTGACAGGAATTTATGGGAATTTAATGGGAAAACTTCCAGAATTTTACAATCCCAGGATTGTTGGTTATTTAGTTTTGAGTGGATGGATGGATGGGTGACTACCTTCTCCTCCCCTTCTCCCCAGGTCCTGTACCACCTGTTTGAGGAGTACACAGGTGTGGGCACGGTCGAATTCAAGGACGTCTTCCTTGGCATAGTCTGCTTTCTGGTGGTGTCCCTAGGCGGCGTGCTGGTGGGGGCTTTCTACGGTATCCTGGCTGCCTTCACCTCCCGCTTCACCTCGCACACTCGCGTCATCGAGCCACTCTTCGTCTTCGTCTACAGCTACATGTCATACCTGTCTGCCGAGGTGTTCCACCTGTCCGGCATCATGGCGTAAGCTCTTACGTGTTTGTCCATTTTTCCCTTCGTCCGCGTCTTCGTCCAGGATGTCAGTTACTGTCTCTTCAGATTGTGTGGTTTCCACATTGTGGAAACTCCAGCTTTAGAAAGAAATGAACGAGAGAGGAAAATGTTACTCGCGCTCGCAGGAAGGTTTAGCTTCTGCAGTGAAGTGGTTCAGTAACAGGGTGGTGCTTCTACATGATGCTTTAGCCTGTGTTGTGGTTTGTTGTCTGGATCACCTCGCAGAAGCAGGGCTTGATTTGGGCATGGTAGGCTCCTGGTGGGTCTTGTTTGATCCACTCAGGGGTTTCTGTGTCCGATGTCGTTCTATGGGGGGGCAAGTGGAATCATAACCGGTGTCAGCAAGCAGGCGGTCAGTTGTGGTTTCGAGTTTTGTGATGGGAGTACATATAAAGGTTGGCTGTGGTAAAATGGTGACCCCCGCTGATGCTGAAGATTTTGCTTCCCGTATTCCAGTTAAGCCTGTGCCCTTCTGAAGGATGGTCCTGATCAAAGGTTCTCTTTTGTTCCCCTTGTGTCCGTGTTGACGTCGCCCTCCAGGCTGATCGCCTGTGGTGCCGTCATGCGCCCCTATGTGGAGGCTAACATCTCCCACAAGTCACATACCACCACCAAGTACTTCTTGAAGATGTGGAGCAGTGTGAGTGAGACGCTAATCTTCATCTTCCTCGGTGTCTCCACGGTGGCTGGGCTTCACGTGTGGAACTGGACCTTCGTCACGGTCACCATCATCCTCTGCCTTGTGGCTCGTGTGCTTGGTGAGAAACCGCCCCCACCACAGCTGACCCCTGGGCTGTATGTCAGTGATGTGTCTGTAAGGGTGATGAAGTACTTCGGACCAGGCGTTGAGGTGTCCTGGACATTCTGGGGAATAGAATACTGAGGGTAGTGACATGATTCATTTGACCTGTGCCATATTTATGATGAGAGGCATAGTGACAGGACAGGACAGGGCAGGCAATTGCCTGGGGCTCTAAGCTGGGAGAGCGCCCCCTGTGGGTGGCCGATTTACACAGTACATTGTAACGGTAATTTACGGATTTACACAGTACACTGCAATGTGCAATGCTTTATTCATGCATTCTGTTTTTTTTTCACAAAAGTGAAAATGAAGGTCTTGTGTTCATTAAATTCTCTTTGATAGTATTCATTTAGACTTAATGCTAAAATAGTGGTAATAAATTTCACTGTGTTGGGGGAGGGGGGCTTGAAGGGGGAGGGCCCATGGGTTTTGGTCTTCGGTCCTCCCCACTGTATCGTCAAAACCTCAATAGCTGCCCCTCCCCCCCCCATCCTCGAACCGAGACCCTTACCCAGTGTTAGTGTAAAGCAGCATAATTTCATCACCCTCTGAGCTGTCTGCCTTGTTCACGCCCCTTTTTCACTCCCCCAAGGCGTCATGGGCCTCACCTTCGTGATCAACAAGTTCCGCATCGTCAAGCTCACCAACAAAGACCAGTTCATCATAGCCTACGGTGGCCTGCGGGGGGCGATAGCATTCTCTCTGGGCTATCTCCTGCATCCCAAAGAGTTTCCCATGCGGAACATGTTCCTTACCACCATCATCACAGTCATCTTTTTCACTGTCTTCGTGCAGGTAGGTCTTGTGTGGAAGGTATAGCCGCAATCCCTGCAAAACTCTTGAGGCTGTAGTTACTGTGATGCAGACTCCTTTTGGAGAGTTAATTGGAATAGTATGAGTAATTGTGCTTTGCTCAACCCCATGGAGAAATTGGGTAGTCTTTGCATATGTCCCCTTGAGAGAGATACTTGTGTATATACAGGTTAGAGCGAGTTCAGGGTCAGAGCACAGACTCAGCCAGCATCCATTCCCGCTGGAGCCCAGGGTTCGAAGGGTCTTGCACTCACACCCCATGGTAATAATATTGCTCAGCCAGTCGCTGTATTTGAACCCGTGACCTTCCAGATACGGCAGAGGTCCATAACCCTGACCCTGTCCCATCGCGGCATATGAATTGAGAGCTCTTTCTGCAGAGCTAGCAGGAGGAGATCTGTGCGCTGCATCCTCCCAAGGCAGATCATTAGCCACCTGTTTGCTAACTGAGTTTGTGACTGATAGGTTCAAATCCCAGGAGGAGAGCTGCTCTTGTTCACTTCAGCAATATACCAGGATCAAAGGTGTTTTCATCCCAGAAATCATCCAGATAAAATGGTCTTACTTAAAAATGATTAAATCCCTTCTTTAAACCCTTTGCAAAATGCTAACTGTGCTACTCTTTGCTGTTTAAAAAAAAAAAAAAAAAACGATTGGTCACATATGTAGGTTGCATGATTATGCCACAGAGACCAATGTTGCAGAGCAGGTTAGAGATGGATCTCTGTATCCTATTCCGGCCTCCCACAGCAAGCCGTTCGCTGGGTCGAGGACACCTGGATCCGTGATTTATTAAAACATTTCGCAGATATGAGGCAAGATTCTGAGAATGTGCCGTAGGTAGAAATCCGGGACAATAAAAATAGGAGAAGTAGCTTTTCTGTGTGGTTGGTATTGTCACGAAGGTTAGGCGGGGTGATGAAGCCTCTCTGCCTTTGTTTGCCTCGGTGTGAATAATTTATCTGCACCTTTGGATGCCTGGTCATGGTGTTTTCGTCACGTGGCCTATGGCAAGGTAGGGTTACAGTGCAGAGGGGTCCTCCTGCTATTCGTCATTAAGGTCCTCAGGAGACTTTCTACTGAACCTGGTCTCTTGGCATGGTGGCCACGGCTAATGATGCCTTCGTCAAGTTTGATGTTTTATCATGCCTGTAATTCTCTAGACTGATTCATCCTGCTGTGTAAATCCCTCTTATGCATCAGGGCATGACAATCCGACCTCTGGTGGACCTCCTGGCCGTGAAGAAGAAGCAGGAGACCAAGCGTTCCATCAACGAGGAGATCCACACGCAGGTAGGTCCTCACTGCGGCCATGGTGATGGGCAAAGCAGAATGGTGACTACCCTGACCAGTAGACCCGGTTAGACCTGGCTGGAGCCGCCGTCTGCGTCAGATTCCAGGTGTCAGACGCCTTGCAGAAACTCATCACCATTGACATCTAATCTCCCACTCGGCATCCGGTTCACAAACTTGTTCTCTCTATTATACTTGCGTGGGACTGAGGTACTAGGTTGTGCTGGGTCCTCTCTTCTGGCTTACTGGAGTAGTAATTTAAGAGTAATTTAAGAGACCCCCCCCCCCACACACACACACACACACACACAAATTCCTGTAATAGTACCCCCTGCTGGTCCCGTGGAGCTGGCGCACTAGGTATTCTGGGGCATAAGCTAGTCAGGCTGCTGGCTGTCTGCAGTCGCAATCTCTCAGGGTAGACGGGACATTCCTGCCTCCTCCCCCCCCTTCCCCCCAGGAAGTGACAGCTGACTGCTGTGTTCTGAGCCTCCAGTTGCATGCATGAGTCAGCAAAATTCTGCCACTGTGGCTCCGTGCATCATCAAACGTCTGCCTGCGTGTCGGAAGCTGAGGCCTGCAGTCTGCAGCACTGGGTCTCTCTGTCGCAGATTCGGAGCTGACTACAGCGGCACTTTGATGCAGATGACACTTATGAATGACAGCTTGCTCTCTCTCTCTCTCTCTCTCTCTCTCTCTCTCTCCCCTGTTTTTCCCAGTTCCTAGACCACCTACTGACAGGCATCGAGGACATTTGTGGGCACTATGGCCACCATCACTGGAAGGACAAGTGGGTTTCTCTTCCTGTGTCAGATATCCAGCAGAAGAATGTGCTCATATATTACTGATCGGGATGGGGAGTCTGTGTCTATGTACTGTTGGACAGTCATGTCTGGGATTTTGCAGTAATTTTACAGACTGGCTTATGTTTGGGCTACAGGACGTAAAATAAATGTAAAATAATGTTAGCAGGGCCCCCAGGGTGGAGCTTCTTTAACACAGCCCGCGTGATTAATCCTGTGAAGATTAAAAGCCTGCCAGCTTTGATGTAGAGGGCTGACTCAATGTCAGTGACAGCCGCCAGTGACATTGCATTTCAGTGTGAGAAGCGAGGGGGGGGAGGGTTCCTGTAATCCGCGATCAGCGTCTTTTGGTTCGCGCATGTCACGCGCGTGTCACGCGTTCTGTGGCCGGGGGAGGAAGTGCGGAGGATGGCCTCAGTAATAGTGTCTTGCCCTCAGGCTGAACCGCTTCAACAAGAAGTATGTGAAGAAGTGCCTGATCGCAGGAGAACGCTCCAAGGAGCCACAGCTGATCGCCTTCTACCACAAGATGGAGATGAAGCAAGCCATCGAGCTAGTGGAGAGCGGTGGGGGCGTCAAGCTACCCTCCGCTGTGCCCTCTACCGTTTCCATGCAGTAAGTCCCGCCCCCAAGTCCCGCTCCCAAACACAGCTGTTCCCACCTGATCAGCAGAGGGTAGCAATGCCATGGTGCCGTGGTGTTGCTGTGACCTGAAAAACACTTGAATCCAGTCGGAAGAGCGTGACGCCTCTGTGACGCCTCTGTGACAATCAAACCCCAAACTCCAGTTGAGAGTGTCCTAAAGTTCACCCTAACAGCTCCCCCCAAACTTTTCATGGTGTATGTCGGGTTTGTCTACTTTTAGAACCTTGCTGCTGTATGCACAAGAATTTCCCCCGGGATCAGACAAATGTTCCCAGCTCAAGACCACAGGTTATCACAGGCTTCCGCTCGCACAATATAGCCTCTTACAAAAATAGTTTTGAAAATACATTCTAAAAATAATCTTTTGAGTGTCGGTATTATTCGGTTGGTCGATGACTAAGAGCTTGGCATTTGCTGGGTAAGTGGCAGCTGTTAAATGGTGAACCCTGAGCTTCTAGAGAACCGTGATGGTTCGTTGAGGTGCTGGAAAGTGCCTCCTATGCTGACTTTCCTCTGGCCCACCAGGTCACTCTGCTCTCTTCAACTAAAACCTGCCGATTTCATTAAGCAAGATTTATGGGTAGATGCGCATCTCCTTAGGTTAAGTTGTATTTTGGAGAGACACCGGCTTGCACTGTGATTGTGTGCGTCATGTTGTTCTCTCGTTTTCCCAGGAACATCCAACCCAAGAAGTCCAACTCTGACCGCGCTCTGCCCCAGATCTCCAAGAGCCGTGAGGAAGAGATCCGGAAGATCCTGCGGAGCAACCTGCAAAAGACCCGGCAGAGAGTGAGACTCCATTTCTCAATTCCTTCACCACCCAGAATATCCTGGGGATTTAACTGATGTCCGATCGATAGTCAGATTCTTAGGGCGCAACCACAAAGCTTGAGGTCTTGCGTTGAAGTATACACTTATTTTTTGGTCACTGTATCCGTTTTTAGTTTCTCCCGTATCGGCTGCCGGGGACACTGCTCATCCAAAAATAGTTGGGAATCTCCTGTCTTGTAGGTCAATTTGATCCCTGTAGTGTAGCACAAGGGTTTCAATTTGGTTGACTTCACTTCAAGATACACGAGATGGTACGGCCAGGTCCAGACACAGTCCTGCCTGCTCCGACTGGATTGTGCTTTTACTTACTTGTATTACTTGCATTTGTCGCTTAAGATCACCTGACACTCATAAATAGATTGCGGTCTACTCATGGTATCCCAGCTTTTTAAAGAACCGACTCAGCTTTGCCAGGGGATGTCCTTCAGATCAACGACAAACGAGCAAAGACCT
This sequence comes from Mormyrus proboscirostris, assembly GCA_026779585.1. NCBI lineage: Eukaryota > Metazoa > Chordata > Actinopteri > Osteoglossiformes > Mormyridae > Mormyrus > Mormyrus proboscirostris. The sequence goes on along the minus strand of JAODKF010000147.1, from coordinate 12,621,091 downwards.
GAAGAAAGTAGTCTGGGGTACAAAAGATATCAAACACCTCTGCTCAGTTTCTTGCTGGTGAACGTGCAGACCTTGGAAAACTAACTGGATGACTTCAGGGCTAAGATGAAAGGAGAAGGTTACGATTCTTTCTCATTTGTGCTCAGCTGACCTGGAGCAGCTAACGGTTACATGCCGATCATTCTATCTTCTCGGCTGTCTACATGCCATCCCATGTGAATACGGATATCGCAGATTCCGAGCTGTATAAATGTTACAAAGCACCGTCTCGATTTGGATGCCTCTGTTTTCTTATAACCAAAATCTAATCAAAAGATGAAATGAGAAACGCTCCCAGGCAGAACCTGAAAGCCTGCACAGACTAGCTAGCTCCGGTGTTTTTTTTATCCATAGTCAACTCACCACAGCCGCAGGCCAGAGTACCACCATGCTTCAAAAGAACCACCATGACCCCTGTCCCCAAGAAGCCCCACCACCATGTCCTAACGGCTACCTCCCAATTGCACCCACCTCAACAGTTATGAAGTGCTGCGAGAGACTGGAATCGATCTGCTCTGTCCTGTCTGGTCCTGCTGCAATTTGTTTACTGCTCCGCTTTTAACTCAATAATCCCTGAGAAGTTCATCAGCAAGCTCAAGCACTTGGGGCTGATCACCACCCTGTGTAGCTGTGCTTTCAGACGTGCAGACCCTGGCTTGTCACATCATTGTTAGCTTTGCTGATGACTCGGTCGTGGTGGGTTGGATCTTAAGTAATGATGAAACGGCCTACCAGGTGTGGAACCAGGCAAGCTGGAGTTAGGAAAAAAATCTCCTCCTGATCATGGTGAGACAAGAGCTGATTGTGGACTTGGGGGGGGGGGGGGAAATAGGTGGGCCACTAAAACCTGCTCGCAATCAAGTCTTTTGTCTGGGGAGAGTAAAGATGCACCAATACCGGCATTTGGTATCGGGTCGGTAACATTATGTTAAAATTCAAAGCCTGTGGCATTTTCTTCTTTTTGCTGTCTAATCAAATTTTAAGTACTTGTTTGGTACTCTGTATCGGCAAGTACACAAATGTAAGTACTCATATTCGTACTCGGTCTGGAAAAAAAGGTGCCTGTGCAACTTTAGTGGAGAGGGGGTTCAACTTCAAATACCTGGGTATCCACATCACAGAGGACCTGGTGCGGATAGCCCCCACCAGCGGCCTTGCTAATAAGGCACGTCAGTGCCTCCACTACGTCAGAATGCTTAAGATGTTCAGACTGGCCCCCAAGACCCTGATGGCATTCTACAACTGCCCCGTTTGAGAGCATCCTGTCTGGTGTAATCTGAACCTGCAGGCCACTCACAGTAAGTGGTGCAAAGCATTGAAAATAAAAGACCTTACCAATCCCAACAACAGCCGCATGTGTGGTCAGGGAGATCCTCCCCGCGGCCTAAAGGCTAAAACCAAAAGACTCAGGAAAAGCTGATTTTGTCTATTTTGCAGTCATTTTATCTTTGTTGTTTTTTTATTGTTGTTTTATTCTTGTCTTTTTAATATATGTATTTTTTTTTTGTATTGCCTATTTCCTCAAGCACAATCCAGGCAGCAGGTGGGCAAGCTTTTCAATATGCAGTAGTACAGAGTATGACTGTGTGTGACTGTGTGTGTGTGTGACATCTTTTGAGGTCCTCATTTGTATAACCTCAGTTTTATAAAAATCTGTGAATACAATCAAAGTAAAAATGCCAAAAGTCTTGTATTTGGGTTGGTTCCTTATGGTTAAGGTTAGGGATGGGTAGGGGTTAAGGGTGTCGTGATTGGGATTAGGGTTTTTCCCATAGAAAAGAAATGGATGGTCCCCATTTAGATAGGAAGACCAACTTGTATGTATGAGACAAATAAAACTTGAAACCTCCTCTTCCCCCGATCCAGTTGCGTTCCTACAACAGGCACACGCTGATGGGGGACCCCGATGAAGATGGTTGGAATGAATTACTCCTCAAGAGGCAGAAAATAATGGACATAGACAAGGTGAGATTCCGTTTTCCTCACAGTAACACCGGCCTGTGATATGGGTGGTCACCCGGCCTAATCCGGATCTTTTTTTATTTGCGCTCTGTAGCAGATATCAAGGATGAGTAACTACCTCACCGTGCCAGCTGCCCCCCCAGAATCACCCACGCTTAGCCGGTCCCGTCTTGCATCAGGTGAGTGGAGGAGGACAGAGTGTCCCCTAGTGGCCATGGCTACACTTGTCAGACCGCCGGCCCTGGTTCTGCCGCAGCTGTTGTAATCCCAATGATGATAGCTGTGATAGCTCACAGTTTGCTAACTTCACAAGACAGATCTTACTCTGAGTTGCAAAGTAATGCAGAGTAGAAGCATGGATGCCTTGGCATTTTTTCAGGAGCCCTTCAATACATTAAATTATAAAATATACAGTCAGCCCTTCCCATTGCGGGTGTTAGGGGCGGAGGCCATTGGCAGTCTGGAAAAAGAGTAAGAAAAAATTTCAGTCCCCTTTATGAAAAGGTAGGACAAATTTAAGTCGGAAAGATCACTGTGAGATGTCACCAGAGGCTGTCCTTCCTGCCCTTGGCGTCCTCCAAAGCAGCGCTGTACATATATTTCTTGTGTTTATGAGTTACTAAACTATTTGTGTGTGTCGTCTGCTGGCCTGCATCTGTCATCTGTGGCTTTTATTTTGCCATTTCATTTCTTTTTGCAGCCCTGCAGTAGGGAAAGTCGTGATGCAGGCTGT
>JAODKF010000147.1:12601645-12612669 GCA_026779585.1 Mormyrus proboscirostris | reverse complement strand
ATCCTCTAATAGCGTCTCATCACTGTCGTCTCAGTGCCGTTTTTATGAACATGTAGATGTAACAGGGTTGTCCCACGTCTGGGCTCAGCTCCTCCACTTCCTCCCCACCTCCTCTTCATCTCCCGTAAAGACTCCACCTGACCAGCGCATTCATCTCCTCCTCCTCTGGTCTCTCCTCTGATATCTCCTCCTGTTATTTCTGCCCGGCCTGTTGCTCTCCGGTTGCTGCCACTAGGGGGAGCGGTGGAGTGCCACTGTTTTGTTACCATATCAGTCTACGGCTCCGTAGGTAAACGGGGCCCAGCACCGGAAGTTTCCTCCGAGTTTTGCCCGTTACCCGTTCCTCCGTCAAAATGGATGTTGGTTGGCGGTTGCCTCGGCCTCCAGCCTCTCCCGGACCCGGTTTCTCTGGACCGTGCCTTTCTCGGACCCTCCGGTCTCCCCCCACACAGTGCGTTCAAAAAGCATGAAGCCATAACTCTGCTGTTTAGGACGAGCAATACTGCACTGCAGACAGGCAGAAAGGGACACGGCGCCTTGCAGACTGGCGCGTCGACCCGGCAACGGGAGAAGACGCACGGAGCCCTGGAGGATCCTTCAGAGAGGACGCGCCCCCTCCCTGGCTCAACTCCGCCCCCCCCCCCCCGCTGAAACACTCCCTCTTCGCTCACACTGCTAATTCATTGTCTGGCAACATGCAAAAAGAATTGCAATAATATTGAAGAATTTTATTTTGTATACTATGAATAGAGGATTTATGGATTGAAAACTGTGTGAATCTACGGTGTTCGACGTGGGACTGGTGTGTAATACGAAGCATTAGGACAAAGAGCAAACTGCACATTTCCTCCGCAAGGCTGCATTCCATCTCTGTATTTTGAAAACTAATGTACTGTAATGGTTTAAAGAAAATATACCAAATTAAAGTTTTAATTTATAATACATGGGAAATGCATCTGCTGTCTGTCTTTTGAGTTGTGTTTTGAGCAGCTGGCTTAATTTTATTTTGTGTAAACTTCTTTTACAACTTGGTTCCTGTTTTTTAAAAAAAAAAAAAAAAGTCGCACAAGCAGCTGTTTTCTGGAGGGAAATGCTGTGTCGATACAGTGAATTAATTCATTAGTAATGAGGTTTTTCTTTTGTTTTTATGCTGATGGTTCCCTGGTTATTTTGTATGCAAGAAGGGATGCAAAACGGGTCTGTTATCAACGGCTGTTTGAAATCGGGTAGAGATGAGGGTGCGGAATTGGACGGTTAAAATAAGCGAAGGTCCTTATTTGGACGTGCGACACGTGGTGACCTTCTGTGGAAATGTGCCACAAGGCAACACGCTAACGAAAATTAGCTCCGGCTGTTCTTTGCCTAATTGACAACCCACAGATCTGACATTTTGTCAAGCACTCTTCAATCTTAAAATATGCAGAGTGCTCACAGTGCAGGCTGTTCTGAATAAATTGCAGTGAGTTTCACTGTCGTTCAGAGAGGCATTTGCCTAAATGGGTAACGTTCGGAACAAAGCGTCTCTGATGGATGTGTTGATATTTACCGGGGGGTGTGTGGGACTGTCATAATACAGAAAAGTTGCAGATTCATAAAATGTCATAATATCGGTAGTGACACTTAAGAACTTCACCAGATCTTTGTAAGATTTGACACGATGAACGGAACCATGTGCCGCGAACATGAGAGCGGATCTGGAACTCGATCCGGGTGTAATAAATGTGGGAACCATTCTGGGGGATGAAATGGGCAACGACCAGGATCACGGGATGGCAGATGAACTCGAAGTTGGCTTTATGTCACTGGCAGTTTGCCGCAGGTAAGCAAACGGACTTGACTCACCTCCCCTTCTTCTCCATCTGGTAAGGACTCATTCAGATTCGTCGGGCGAAGCGTTTTATTGACGGTCTAAATCAAACCGAGAGCAGGGCTGTGATTCTGTCCGATTTAAATACAGCCTTCCTGACACGTGGGGGGTAAAATAAACATGACGGCCCACGGCGAGAGCGACGTCACGCTCCTGCTTTGTCTGTGTTCATTTATTCCAGCTCCCCGCTGCCCAAATCGGCGTGACTGTCCGACGCGCCGCCCGAGAGGACGATGAAGGTCACGCTTACTCCTGAAGAAGGGATTTGCTTTTCATTTTCATTCCAGGAAGGCGAGACAAAATCATACCTTTATCACAACCCTCAGCCAGATGAAGGTTTTCTCCCCGACACACACACCTCTGAAGAGGTCATGTGACCCACCGAATCATCAGCTGACTCTTAGCCAATAAGTTCCGCCTGACTTGCTTTGGCCTAGTGATGGACACCAGAGGCCCGATTTATAACCAGAAGTAAAGATGACTTAGAATTAGCTGATGCATTTGTGATGCAGTTACTGGAAAGCCAAGAAACGACCCCAGATCCAGCTACCCTACTGGTTTCCTCGCCACGATGCTGATGTACGTTTCCAGTAAGATGACCCCCCCCCCCGTAACCTCGTGGCATTTTGTCGCTGTTATCTCCGGTTGGGGTTTACTGATGGGCGGGAGTGCAAACGCCACTGTGACTGACTCAGAGCCACTTCCCCCCCAAGAGCCTCAAACCCGAATGCACCGTTGTTCAAAACCCCTACCCAGCAACCGTAGTATCAGAATGCCGCTGTTCAACGGGACACGAGGTGACGATAACACTGAAGACTGAGATACCGCTGGGTCGTGTCTGTTAACGCTGTCCCATGGCGCTCTACCCAGCCATCACATCGCCTGTGCTGTCATTTCACAGGGTCGCATCCTGTTGACGTCAAATGCTTATAGTTATCTTGGCCTGGGCGGTTGTGTGCAGTGCATGCCTGCTTGCGTCATCCCGACAGGCAGATTTTCCTGGAAGCCGGTGTGGATGCAGTACAGCGTTTCAGAGACCGCATGTATATAACCTAACTGCGCATGTGCCACGGTCCTGCCTTACCTCTGTTTGATGAGACTCTCACTCACTCAGGTAAAGCTGCATCTTTATCTGTCTGATACTGCTCATGACCAAGCATTTTAACTTAATGCTATTGAAGTTCAAATTCAAACTTCACATTATAACTTTCAGTCTCGCTGCCACAAAGTTGTAGATTCTTATACCGTTTTACAGACTCTTGATTTATAGCTTAACACAGCGCATTCCTTCCTTTATTAATATTTAAAGCTACTGAAAATTTTGGGGAATGTTATTTGTATTAAATGCACCTGCAGACACTAGAATGCTGGATTTGCCCCTTCTCCATTAGTTGGCCACGCCCAGTCTGTCCTGGAAGATTCCCCTGAGACAGTGCAGTAGTTTGGGTGGGGCTCATCCAGCCTGTTTACACTATGGGCCCACGTGCCACTCTTCCTTAAGTGGGAGCCTGTCTGCCTTTCAGACTAAATGGGATCCTCCTTTGTTCCCAGGGGCAGGATTGTGATTTCTAGGTCCTGTGACCTTTGTCTGATCCGCTGGTCAACGGGGCTGCCAGAATGGTGCCTCACAACCTGAATGTCTTATGGAACTGCTTGCAGAGCACTGGCTGCAAGCTCCCCACAAATGCCAGTAGATGGCACTCTGCGGCCACAGATCTACAGGCTCCCTTATCTGCAAGGCCTTGAAGGTTCAGAGGGTGCCGAGGTTGGCGGCCGCGGGTTTTTTCGCCCAGCCTCCAGGCAGTAATAAATGTCATGACCCGCTTCATTGGTGAATGGGTCATCGGGGTCATCTGAGGTCACGCATCTACCAATCAGGGCTTCGGAAAGCATTGTCCTGAGAGCGGACGGCCCCATTCCTGAAAATGCAGTCCGTCAGTGTCATTATCTTAACCCCCCATCTGGGCATTGTGAAGGGGGGTGTGAATGGCCAGAAGCTGACAATGATTGGAATTCTTGTGGCTGAGTGATGCAATAGTATGGCGAACCCCCCCCACCCCACCACCATTTGGATACTCCCAGTCACTGCCAACAGGCAGAAGCATGTCTGTAAAACCTCCATTATGCATAATTTGAGTGCTGAGTGAAGAAAAATAAAATCTGGGATGATAGCGACCCACCCATCACCGCCTTGACGTAGTAGCAAACGTGCCTGTGAAATTTATCAAGGTGAAAATAAGAAAGATGCCGTTTAGGAGACATGAACCAGGTGGCGTGGCAGAAGGTACCGCGGTTACATAACTCATGGACCATAATGCCTTGCAGCAGCTGGAGAGCAGCGGGCTTGCAGTGAGCCATTTTAGACATGTATGACCTCACTTTCTCATTTTTAGTATGTTCCCTCTCCCAACACGCTGAGAAATAGAAAACAGTCGGGCCGGTTCCTTCCTGGCCTTTAACCATCCGTGAGTCAGTTCTGCTCTGACTGGACCTAATTGCCTGCTCTTCGAACCCAGAGTTTTGGGCACATGGGACCTCAGGGCCACCAGAATCATTAGTTAAGGCTGGGGCCGCACGCTCTACGAGGGCCAGGGCACGGGTCAGGGGCACAGATGAATTAAAGGGCGCCGAAGAGTCGCCGTAGCGAACCCGATTAGATGCTACAAGCAGGCTTGGCTTTCAGCTTCCTGCTCTTGGCAGGGTTAAGCGAGGGCGTGAGCACCTTTATCTCCATCTGTAAGAGCTGCTCTCTCTCTTCGCCAGACTCCTCTCTCCTGAAATCCTTCCTCCTGACCCACAGTTTGCCCTGAAGTTGCCTGAAAGCTATAATCGCAGAGGGAAACAGCAGCGGAGGGGGTGGAGCCCTGCTTGCTGTTTGCCTCGCCCATCATGGTGGCAGCACACGGTTACACGCACCAAACACGTCTTCTCTTCCCATTTTGTTTTCCCCCGTCGCTTGTCGTCTTTTAATAAAGTTGTCAAAAGGGGTCATTCTGATGGCTTACACAGCATGTGGTGTAATTCTGTCAGATGTTTAATTTTCTTTCTTTTTCTTTTTAATAATGGGTTAGCTAATTAGGTCAACATTTCTCTCCAGTAAGGTCGGGAAGGAACATAATTCACAGTGCAAGAAATTGTCCGTAAGTTGACACTTTCTCTTAGGAAGAAAGTGGGGGCGGGCGAGACAGTAATTGTTTTTATAATTTTTAGATTTGCACAAATCGGTGTACGTATGTGCTTTGCTGAGGTAAGCAACCCCCGTGTGTGATTATAATTCATTATGTCTTCCATGGAAGTCCACTGCAATGTTTACATCAGCCGAGAGCTTTTGTGGTTCCCGGAGCACCAGGTGAATAGAATCACCTTCGTCAAATTTAACCGTCCTTTTTAAGGCCACGAAGTGAAGGCCTGTCGTCGGGCTTTGAAGTGACGAGGGACAGAAGCCGCCGGCCTTTCAGATAAAACTACCGCGATGTTTCTCACATGCAGACATCTCACATCTTAACGACCCTGTTCTGAGATGCTCCGCCCCAATGGTCTTACGTTTCTCTCACCTGCTAACACCTGCTGGATACGATTTGGAACTGTATCTGGTGTAAACGCATGCGATGCCTTTGCTGACGTTCCCGAATCAGATCCTGAATCAGCTGTGGCAGCAGAAATTGTTTGCTGATGTCAAAAGGGGGCACATGTCCAGGTTTAGAGCAAGCGTACTGCTCACTGCGGCACAAAGCCCGATCGGGTCGGTCTGCACCCAGCTGCCCTGCTGATGGCCACAGCCATGAGACGACACTTCCGGGGGGTCCAATTAATACCCAATTTGGCCCATATCCCCAGGTGAGGATGGCGAAGCACGTACAAGACTCAAGTGCCAAATTGAGGCCATTCGGTAACGAATTACAGGGGCTGAGCCACAGGAGTGCTGACCCTAGCTGAAAGCTGATTGGCCCCCAGAGTACCTCCTCCCTGTCACTCACCGCTACAAAACATATCACTGGCTAATGATAAAGTTAGCCACTCTGTATAAATTATGGCTCCACTTGTGCCCCCAACCTTAGAAAAACCCTAGAATTGCCCCAGCTGACACGGTCGACTCTGGTGAAATCTTATATGTGTGAGATTTATATTTATGCATTATTTCAACACAAACCATTACTAACTTCAGTTCCCAGTATGCGCCTGAAGATTAATACTCCACTTGAAGCGCAAGTCATTCTATAAATCAACCGCTTTCCGTCTTCCGAAATTAGAGTTTACCTTACAAACGGGACATCGGAAGAGGGGCATCAAAACAGACCGCCGCAGACGCTCAGCCGGAGACAAATGGACTGGACGGTAGCGTCACCAGACGGCGATTGGTTTAATCAAAATTAGGTTAATTAAAGAAAAGTAATCTCCCGTTAGACTCTGTTTAATCGATACCTCGTATGGATTGAGGTGAGGCTGAAACTACGGCGAGGACAAAATTAGAGCATCAGCGAAGGCAACAGAAATACAAATTAACGAGAAGAGCAACGGAGAATCAATCCAGCTGAAAAATGAGGCTATTTTGGCCCCGCAGAGACAGAAGCCTCCAAAAAAGCCCAAACTGCAATAAACTTTAATTGACTGCAGTGCGAGACGCAGAGCGACCCCGGTTCAGTTCTGACCTCTGCCGGCCCGGCCAGTGATACGTGCAGGGCCTGACGGAGTCGAATCTGTCATAACTTTGACTCATGGGGCGACTCTGGGAGAAAGCCAGGGTATGTTTATACTTTACTAGCTTCAGCTCGCGCGACAGATATAGCCTCAGTATTATTCTGCTTCATGAAACCCATTTATAAATGGCAAACTGTCGATCCCTCCCACCAGGCACCATGAAAGATAAGACAGGATAACCTTTATTAATCTCATTGTTGGTAAATTTACATTGTTGCAGCAGCCAAAAGGACAGTAAAAGAGGAAGAAATGCAGCATAACTATACAATAAACAAGAATAGACATATGTGACCTAAAGTGAGCATCTACAGATGCCTTGAAGCAGAAGAATCTGAGTGGAGAAGCTTTTCAGAACATTCCGCAAAGAGGGATGATCACCTTCTGCCGTCTCGATTAGGAAACGCGTCCTGCTAGCTTGGACGTGCTAAGGATGCAGGCCTGCCCCGAAGATCCGCGACAGTCATCCCTGCCCAGGCGCCCTCTTGTTTGTTCAGCCGCGACAACTCCGATATTGCTGTGGCATTTGTGAAATGCCAGGCGGCTTTGTATCCCACTCAGGCAGTAGCGGGGAAGCTGGCAGAGATGGGGCGCGAGCAGGGGGGGGGGGTTTAGCAGGGGGGTGGGGTGGCCCGACGACGCCAGAAACAAAGAGAGACGGGAAGGGGGCCTTTCCTCATTTCAGGCGGTGCTGTGGGCCTGCCTGTGCCTTAATTGCTCTCAGCTAGGATCCTTCATTAATAGCCGGGAGAGAAATTAATTCAGGCGATCAATCTCATTTCCCCGAAACGCTTCTTACCAACATCCTCGTCTGAGCTGAACACATGCATACATTTGTTTCACCGTAACCTACTTATGTTTTTTTTTTTCTTCCTGAGGAACTCAACCATTTTTTAATATCACACTGACTAACCCCTCGCCCTGCCTCTCGCCCACATGGCCGAGGCTTTCTTAAGCCCCCCCATTGTGGGTGTCCCATGCTGCTTCTGGTGTCTTGGGACTCCATGCCAGTCCTTTCCTTTTAACCTTAAGCAACATTCTACATCTCCATTGACCTCTCTCCATCCTCAACATTGCTTTTTATATGAGAATATATCCTCTGGGGGGTGCTCATAGGTCTATGGGCTGGTCATTGCAATTCAGTGGTGTGTGATGATGACCCCCCACCCCCCCCCAACCACCACCCATGCAAGGCTTGAAGACTCCCAACTGCACCCAGTGTTACTCCAGAAAACCCCCCAACACTTAAGAAAGTGTCACCATTGAAATTATACAAATATCTCTGACACAGTGCCAAGGACATGCAGACACTCCTGTTAACACCCCTGCAGATGACCCAGGTAAACATTGTCTTCACCCCCCCCCCCCCTCCAAACTCTCGGGAGAGTAACGTTTACCTGCTGGATCAGTGAACAGGAGCCTGTCTTTTGCAGACCCAGTGACACGTCCGTGACAAATATCATAACGCAAAGCTATGTTTCCTTACAGGTAGGGAATAAACTTTTTATATTCTGCTCATGTCCCGTAATATACGCTAAGAGGTATTCTTGTATTCCTCGTCAAAGTAAGACGTTTTCATCGGGGCGTTTTTCTGGAGTGAGCCGCTGCCTTTTCGCTTTATGTCTCTGCAGCAAGTGAATCCAATTTCATGAAGATGTTTGGAGCCCAGTACGAGTACTTGTGCTACCCTATTTTACATGTTATTGCCTTGTATGTGATTATATATTAGGCATCACGAGCGATGGAGTTGCTTTCGGTATTTTTAAACTCGAACCAACGCAGCTTTAATACCTATTGTTATGCTCTATATATACTGGGCGTGCTTCGCACAATCTACCCAGTTAATTAATAGGGAATAAACAAACGAATCTATTTATATATATAACAATGTTTTGAATCCACCCAGTTCAGCTGAGCCTCCCAATATTGAAACCCAGTTTGGAGTCGTACTCCACCGGAAATAAGGCGATGGGATATATTAGCTGCTTTGATGCTGCGTTTAGTCTGGGTGAAAATCATTTCTGCTCCCCTGATGTTTGAGATCATCAGGCACGTTTCGAAGCAGACCGCCCACTGAGCGATATTTTCAATCCGGGGGTGGATCTGCGCGCCGTCATTTCATTATGATCTTTACAGATATTCATTTGTATCCTTTTGATTTATATGTATAAAGTGTGTTTCCATAAACTGTTTTGAAAATCCATCAGCTGGATGACCAGCCCCCTGGATTCGGTCACTGATACATTTAAACCACCCCCTCCGTCAGTCAGCCGCGGTGAACGAGCACGGATCGGGTACGCGCGTAAAACGGGCAGACACCGGGGGAGGGAGGGGGGCAGCGATGCCGAGCGTTTCGAAGGGATCGCGTTACCGGCGATGACCGAGGAGCACATCCACCGGATCTCCGCAGCCCCAGAAGCTCGTAGCCCGTGTGGGATCGCGATCCGTGCCCTTCGCAAGCGGAGACGGGACCGGGGACCGGGCGGCGGCTCCGCGTTTACGCGGACAGACAGACGTTTTTCGCTGCCCCGGTGGCGTGCATCCTCCCGGACACAGAGCCAGACGGTGCCGCTGATCTGATCTGAATCTCTCCGCGCAAAACCGCTGCATCCTCCCGATACCGCCTTCAGCTGCATGTGGGTCGTATTTCAGCCACTCTGCTGGGATCCTTCCTGTTTGTTTCGTTTTTTGTTTCTGTTTTTTTTTTTGGTTTTGTATTTTTATTTCTCTCCTTTCTATCCAGTGTTTTGTAATGCTTTGGCACGTCAACACAAGTGAGTGGAAATAAACTTTAGTCACTTGGTGCGACTGGGCTGGCCGTGTCCTTCTGCGGAAACGCCGCGAAACGCAATTAAATCCCAGGATGACGGGGGCGACGAGCCCGGGTAAGGGGGCGCTCACTTCGATGGTCATCGGGGCGCTTGTCGGCGGTTTGAGATCGGCGTTTGCAATGCCAGCTCCGCTCGCCTCCGCGCAGTAATAACACAGAAGATACCACCGGAAAGCACACGGCGCCTTTTTGGATGGTCGGCTGTGGGACGGACGCGGACACCACTGGGGATGTTATTCGCTCTGGGGAGTGCATGCATGTGTGCTGCAGGCGTTTCCGTTTGACCATTGAACCGCCGTCTGCTGGGTCGCCGATGCCATCGTGGGCTGTGACGCTGCGAAGAGCTCCGTCCCTGCGAGGCTGCGTCTGGCTGCGTTACTCTGTAACTTTTCACATAAATGCAACAAGGCGATCGGCGCAGCGGACGTGTCATATAGCGCCGTGCAGCGTTTCTCTATACAGTCGTTTTGATCGGGAGGAGAAATGCTCTTCCGAAAGTTGCCCGGCGTGTCGGCTTCGGGGATGGGTCTCCGCTTGTCCCAGAAATTCGTTTTTTTACTCTTTCTCTCGGGCTTGGTGACTCTGTGTTTCGGAGCGCTGTTTTTCCTGCCCGACTCGGTTCGCTTGAAGCGGATTTTTCTCTCCAAGACCGACAGCCCCGCCGTGACAGCGGTGTCCGACAACGGGCACGGCGAGCACCATAAAAAGGGGGTCCGGGACCGCGAGCAGCCGCGGGGCATGACCCCCGCCAGGGGGGACGCCGTCACCAGGCTGAGAGCCGTGAGCCGCAGACCGTCCGTCACTTACGAGGCCAGAACCTCTGGGGGTAAAGCGCAGGAGGAGCGCAGCCAGGGGAGGACAGAGCACGGCAGAGCCCGGGATGCGGCGGGAACCGGGAAAGAGATCGCCTCCTCCGGCCGCGGACAGCACCTGGGTGCCTTCGATTACGGGAAGTTTAAAAAATGCCTGCTGAAGCCACCTTTGGGGACCGATCAGGGCGATGCTCAGACTCGGGAGCGACGAGATAAAGTCAAGGAGGTAGGTTCGTTTGCGGGCAATAAACCTGCTTGCATCAGTTTACCCACATATCCTGTTTACTCTCCTTGTTGGAAATTCTTGAGTTACTGTAGGGGACTTAATGCAGAAGACCTTTGTGTGTGTACATCTTGGCCATTGGATTGGATTATTGTGCTGTTTAGGCAGTAAGACAGAATCCCCAGCTGACAGAAGCTTCTGTGTGTCTTCGAAGCCCCCAGCTCAATGGCACACGTCAGCAGTACTGTCTTTACGGTCCTGGCAAGACGGCTGGGTTCATTCCCAGGACAGGGCTCTCATAGCTGCACGATGGATTGGCACAAGGGGCAGAACCACCCAGCTGTGCCCCATCTCTGGGTCCCTGGCTGAGGGCGAACACAGAATCGTGTGCTCACCCTCGTGAGCAGAGAAGGGGTTTGGGTGGTACAGTCCGGGTTCAGCTCCCGCCAAATCCTGGAGGGTTTCTGAACAGCTATTCCTGTTGACAACTTCCCGTGTGACTGGCTGTGATTCTGAACTGTCACGAACGGCTTAATGCTGAGAAACACGCAGTCAGCTCCTGGGTCCCAGTCCGGTTTCGGGGGGGGGGGGGGGGGG
>JAODKF010000147.1:12542824-12553022 GCA_026779585.1 Mormyrus proboscirostris | reverse complement strand
CTCAGGCTCCTTTATCTGAGATGTGACCCACTGCTCAGCCCCCATCCCTCTGCACTGCCTCTCTCTCTCTCACACACACACACACACAGAGCACTCTTTACTCCTGCACTGCCTCTCTCTCTCACACACACACACACACAGAGCACTCTTTACTCCTGCACTGCCTCTCTCTCACACACACACACACAGCACTCTTTACTCCTGCACTGCCTCTCTCTCATACACACACACACACACAGAGCACTCTTTACTCCTGCACTGCCTCTCTCACACAAACAGAGCACTCTTTACTCCTGCACTGGCTCTCTCTCACACACACAGAGCAACTCTTTTCTATCTCTCTCACACACACAGACACGGAGCACTCTCCTCTCTCTCTCTCTCTCACACACACACACACACACACACACACACAGAACATTCTTTCCTCTTTCTCACACAGAGCACTCTTTCCTATTTCTCTCTCTCTCACACACACATAGAGAGAGAGAGCGCTCTTTCCTCTCTCTCTCTCTCTCTCTCACACACACACAGAGATCACTCTTACCCACCCAACACTCTCTCTCTTTCGCACGCATACACACACACACAGCACACTTCACTCGCATGCACACACAGAACACTCGTCGTTCACGAACAGCGGGTGGCACAAACCCGCAGAGAGTCAGGAAACTCAATCAAACTAGCAAATCTTAACTTTGGTTGCGCCGTAGCAGTAAAGGCGGGTAAAAAGGGTCCGGACCCGGCGCGACATCGCGGCGTCCAGACACCCCCTCCGTGGACCCCCCCTGACCCGCCAGCGATCACCTTCATACGCGACATTTTTAACATCAGGGATCCTGAGAATGAAGGGCCATACGGGATGCCGCAGATCAAGCGCTCCGCCGGCGAGTCGGGCACGATACGCTACGTACCTGTGGGGAGGCGACGCTCCGAAATGTCCCCTTCACCGGCAATTTCACACAGATCCTCGGGGGTCCCTCCTCCCCGAAAAGAGACCCGCTTCAGGTCTTCGTCAGCCCCGTCAGATGAGCCCGAAGGCGCCCATAGGCATGCGGAGTAGCGGGCCGGGGAAGCGAAGCGCTGACGGGTATCGGGGTGGCTGGCCCCACGCTCGCTGCAGTCCGATCTCCGGGATCCAAGCCAAGCGAGCTCGGCGACACGGAACGGGCGAAAACGGGGATTATGTCATGCCGCCGAACGGCGTCCTCTACGCGGCGACTAAAGGACGGACAGTCCGCGACTCGGGACTCCCGCTGCCTGCACTAGGCTACCCGTCCGATGGAGCGAACTGCAGCTCCGCGCTGCTCGGCGTCTAGCGCTGACTGCAGGGCTCAGAAGCGGCGGCACCAAGCGCCCTCCCCCTGCAGCCCGGACCCGGAAGGAGATGCCCGTCCGCGCCGCGTCACCGGGCCGGCGTGGCCTGGCCTGGGCTGCACCCGGGATGGTGTCTTAAAACAGCGCACGTCAACTTCTTAACTCGATGTGCTCGTGGTTTCCACATTTTATTTAATTTTTCATACAGCTTTAAGTGCTTTAAAGGTACTACTTAATATACCAGGAAACTGCTCGTGCTTCGCAAACTACATGCGTTTAACCATGTACTCATATTTCAGTGTATTGGCACGCATGGAAATTAGGCGTCCTTATACAATATGTATTATTAAAGAGTTATTAAATAATTGATTATTAAATGAATATGGATGATGAATATAATATCGCGTCGATGAAAATCAAAGTTAGCTTCAGAGGCCGCTAGGAGTTTGGTGATATAAAGAACAGTATATAAGATACAAAGAGAATGATCTCTGTCGCAACTACAACCGCTATGAGCGGGTTTTGGCGGGGGGGGGCACAGGGGGATGATATAAAGCCCCCTTGGGGGTCTCAGCTATGCCTCGAGATGCGGGTCCACGGCGGGGAGGATGGTTCACCTCGAGCACGCACCTGGCTAATTAATTAATGCGTGATGGGGGAACAGCCCCTCAGCTCATTAAAATTCCATGATGTTCAGGTTTGCATTGCGCTAAAACGCTTTTTAATAAGCTGTCCCAGAATCTGTTTACATCTGTTTTTTTTTTTTTTTTAATCAAATGAAACGTCTGCTGTGGTCTCTCACCATATCCCATCTAACTTGTGACTGTTCAAGCCGTTCTGTCATCTTTAATCGCTTCATTTGTCATTATAATTAGGCTTTGGCTTCAGGAAGTGACATTAACTTGTTTTTGCTACATAATTACCAAGTAAATGATTGTGCTATTTACTGTGTAAATCAATGAGGGTCTGTTACTCTGCACTTTTCCCACAAGGTCTTTGGTCTCGTACCCCATTAAGGGGAGGCGTCCAAAGGCAGGCACAGGGCAGCACAAACGGTGGCCGTAAACAGGAGCTGCATTGCTTTCCACTGCAGACCCACTTGCTTTAACTAATCTTGGTTGTTATTGTTGTCTAGTTTTTGAGTTTTGTTCAAAACCATTAAGCTCCCATTAATATGATGTATGAATAATGCTGTTAATCGGGGGCAGTTCTAGGATTTGACCCTGGGGGGGCTCACCATTCAAGGAGAATGTGAGACATACTAGGAATAAGTACACTGAAATACAAGACCACAACGCTTCATTTTTACTAACCTCGGATAGAAGATCGTATAAAGATTGGTACTAGAGACTTTGGTTTGGGTCAAACCAACAATCACAAAATGAAGGGGGAATCGGAGTTTGCTGAATGTTTACTGCTGTGCTGCATCTTTGGAGTCCATTCTCACTCAAAAGAGATTAGAAAATTCAAGGGGTTTCAGTGGATTTGAGAAAGAATGACATAACAGTTTTAAGAGGGGTGGAGAGAAAAGATGGGGCCTGAATTGGGTCGAGCACTGCCTAATCTGATGATGATGATGATGATGTTAAACAAGGCGTTCCTCATATAAAGAGTGGATGACGCCATTTCTTTTCTGACCACAGTTAATCTAAAACGTCTTTCCTCAGGAAGGATCCGGTCTCAGTAAATGTTGCAACTAAAAGAATCCAAATTTCAGGTCCAGAAAGTACAAATCCAGACCAAGCTTTTGTTTCAACCAACCCATTATGTATAAAGAGTGTAAGTCACGAAGTATTGGGGTGGCTGCGGTCACTGGCACTACTGCCTTACATGACTGGGGCCAGGGTTTGAGTCTCTGCCATAGCTCTGTGTGTCAGTTTGCATGTTCTGCCCGCCTCATTGTGAGGTTACTCTAGTTTTTCCCCCACATTCCAAAAATATACTGAGGCTGATTGGAGTTACCATGTTGCCCATAGGTGTGTGAGTGTAGCCCTGTGATTAGTTGGCACCCCATACTGGTTTGTTCCCTGCCTTGCACTGGTAGCTTCTGGACCCCCGCAACCCTGCATAGGATTAGTGGTTTCAGAAAATGGATGGTGTCACAGAGAAGTCAACAGGATGGTTGAAACAAGATCTTGGTCTGGGTTTTTACTTTCTGGACCTGAATTGTCCACCCCCAGTGATTTTAAAGGATTCATTCACAGTTCGCCATTTTCAGTGCCTGAGCACCTCATCTCAAGATCCTACGGGGGCTCCAGTTTTGTCCTCTGGCCAGCAGTGAGGAGATCAGATTCTCAGGTTTGCCGTTCAGTCAGGCCACACTCACGGTTCACTCAGGTCTGTCCTCACAGTCCAGTCGGATTCCTCTTGGGCATTTAAATGAACTTCTGACTTTGACCCAGCACTCGAACAGAAGAGGCACTTAACCGTCAAACCACATTAGTCAGAGGTACACAGAGCACATGCGGAGCAGAGGAAGGCTAGGGTTACCCATGGGTAATACCTGGGCCCATTTCCGAAGAATACAGCATAGAAGATAGAATCTTTAATAGTCTTTCTCTGTATGAAATGAACGGGATCAGATATCATAGTCAGATCTCTGAGCAAGAGGGAAAGCTAAGAAAAGGGGTCAGTATCAAGCCAGTCTTCTGAAGCTGAAGTCAACAGAGACATTATCTTTGTCTTTCTCCACAATGTGGCATCTCAACTACTTTGGAAATATACCGATTGACTCTTTGTTCCCACAAATTATTCCTGAACACAATTCCTGAACGAATACAGTTGTCAGTCTTCCAAAAATTTTAACAAGTACACAAATTTTACCTTTTTTTTGTTCTGCTGCAACATGACATTCCAAGTTTCAAAATTATTCATTTAACATACTGAGGGCATACTTGTAACCCTACTAGACAGGGTAAGGAGTGACTAACCGCAGTAGGGTGATAAATGTCTGTAATAAATGTCAATGCCTGGAATTTATTCCGTTTAAGAACATTGTCAATATTGACTGTGAGATCACAGAGGGTGGAGTGAAACCCCAACTGTGAGAAACTTCAGCACATCACGGTAAACAAGAGTCTGCCCATGAAAACGGTCAGTCTCCCACCACTGGTGGAGCTATAGGCAGTGCAGTTTCACTAGGGCCCACAGAAACAGGGGGCCCAGAGAGGGCTGATGGGCCCCCCCGCACAGAAGATCAGGAGGCTGTTGATCTATTAGTTTAAATTACAGAAGCACAGATTGTTGTATTATGAACTACCGGACTCCGAAACATAACCCTGACTGGCAAATCGGTCTCGCTCACGGTGTCCAGTTTTTAATTTTAAGGCTTACTTTTAAGGTTATAAGAGTTCATTTTGCATACATTAAGGATATTTCACAAAGATACATGATACCTCTGTAACATTTAACCGTTAAGGGTCAGAGGCTTTCTTTACGCGCCTGGTCATGTGTCGTCCCACAAAACATCCTGCACTGGGACCCATTATAAGAAGCTTAAGCCATTGATTTAGAAGAAGAAAACGTGGAATAACTTCTAAATCCTCAAAAGATTTCTGATGTTGGATGAGAGAATGGAGTAGCTCTGAGTTCTGCAGCCAATATCAATTCTTAGTGTAGCTGGATTGTACCTGAAGGGCCCCAGCAATCGCAGTAGCAGTGCTGAGGTTTGTCAGTGGTGGCGTGAATCATGCAGAGTGATGGGCGTGTCGCTGCCAGGCAGACCTGGGGGGGACAGAGAGGCCTCACATTTATAATGTGCACCGTTAGCTGGAAGCCAATCAGCCCACAGTGTCGCAGGAAGCGACATGAGAAACAGAGGAGGTGGGGGCTGTACCTCCCGATATTAGATTTAGCTTCATTCGCCCCCGCAAAAAATAGATCCTAGCATTTAAATTAGTAAGTTGTGCCCCCCCCCCAATGTCAAACCTTCTCCTACGCCCTCCTTTGAACGTTGGAGTCCAGAGAAAAGGCATCTTCTCCCACGCAGCTGGAAGAAAGGTGTCCGTTTGTCCGCTTCCATCCCAGTGCTCACCACTCGCAGGTGGCTTGCTGCTCTACCTGACAGTGAAAAGCCGTCTCACGTTTCCCTCCACAGTGAGTCGCTGTGACCAGATGCTTCAGTGAAAATGGCTACAGAGGTTTTTTGTTGTAATAATTAATGTCATCTCTTTATCTGCTGCTGATGTACTTAAAAAAGCACATGAGCGAAATGCATCACTCATCCATTCACTTTGCTGTCTATTAAGGACTCAAGAAATAATGAATTTCTTAAGAAAATCGCACACACACACTCACACACACGTATGTACGTATGCATACTGCGAAGCAGATTGTCCGTACGCCTCCAGAGCTTTGCAAATTAATTGCCTCTGAGGCTCTTGGGCAGGAATGCTGCTCACTGTTAATTAGTCATCCTTCGTAGGCATGGAGAGAAATGGCAACGGCTTTTGTGAAAGTCATTAAAGCAAAGCTCCTGTACCTGTGTGGTAAAGATACTAAGCAGAACTGCAGCTGCACATACTGTAAGTACAACTGGAGATAATCGTGCACTCACTCACTCACTCGCATAAATCTATATTATATGTGCAAATGTACAGAGGTGTGCAGACGTCTTAAGCAGCCAAACAAAATTCTACTTAAATTATGTAAAACTACGATTTTATGTCTGTAGAGGTATGTCAGCTCAGCCATCTCAAAAGCTGTCCTCAAGTCACCCTCGCATATCACCATGAAATATGTGTGTGTTGAGCTCACCCACTCGCATAAAAATGCTCTATGAAGTTAATTCGCTAATTGAATCAATTAATTATATGAGCTGTTGATAAAATGTATAAAATGTAACAAATACATAAAAGGACAGAGGTTCCCTCAAGGTTCCCCTCTTTTAAACATACAACAATGTATCAGTAACACTTTGGAGAGCATAAGAAATTCTTAGTTCTTTTATTTTTCAATTCTATTTATTTGTATGTATCGTAATGTTTGCTTGCAAATGTACACTTGTGCACATATAAATAGTTCTGATCACTATTCTCTTCGGCTGCCTGACGCTTTTGCACAGTTACTGTATGTCTTCATGCACTAAAATAGAGAAAATTGAAGGGTGGGTCTTGCACTGCCTATGATATGACTGCACACACAATTATATACCTCGGAATGCGGAATGCTGTACCTCATAATGCGGAATGCTGTACCTCGGAATGCACCGGAAGCTCAGCCTAGCAGCATTTACGCCTAATCGACTGCTTCTCAGCATGACCTACAGTCCTACATTGCTTTTGACAGAAGCATCTGCTAAATACATAAAACATGATGAAAATGTATAACAAAACATTCAATGCATAGCAGCTTTAAAGCCCAGTTTAAACCTCTACACAGTTGGATATTCTTAGCAGAACAAACTAGAAATAGTTATACCTTTCTTGGAATGCACACATACAATGGTTGGCCTCAGGTTCTATGCCTTCGTAGCACACATATATAATCTTCCAATTCAGTCATTGCCCTAAGCTCACCAAGCAATTTCTGAAATGGTTGCAGTATGTGTCTGATTTACATTAAATGTCTGAAATAACCACAGTGGGTTGGTGGCCCATCTAGGCAATAACTGGCTTGGTGTCTGATGAGTAGCAATCAAATTTCGTGGGGGGGCGGTTGGGGGGGGGGGGGGTGTTGGTCACTATGTGGTCATGTGCCACGTCCTGGGGTATTTCTTGTCCTGTACCCATTGTTTCCAAGACAAGTTACGGATATGCAGGTATGGAAAATGAATGACTTATTAAGATTAAAGATTAAGATATTAAAATGTTTATAAAAAACAAATAAAAAACATCCAATATATTCAATTTTTAATGAACAGTGAGTTAACAAAATATAATGGAAGCCTAATCATTGTATTTCTGTACTTCAAATTGGTTTAAAGCTGACCTTGGAAGATGCCCTTCACGTAATTCACAATGTCACCTAGATATGCGGATGTTGACTTAAAACGAGAACCATGCATTCTTTCCATTATGTCATTTTATAATCTTACATATTCAAGGGCCCTGTAAATGGCTGGACTCCCTGAATGCTCTTACTGCACCCCTGTATGTGCATGTCTCTGAGTGTGTGTGTGTAGGTGTGCATATGTGAGTGAATGGTGTGCGAGTGTGTCCTGTGATTGGCTGGCGCTCCATCCTGGGTTGTTCCCCGTTTTGTGCCCGTAGCCTCTGGGTTCGGCTCCGGACACCCCCAACCCTGAATAGGACAAACTGTTACAAAAAATGGATGAATGATTGGATGGATGGATGGACGATATCAACTAATTTCTCCTTCAAATGTAACCAGTGAATTGACAGTGGAGTAAAAGAGGTTTCATATAAAATATTACAGAGAATATACCCTGTGAAATGTGTTGGAAAGTTTTGTTAAATATTTATTATTCCTGCACTTTCTGAGGACCTGGCTAAGAAACAATTTTCAGTTTTTTCATTGAATGTATACCAAAATATTTTGGAATGATGTACAGAAGCCGGTCAAACATCAGTCCATCAACAGATGCTGTCTGGCAATGATATCTTAATTTATTATAACAACAATACTTTGAAGACAAATGCAATTTTCTTGGTGCAACTTATTATACCTTAAGACCTACTTCTTTTCTTATTCTGTATAATTGGTCTGTGCAACCATTATTTGTCATCCCTGCTGTGCGTTGTATTGAATCTGTTGTGATTCACATTTTTTTACCACACCACGGCTGAGTGTTTCTTCTTTTTCGTGCGTATACTTGCATGTTAATTTAAAATAAAAGGACTGCAATGCCGAGACATGACATCACGTCCGGTCCAATTCACTTCCGGGTTATGCGGAAGTCGCGGAACCTACGGATCCGTAGAGTACCTTCATTACTTTTTATCCTTAGATATCCTTAAGAGTTGAGCTAATGGCTTCCTCTTCCTCTGGAGCAGCAGTGGCCGAGATTACGGCCTCTCCGGTTTCCTGCGGTAAAATCACGGCGTCCGCTTCCCAATCCCGGGCGAAGAAGCGACCGGCCAGCCCCGCTGTCGGTCCCTGCCAAGGCGCGGGCAGCAGCGGGAACAGCAGCAAGAAGAAGAAGCTGAGCCTCACCCCCTCTGGGCCCCAGGGGCAGGTACGCTCGCCGATCCCTGTGCTCATTAAACCCAGGTACATGTCATGACTCCGGCTAAACCTAAGCAGATACGCCAGCGCATCTACATCGCTTACCCTCCCGGCGGTTCCGCTGTCTGAGCTCTTAGAGAGCACGTTGCACCCCCACATTTCATAGCACTAATTTTCCGATCCTTAAAACTTTTCTGATTACTTACGTAAGCTGTAGAATGATTTTAATTGTGCGGACGGGGTGCCTAGCCAAGCTTTATGCTGTATCTGCCCTTTAGGCTCCGTCCCTGGATTCTCCTGTCGACCCAAAGGCCGCCGCCCCCTCCGAGCAGGCGGCAGTGGAGTCCTGCGTTGCAGCCAAACCACAGCCCTTTAAAGATCCCAGTTTCGTGGTAAGACTTGCCCTAGTTTCCATGGCTCAAGTCAGTGAACTTGGTTTAATGCTGATTTTCTGTAAGTCAGTATGACGTGGTCAGGATAGACCAAGCAGCTAGTGGCCGATGATATTTACTTCAAACGAACAAGTCTATGGATAAGCCTCTGTTTTGTGCCCGTGAGCCTCGGTACTTGCGGTCGGTTTCATTCCTCTCCTTGGTGTGCAGCACTCCGGGATTGGTGGAGCAGCTGCGGGTAAGAAAAACCGCACGTGGAAGAACCTGAAGCAGATCCTGGCCGCGGAGAAGGCACTGCCGTGGCAGCTGAACGACCCCAACTGTGAGTTTGGTGCTGTTCACCTCCTCAGCAGCACTGAATTAGAATTTAGTGACACACCACAGTGCACAACAACGAAATGTGTCCTCTGCATTTAACCCATATGTGATGTCGTGACATAGCAGTGCTTGGGGGCGGGACCTTGCTCAGTGGATTCGACCCTTTAAATCTTTCAATCATAAGTGCGCTTCCCTAACCATTAAGGCACCACTGTCCACAGAAGGAAAGGCAGGTTTAGGCCACTAGGGGTCGCCACTACAGATTGCTGATCTCCGTGTCTTGTCTGACATGCTCACCATTAACCTGCAGTCTATGTTTGCTCTTGCCAAAATGTATGTGTCATGATGGTTTGTCACTCAGAACAAGGAAATATCCTTTTTACTAAAATTCCAAAACAGGTCTTGGGTGGTAAATCCTGTGTTTTTGCAGTCTAAAAAATAACCAATTCGCAATATTTTCAGTGTTTGTATTCCGTGCTTCAGTACCTGTTTGTGTAATTAAACAACCTTCATAATCACAGTAGAACCTTTAATGCTTCGATTGGGTTAGTACTGCGCAGGAACACTAGTTCCTTTAACAACGTCAGCTGTGTTACTGAGAATGTCAGTGCAGTGAGATAAAAAACTTTCATTATCATAACCATTGTCCTTAGGGTGTTCGTTGTGTGTTGTAACCTTTTGCTGGCTTCTGTCATCATCTCAATTTGCAGATTACAGCATTGATGCCCCTCCCTCTCTGAAACCAGCCAAGAAGTACTCAGACATCTCTGGCCTTCCGGTAAGACGATCAGTCCATTTATTGTCTCAACAGACTCTGTCATTGAAAATTTCAGATTATTTGTGCAATGCATGAATGTATTGGAGCATCAGCAGTGATGAAATGACCACTCACCCAGTCCCTGACCTCTGCTGTCCATCTTCTGTACCCCTTGCACCTGCTGACCTCTGCTGTCCATCTTCTGTACCCCTTGCACCTGCTGACCTCTGCTGCCCATCTTCTGTACCCCGTGCACCTGCTGACCTCTGCTGCCCATCTTCTGTACCCC
>JAODKF010000147.1:12452628-12470287 GCA_026779585.1 Mormyrus proboscirostris | reverse complement strand
GCCAACCCGTCCAATCGCAGGCAGGCCAGTGTAAAAGACAGCCAACCCGTCCAATCGCAGGCAGGCCAGTGTAAAAGACAACCAGCCTGTCCAATCGCAGTTAGGCCTGTGTAAAAGACAGCCAGCCCATCCGATACCAAAGTAGCTCAAAGGGCTTAGAGCTTCACACTGTACAGGAACATGGTGTTAGGCTGCAGTGAAGTTTCACATCCTGGAAATTTCTGAAGGTAAGAACAGCATGCCTCACCCCCCCCCCCACCTCCCCAGGTGGAGCAAAGTACCTCAGCAAAGCCCTCAAACAGCAAATGGTGGAGCCACTTGAGGTGCGAGAAGGAGCGGGCACAGCGGGTGACGTCGCCAGGACTCAACCGGGGGACCTGGGGCACGAGGTCGCCCGCGATCCGCTGGAATACCTGGCTGTGATGGAAGTTCACTTTCGCTGTGGAGGGAAGGTCATAGGGAACTTAACGCATAAGCCACAAACTCTATAGACAGTCCAATGAACAGAGTGGCCACAAAAAACAAACACAGCTAGTCAGGAGCAGGTCTGGAGGGGGTGGGATTATTTTAGGGTCTGAAAGATTTTACCACTCTCTCAACAGTCATTCCAGCTGTGCCTGACAGGGGGCAGTAGTACCACCCCGGCCTGAATCCACATCTCCCCCACGTCTAACCTTTTTTTTGTCTTCTGCCCACTGCTACCCTTTTCTAACCTTAAGTACAGAGTCTCTGTAGGCATTCAGGTCTGATGCTCAGAATGAGCACAGTGAGCATTTCTCCCCGCCAAGGGACCCACGGCCGCCGCTGCCCCCACCATAGGCGAAGACGAGGTCCAGCAGCAGCGAGGACTTCAGCTCGTGTGAGGGCTTCTGCTGGATGTGGTAGGAGAGGGCCCTGAAGAGCGCCACGGAGCGCCGGCCCTGAGACGCCAGAGCCATCGCCACCTTGCGGATGTCCTCCACCCGGAACCGCTCCACCAGCTCCAACGCCTGTGATGTGGGGGGCGAGAGAGCCTTACCAGCTGACCTCGGATCAGTGTGGCTTACCATGCTCAAACAGCTTACAGACGATAGTTATGACCTGGATTGGATGGGGCTCATATCTGATGCCATATTAGAAGTTGGAGAGTAATGGCAGAAAAAAAGACAGGTAGGGGGTCCCCAGGTTGGGCGAATTGAAATTTTAGGTGGGTAGTAAGTGGCTCAGTGGGCTAAGCCTCTGTACCCTGGATCAGAAGATCGCTGGTTTCAGCCCCAGCCTCAACAGAACAGCCACATATCAGTGGGCCAGCGAGACCTTTAACCCCCAGCTCCAGAGGGGCCACACACTGGCTGTGACCCCCACCCCGCCAAGCCATGAAGACCAAGATGGGGTAGGCGGAGAGAAGAATACCAACGTACCTGTACGCGTACTTGTGCAAATGGCAAATAAATGATTTATCATTTATCACATGGCCTGGAACAAGCCAGAGTTCTGTCAGCAAGAGACCCACCTTGTCCTCCAGCCTGTCCAGGAGTGAGGGGGGCAGGTGGGCTGCCCGGGCCATCAGGGTAGCCACAGAGCGTGCGTCTGCCAGCTCAGTCCAGCGCAGCTCCAGCTGCTTAACAACGGCACCCAGCAACTCCTCCGCCTGTGGGGCTCCCCGGCCACACGCCCAGTCATACAGGTACACCAGCTGCCGGTAACTGAAACGCCGCACTCGCCACAGCGCCTCCGTCTGGAGGGAGGCCAACACAGGTGTACCCGGAGCCACCCCTAGTGAGGTGAGTGCCCGCAGGAGGCCAACCAGGGAGCCGTTCCACACCTTGCGGACCTGGAGGAAGCGTCCAAGGGAGTGTCAGGAACACACTTGAGGGCCAGTGGATGGTAGCATTTACAGTAGCGGCCGCGCTTTCGAATGCCTCAAAGCACAAGTGTGAGGCAGGCCGTGCCAACCAATTTTCACTGTTTGACTTGAAAAGTATTTATTTACATGTCAAAGAGACTGTCACCGAAAGGATTTCTTCAGTCTTACTATAGCCTGAAATTTAGCTAATAAAGGTGAAGAACAGAGGTGACAGAGGTAATGGACCCACCCCTGCTGGGTCAGCACACAAACCTCCAAGAGAAACCGCTCTCCACTTTACCTCTGATGACACCTGATCAAGCATAGTTTGCAGCCGTGGGTCCTGCAGCAGGTCTGAGTGCTTGGAGTCTCCCTTCTCCAGGACCACGCGAGCCAGCTGGATGACGCACAGGGCGGTCTCGTTGGCATTGGCATCCCGCTCGGCCCAGAGCTGCAGGACTTCCTGAGGGCTGGAAGCCTTCTCCATCAGCTTGTCCAGCTCTGTCTGCTTTGGAACATTGAGGTTCTCCTCCTCCCAGGTGCTAAGACTATGCCTTCCGCACAATGTCCGTGCCTGGGGGTACAGGTTTAAAGCCCGAGCCCACAGCGGCTCTGCGTGGGCCACAGCAAGAAAAGGGATGGGATGGCCAGCTAGGCGAGCCTGACACGAGGCAATGACCTGGGAACCCCGGCTCCCCAGAAGCCTGGCCCAGCGGCTCATTACTCTTGTGGCCATTACTGTCTCCCTATAAGGCAGGTAGCTCCAACATCTCATCCGACCTACGCACACAGAACACATAGCATGGATTCAACAGCATCAACTTTCTTTTCAAACATCAAGTCACTGATTCGAGTCCACTATAAATAAAGAAATATTTCCTGATCCATTAATCACTTATGAACGACCGCCAGTTCGGACAGCTAGCTCATTCTGACAGTAAAATATTCCGGAGGTTTCCCGATAATACAATACCGTTACTCAAACTATTTTGTGAACAGAGAGTAGATTTCAGAAGAAAGTGGATCTAGTTATAGGGTTACACTATGAGTCTTCTCTGACCTTGTCAGTCCCATAATCAAGAACAACAGCAGCACCCGGTAACATCACAAAAAAAGTCTCATCATTGCTATTGCATGATATTTCAGGGGTGCCGTCCTTATAATAATGATGAATATAGATCTGTCGGGAAGTAATTACAGAACCTTTCAAAGCACTTACCTTAAAATATAAACATTAGCTAACGCTATGCATCGACATTCACATGGTACTGACAGATTACGGTCGCAGAGATATTACGTCACCCAGTGACGTTATACAATAAGTGGCTATCTTAAAGGAAAAGCACAACTAATGTCAGAAAAGCGTTTCTTTAAGACATTATATAGCGGGAGATGCACACTTACTGAGCACTTTTTTAGGAACACCGTCCTTTTGCTCTCAAAATTACCTCAGTTTTTCGTTTCATGGATTTCACAAGATGTTAGGAACATTCCACTGAGATTCTGGTTAATGTTGACATGAGTGCATCACGCATTTTCTGCAGATTTGTCAACTGCACATCCAGCCAAAAACGTTATTCAAGGAAAAGTTTAGTTACTGTAAATAAAAGTCACTGAAATACAAGTAAAAGTATTCATCGAAATAAATACTTGTACAAGAGTAAGAAAGCATCAAGTAAAAATGCTGAAGTAGCGAGTTACAAGTTACATTGGTGTGATTTAAAGTTCTTTGAATTGAATTTATCTATCTAGTTATTTATTTATTAAATAACTGAAACCTGTAAGCACATTAACATAACGTATAACTCACATCAGATGGGCATGTGTGTGCGGCCAGGGTGCGCTACGTCTGCCGAGAGCCCCTGCCGGCCTTGGGCTGGTGAGGCGCCCGTCCTGCATAGGTTTTCGCCATTGATACAAAACAAAGGTATTTTTAAATGTAGCAGGGAGAGAACAGTTGAATGTAATGGAGTAAAATGTTTTTTTTTTCACTATAGATTTACTCAACAACAACTAAAAACTGCCTTTCCTGAAAACGACTCTATCAAGTATATTTTTTTCTAAAAGTCACTTGAGAAAATTAACATAGTGAATGTAGTGCCTTCTACTCACTTCAGCAGGCTACGAATCTCCCTTTCTACCACATCCCAAAGGTGTTCTGTTAGATTTCACATCCGGTGTCTGGGGATTATGGCATTTGAAGAACAGTACACTAATATTGGTGCTCATAAATCCAGGCTGAGAGGACTTTTGTTTTGTGATGTGGTGCATTATCACGCTGGATTAAATAACCAGTAAATGATGGGTAAATTCTGGCAACAATACTTAAAATGGCTGTGGCGTTTAAGTGATGGTTGATCAGTATTGACAGGCCCTTCCTTGCGCACTTTGGCATTTCACCATTCCACCACCATCACCAACCTGGACTGTAGACACAAGGCAGGTCCGGTCCATGGTTCATGCTGGTGACGCCAAGTTCAAATTCAGTCTGTGAGTCTCAGCAAAAATCAAGATTCATCAGACCAAGTTTTTCCTGTCTTCAGCTGCCCAATTCTGGTGAGCCTGTGCCTACTGCAGCCTCAGCTTTCTGTTTTTGGCTGACAGGAGCAGAACCTGACAAGAACATTAGAAGGTTATTCTCAACCAGGCAGGAGAGACAGGCGTAAAGAGTGAAGATGGCAGCTTTACTGGGGAAACTACCTAGTCCTCATGCAACTCGAAGCCCTGTGAAAGAAGTTAGGTGTTTCTCTAGAAAAGAGCTTCCAGTTCCCTGACCAAACATGGCGACTCAGTATATTGTCCTCATGGGAGGAGTTGACCTTGATGACAGGATGGTGGCATTCTACCATTCCCCCTTCGTTGGTACATGAGCTTGTGTTGGCAGACGGCTTATATAGCCATCAACAGTAGATGGCCACTGTATTGATGAGGTGCAAAAGCACAAAAAGCTGAAGACCTTCAGACTTGAAAAGTTGTTCATGCAGTTTTCATTCAAGAAGGTGGGCCGGCCCTCAAAGACCACAAAGCTGCAACTGTAAATGCGTCCGGAAACCAACAAGCCCACGGGTGACATTGCTTTGATAAAGTTAAACACTCCCCAGTGTTTGCTGACAAAGGAAGATGCTTAGATGAGAGAGGGTGACAGAAACTCATCATTTCATTTCACTTTCTGCATCAAATAAAACATAAAATATTGATCATACAGCAACATATCCCAGGAACTACAACTCAAAATATTTATAAGACATACAGTGCCCACAGAAAATCCTGGGACGCTTAGCTTTAATTCAGTAAAAATAAATATTGTTTGGTTTTATATAGAAACCGAGGATGGCCGTGCTTGCAATTATTTGTTAAAGCCTTTATTTCGACATGAAGAGATCATTTCACCTCGATATCTCAAGATAACAAAGCTCGCTTTCTCCAGATAATTTATCGGCGTGGCAGCTTAAGTTATGTGTTTTAATGATTTGAAGCTTTTATACAGTTTACATTGATATCGATTGGCTTTTCTGTATGTCTGCTATGGTGTAGTGTAGATGGAACAGCGTCAAGCATAGCGCATTGTACTTAGTGGAATAACCCACACGGATTCAGACAATGTGTGCAGATCTGAATGTGGATGTGAAGGTTTGTTTATATCAAATTTCAGTATTTTAACTATCATACCATCTGTACTTGTTGTGTACAGTGATAGTTCAGATATTTTTATTCTAGTATTTTATTATTATTTCATCTATTTATTGTTTAATGGCACCCAGACCTGAGAAACTGTGTTTCGTTCTTATTATGTCAAGTGGTTTGAATGACAATAAAGCTGATTCTGATTCTGATGATATAGCATTTCCCAGGCCAACGGAGCAGCTCAGAGACAGGACACGACACGACCTTCACGGTGAAACACCCTACGGGTACAAAACATAATTTCAACGTTAACTGAGGCACGGAATAAGTAACACAGTACGTATACAAGCAGCGCTGCGTGCGGCTCGACTGCCCTGCGGCGTCACAATGTGTATATCCTTGTAATTATTCAGAGAAAATTGTCTCGAGATGACGGCATTAACAACTAATTACAGGTGCTGCTGTTGTCCACTTCTGTAGTTTTATAACAAAGTTAAAAGAAAATTAAAAAGTTCATTGACGAGCAGCCTCATTGGGTGCAATGACATAAAACACCCAACATTTGTGGAGCCGGTGAATGCAATTACAATTAATAGCAGAATTGCAAGAACTGAATAAGCCTGTCAAAACATTATGACTCTTGATAAAAAAGGAAATGTCTGTGCGGGCGGTATGTGCATGTAGGTTAAACACTGCTTTTCAATGGACTTTTGTTGTATAACATTTTTACTGTCTCAGATCTCTGTTGATGAGTCTAACATACAAATAATAGACCCATTTCCCATTCCTGACTGTTTAAGGGTTCTCCTGGTTATACCACCAAACAGAAATCAAGGTTCTGCCTACTTCATTTGCCAAATATTTTAGAAAAGATATTATGGAAACTGAATATAGACCCTGTTCAAATTATTCATCAGCGCAAGATGACTACCTTTAAGCAATTGTAATTAGGAGCCGAAGGGGTCTGCATAACAGGTCACCCTATAAAGCAGTATACTCCTTTCAGGTTCTAGATACACTTTCTGAAGCATTGGCTCCTGTTCTCCTCTCGGGGAACCAGCAGATGGAGTCAGTGGCTAAGAAGCAAAACCTGAAGCCCGAGAATGTAACCAAAACCTGGGTGGGTGGGGAGGCCTTAGCAGTCATATGTGCATTTGTGTACAAACGATGGACTGCTTCCAGGAGAGGGGACCAAAGCCGAGTTTATTTACCGAGCATGCATACACACCAACGCGTAATAGACACGTATGCAGCTATACGCACAAATACATGCATATGTGTAGTCAGTGTTCTGCATTTGCTTTGATGTGTGAGTAGTGAGTTCTTCTCTTTGTGCCCTTTCTCCTGATATGGTGTCTGGTTCACCCTGACACTGCCTCCCAAAAGTGCTTATGGAAAGCAGAGGAGGCGATAGATCAGTGTGTCAATTGTGGCGAGCTTGTGAAATCACACTCAAAAAGCCTGTATGAGGGACAGGAAGGAAGCGGGCGCCATAATCTGCAAATCAGCTGCCAGCAAACCTTCTAACTTTGTGACTGGCGATGGAGGGAGTATGTCAACATCTATGCTGTTCACGCTAATTACATATCTGCAGAAGATAATGAACCTACATTTCAATTTGAAATTTAATGAAAAATGTTTTGAAACTGCAGGCTGCTCTTAAATCAATATATAAAGAAAAGAATTCAAGGCACTTTTGGGAACTGGTTTAGGGGCTGGTTTAGGGGCTGCTGGGCACTTTAAAGGCCAAGGATTTCCTTCAATTTTTAATCTCTGCAAAGCAATTAACTCCCACTTAGACCGGAGTTAATGTTTAATATTAGCCTTGGCGACCCACAGAATCCTTCTGCTAAAATTAAATTACTGCCAGATACATTCTGTAAACGCTTTTGGATTTCAGCAGTACTGATGGGAAAGAGGCTCCCATATGCGTTTCAAGCAACATTTAAATGAAAAAGTTCAGCTTTTGACACTAGCGGGAAGGTATGGTTTTTTTTTACGTTAGCATTCATTAGGTGGTTCAGAGCTGAACACCTGTACGAACGAGTGGATTATTAATGCATGCAGCCTCCTTGCGTGTTTATGTGTTATTTGCGTGTTTATGTGTTATTTGCGTGTTTATGTGTTATTTGCGTGTTTATGTGTTATGGTGCTGGAGCCACCAACATGATGTGGATGTGCTGGTGCCTGTTTGCCACATTGGTGAGAGTCTCTAAGGTGACTACAAAGTGCATTAACAGTCCCACCTACATGATATACCAGTCCACATATCAGTATCAGTAATACTCGCTAAAAAATCGGTATCGGTCTATCATGTTAATCTTGACTGATATTGCTGGCTTATATCTAGACTTAAGTCAATATTGGAAGTTAGCAGCACCAGAGCTGAAGACAGCTACTGAAGAACAGAGACTGCATTAGACGATCAGGCGTTTTCCATAGTGGTGGATGAGGGATTTCGTCGACTCTTAGAAGAGGGTTTCAGAGTATCAGTCTTCACTGTGAGAACATGTCGCTCGGAGGTCTGTCGGTAGCTACCTGCGAAGGTTTCCTGAACTGCTTTGCCGCAAGTCTCTCAGTGCGGCATTTGGAGGCTCCATGGACGTCACTATACCTCACACGCCTGGTACCTTCAGAAGGAGAGAGTGATGCGGCTCCCTCACAGCGCATCGCCTTTTCCTCCACGTGCTGCGCCCGGCTGCGCCCTGGGTCTTCTGAGTCTCCCAGCGGTTTGTATTTCCCCGTCATATTCGGCAAGTCTCCTTAGAC
Source organism: Mormyrus proboscirostris (assembly GCA_026779585.1). NCBI lineage: Eukaryota > Metazoa > Chordata > Actinopteri > Osteoglossiformes > Mormyridae > Mormyrus > Mormyrus proboscirostris. The sequence goes on along the minus strand of JAODKF010000147.1, from coordinate 12,462,069 downwards.
CCTGTGGACTTCAGAATCCTGATCTAATCACCAGGAATAAAAGCATTTTGGGTGAAAGAGCATGCTGGGCCTGACATTTTCCCACTGGCCCTGGAGTGGAGTTAATTAAAGCTTCGGCGAACCGCGTCTCACAGGCGCAGGACAGCTCCTGCTCTGATGTGCCCCAAAAATCTGTCTTCAGGAGGCCGTTTCCTCCACATGAGACTGATGGTGCTATTTTCAACTGATTTATTCTCCAGTCACTGAGCCAAAATATTCTATTACTATGTAAAAACACCTTAATGAGGTGCAAGCAGAGCTTCCCGTCTTTTGGCAGATATCGTGACGTTTGTCACTCGTGTCTTTGACTTTGCTAACACGGTGACCTCACTGTTTATTCTCACCTAATAGCAAGAGATTTTACCCTCTGTCCCCCTGCAAACAATTCATCTTAGGTGATTCTAGCGAAGGTGTGTGGATCTCAGTTTGTGAATGTGTGTATGTCTGTGTGTGTGTAGGTGTCTGGGTTCATGCTTCTGCGTGATAGCGGCTGTGTTGTTTCTGATTGGGTGGGGGGGGGGTCATTATTTTGCCGAGGATGGGCTGCCCACATGGACAGGGGTTCAAGCCCCCCTCCGTATGCACACTGATGAGCGGCTCGAAGATCGGGCGGGGGTGGTGGGTGGGGGCGGGGAGCGCTGGTACACGGCGAAACAATGGCGCTGTCAGCAGTGATGAATCGGAAACAACCAGTTTGACTGCGTCTGCCGTCAGTGCTAACGACAGGCCTGGCTTCTGCATGCGGGCCGCTCGCGCGCGACGGGCACAAATCTGATTAAGGAGCCAAAAAAAGGGCCCAGTTCTCCTCGACTTTCATTCATCAAGGTGTCGTGATGTTTTCAAAAAGAGCACTTTAATATTTCAATAGGTCCTAAGGTCCCTGCTATACAAGGCTTTATATTAAACAGCTGCTTGGGAATGTTATTAATGGTAACCGTGTCTGGGTGACTGGTTATTAAATTCTTTAAAGCCATGCTTCAATATCAGTAGAGCTCCTGAAAGAACGTGTCTTTGGCCGACGGTGTGTCCGACGGGGTGGCGGAAGTGTTCTGGCTAATAAAAGAAGTAGTTCCTGGTATATTTTTATAACATTTCTCGATCGTCAGAAGAAACATCAAGGTATGCTTAGGTTTGGGGGTGTATTTATCTGAAATTCCCCCTGAAATTGCATTCATTTTCAAGGAACGACATGTACGGCCAGCAGAGCAAACAAAGAGTTTACGGGCAAAAGCAGTCAGCTGACATTCTGCCCTGATTTCCTCTCTGCTCTCTCACCTGCCCGGCTGCACCAGACCATCACATCTGTCTCCTGAGCATCATGGATGTAATGAGCACATGGGGGGTGGGTGGGCTGGATCGTAACCTGCAAGCCGGGAGCCATGAGGTGACAGCAAAGCACTCTGCCCCTAGCATCTTTGTGGCCAAATGTTTTCGTCCGTTTAAAAATAAACGTTTGGCTACCTCCAAGGAAGAAGAAAGACCAGGCAGAGAAGCAAGACTAGAGGCATTGAGGCAGCCTGCAGTTGTTTTGCATTCTTTTCCTGGGAGAAAATGAGGTCTCTGAGATGGATATTGCACACTTTGAGTGGGAATGGCTTCTGAATGGCTGGCAGAAGTGATGGAGCGTTCTGGAAATCCATCCGGAGCCTCCAACTCTGGGGCTGTCACCTGCAGAGATGATCGAGGCTGACAAACAGTGAGCTCTGTTTCTGAGCTTAGCTCATCCTGCTGGAATTGCAGTCAGACCCCCTTCAGAATTTCTCCAACACTTTTCAATCAGCATGGCACCACGGACAGGGACACACCCCTGGGATTTACCTCACCCGATGAAAAGATTATTTAAGAAAAATTGGGCCACTTTCCTCTTCATCTTTATCTCAGATCAGGCTGATCACCCTTTAGAAACACCTTCATACGTCTGCCTGCTCATCTCGGCCCAGCAGCATTGTAACCTTGTGCACAAGCATTGAGGTCATAGGTCATTTCTCGGTCACCTGCCATTTGCCTGCTGTTGATTGGCTCTTTGTCTCCTTGTTTTGCTCCATGCTTCATCAGCTTTATGTTCGCGTGTTTGGCATCGCTGTCGCATGGTAGCACGCTTCTGGGCTCATGCTGCCTCGCTGTCGCATGGTAACGCGCTTCTGGGCCATGCTGCCTCGCTGTCGCATGGTAGCGCGCTTCTGGGCCCATGCTGTCTCGCCGTCGCATGGTAGCGCGCTTCTGGGCCCATGCTGTCTCGCCGTCGCATGGTAGCGCGCTTCTGGGCCCATGCTGCCTCGCTGTCGCATGGTAGCGTGCTTCCGGGCCCATGTTGCCTCGCTGTCGCATGGTAGCGCGCTTCTGGGCCCATGCTGTCTCGCCGTCGCATGGTAGCGCGTTTCCGGGCCCATGCTGCCTCGCCGTCGCATGGTAGCGCGCTTCTGGGCCCATGCTGCCGGTGGCTTTGTAAAGGGCTGTTTTCCCCTTTAAACATGGGCTGTTGTATCCTTGTCACGTTCCACTCCGATCCCGCCGTGTAGGAGGGTCGGCGGCTGCCTCTGCTCGCGACGCCAGCAGCTCTTTGTAAGATGTTTCTTTTTTTTCCCCTCTCCCTCGCAGCGTTTAAACTTTAATGCTCCCTGGCAGTGTGGACAGTTCGACCTGAATTCAGGAGGGACCCCCTCCCCTTGACGTCTTCATATTTTGGCTCCTCTGAACACATGACATCAAAGGCCTTCTTCTAGGTAAGCCTTTGTGTGATCTCATTAAATGTTTCTAAGCACGCTGAAGGCCGCTGTAGGAGTAGCCTCGTGTTGGGGTGGCCCAGATGGCCACGGGGATGTATGGCTTTAAACCAGACTGGGCAATCAAAGGCAAAAACATTCCCGCCCGCTTGCATTTGATGCCGTGCAATTGGCTGATAGGAGGCCTCATCAAATGTGATACTTTTCTGCTATCAAAGTTATTGTCTGCCACGATGAGCCTATCACATTTTCACGTCAGCGCACGAGTGTGGCTTTGCCATGAGAAGAAACGTGACACGGGGTGGCACAATCGGTCAATGAAGACTCAAACTCACCAAATGCACCTTTGTCATTTTTGGAGCCATAGGGGGGCATTTCTGGGGCAGAAGGCATCCAGCCCCGGGCATGAAAGTGGCCGCATGGCCATACAGAGGCACTGTGGTTACTATAGAAGTTACAGCTACAATCCAGCAGGTGGAGCAGTGAGCAGAGGCCCATTTGAAGGCGGGCTCAGGTAATTATCATGGCTATCGACTGGCAGGCGGTCGGCGTGTGCCGTGTCCAGCAGAAATGAAATGCCACGCATGAGCTGTTGTACATTCCACAAGCTCTGGACAATTCATATTGATCGCTTAGCAACCACTTGTGAGCAGAGTTAGTGGGGGGGGGGGCAGTATGGGGGACTGGGATTATCAAAGGTAATTGAGTTCAGCTGCCCCCTGCTGTTACCGGGGGCCCCCTGATAGTCCTATCAGCAAAGTGCCCTTAACCCCCCTGAATTCCCCAGGCCACTGTCTGCATTGGGCTCCCTGCTTCCCATCACTTTACGGGTCTCCTCTCCGGCCGACAGACCCTTGGCTCTTAGCTTGATTTTGTAAATGAAACTCCTCTGACCTTCATTATCAGTAATTCATGGCACAGTGTGAGCTTGGAAAGATGCGTTCGGGAGCAGTGTCACTGGAGTGGAGCGCTCTGGTACCTTCCGGAGGCGATGTTTTCCGACACGGAGTCTGGACCCAGGTGGAAAATGGAGGTTTTATAATTCACCTCTGTCACCTGCTGTGGAATTCTCTGCAGTATTTAATCGGTGAGAAAACCACACGGTTTAAAGCCAGCTGACGGAAATTAACATGATTATAATAAATGAGTTTGTGTGTCGGCTCAGTGCGCGGTATCGCGGAATCGCGGCGGTCTCTCCGGTGCTCCAAAGCCTCCTCACTCCTCTCTGGTGCAGCGTCCCTGCCAAGGGCTCGGAACGCAGGACAGTATGGCATGAAATAAAGCCTGTTTGACGAGTCAAGAATGGAGATGTGGTCTGGGAGGCCTGAGTCAATAATGCGGGGTGTGCAGACACCCCCCATCCCCCCCCCACGGAGACAGCAGGCGGTCGCTCCTCTGCTCCAGACTCTAACTTTTTTATAACTACTTTCGCTTCTCTATTTACATGGTTGCTTCACAAAAACACCCGCATTTGTTTTCCTGTCAGAGTCACACTCTGGAAATAAAGCTTGTCAGTGTCTGTATAGCTCCTCCTTCTTTCTCAGTTTGTACATGACATGTGAGCATCCATCCATCCATCCATCCATCCATCAATCCATCCTGGAATCTGGAGCTCATGCCAGGTCCTGAGCTTCTCTGCTCGTCAGTCACAGCAGCTCAGTAAAAGCTCTGCCTCAGCAGCACGCCGATGAACTGTGGCCTGAATTTCATGCTGCGGACACACTGGTGGAGTTTGAACTGGGGGGACCACGTGAATTTAGGGGACGGGAGGTTGTGTATTTAGGAGCTGACGGACACCGTATCTCTCCCGCGCTCCGCTGCCTGGGGGGTAGCAGCCCACTCCGTGAGGAGAAGCTGGCGTGTCTCCTAGCGAAGCACGGAAAGGCAGCCACAGCCAGAATGCCACAGGCACGTCTATGATCACCGCTTCCATTGGAAGGGCTGCACTGGACTGAGCTGGAGCAGGTCTGAGGCGCGGGAACACTTTAAATCCTGGTAAAAGGACCTGCTAGTCAGAATACCCTGATCTGTTCAATAGGGAACGCAGGCGGTGGTGAAGGTACAGGGGGAGGGGGGCTGTCAGATAAGCCAGACAGAGCAGCGGGGGATCGAGCTAAAGTTCAAAAAGACCTAAGAAGACCACAGACGTGGGTTAAAAATTAACCTAAAAGAGAATTAAAAACATACATGACCTACATCTGCACATATCTGTCTCGGTCTTCCATTGCTCCATCCATCCATCCATTCATCCATCCATTCATCCATCCATCCATTCTCAGGCACCTCAGCTGAGGTCAGAGTGATCCACTGCACACTGGGCTCCAGGAAATCCGCTGGTTATTCTCGTCCTGATGGCTCCGACAGTCGGACAGTTTCCCCCTGTGCTGCTGTGAGTGGCGACTTCCTGTGGGCCGCTTTTCCCTGCCTCTCGGCGCTGAGCTAACAAGCCCCCCGTCTGTCTCCAGGCCCTAATAACAGCACCGGCATGATAGCATATCAATAATGCATTATATTTTAACACAGAACCACAAATATTGCTCCTAAATATTAGATAACAGTATATTTCCTAGCATATGCTATGGGCAACTAAACAAACTGGGGTTTTCATATTGTCTGTGTCCTAAAGGCACAAAGCAGGGGTACGACACGGATGGGATGCCAGTCTATCACTGGGCACAAAGCAGGGGTACGACACGGATGGGATGCCAGTCCATCACTGGGCACAAAGCAGGGGTACGGAGTGAATGGGACGGTGCGGATGGGACATCATTTAAAATGATAGGCAGAGTATGCAAAATCCCCAGTGAAGCATCATTTTTAAAATACACTTTTATCAGTATAGATAAGAAAGATGCAGACATTTTAAAATACAAAACCTTTAATTTGAAGATAATGCAGTGTGTCCAATAGAGTATTAGTAGAAATCAGTCCCTGTATAACATATTTTCACTAATAGCTTGTGTATATTGGATTTATTCTCAGTGCAGATAGATTTTAGTATAGGGTAAATGACACAGACAAAGTATGTGTGTGTGTATTTGTGTGTGTGTCTGTATGTGTATGTGTGTGTGTCTGTGTGTGTATGTATATATATATATATATATATATATATATATATGTACAGATCCCTGGTGACTATGGAGTTTTGGGCAGATCTCCAGTCACCTTTGCTGGACTAAGCCTGTCAGACATTCCTCTGCTTCCTCATCCCTGTCCAGGCTGGTTACACCTCTGCAACAGCAGGACTGCCTGGGGGCTCAAAGCGGCACAACCCCCCTCCCCGGGGTCACCTTACGGTGAGCATTGCTCTTCCCTCCCCGCTGCCTGTTCAGTGATGGAGGGTGGATGGATTAAAGGTTGCGTTAATGGTTGTGCCATTGTGTTCCTAAGTGGCACCATCTCATGGGTCTCTTACACGCTTCAGTGAATGGCTCAGGGAGGGGGGCGGTCGGCATAGCCCGGTGAAAGCGACAGAAACGGAGCTGAGAGGCAGGTTAAGGCTTTGGGGGCCTGTCGCGGGCGAGCAGCGAGACAGGTAACAGCACGGCTTATCCCTAACTGCAAAACGGAGACGCCACAGCCCAGTCAGATTAAAACAAATGAAGAAACACAAGGTACGCTAAGGTACAAGGTACGCTAAAAACAAAGCGAGCGCCTGCGCTACTGACAGCTAACAGCTAATGGGAGTCGGTGACATGCGACTCCTTTATCTGACGTCGCTGCCGGCTCTGAAACTGACTGCTGTCACCCTGTGACGGGGGGGACGGGGGGGGCTGTTAAAGGAAGGTGTTTTTAAACACTCCCAGTGTGTGTCGTGGCCTGTCAACACGACTTGAGAAACATCTGCCAATGGTGTATTTCCGGAGTTTAATTCTGGAATGTTCCATAGGGGTGGGGTCTGTGATAAGATTCCCTGTCCATTTCCTTCCGGTGCTGCGAATGCTGAGGCTGTTCAGAGCATGAGGGGCTCCTTCCCACTGGCCCTCGTCCCGTCGGAGGCCCCCGCACGGATGGCTTTCCTCTCCCAGCCCTGCCGTATCCGCATCAGGATCCGGTCCAAGCATGGCGTGACCAGCAGCAGCTTGAGGCCCAGGGCCACGCTGGGCAGCACCAGCGCCACCATGTACGCCGGGGGCAGGTACCACCTGTAGGTCTGGGGTCTCAGGAAGCGCTTCCAGCCGTACAGGATGGTGTGGGACGTGCATAGCAGGAGGGTCAGGTGGCCCAGCTTGGACTGTAGAGGGGGAGAGAAGGACAGGCTGAAGGGAGCTTCAGACAATGCGGGTGGGGGGGGGACTCAAATTCTTCTCCTTCTGTCACTCGTTTCATGAGCCATTACACCCTTTATCTCCATGACGCCCATTTTCATCTCCCTTCTCGCTCGTTCCACTGACCATGCAGAATAACGCTGGTCACCTGGGTTCAGTCGGGGGCCTCCAGTGTCCCTTTGCCTGAACTAATTTGTGTGTTTCAAGTGATGTTCATGAATATCTTAACATTTAAGTGCGTAACAATCAGACCATTTGGACACAACAGTGTTTGACATTTTGTCTTGCAGAATAGGAAGTGAACTGAGAGGCAGGGTCTGTCATTGAGTGCCACCCCTCCGGGACCGCTGTCCCCTGCCGCCCGCCTTTAGCTCATAAAGAAATTTATTTTTAGCAGTCCCTCTCACCTCATCTTGTTTTCATTTCCCTTAGTGCGGCAGTTTGCAAACGTGTGGATCAACTGGGTGTAGAGCTGATGTGGCCGACCGTCTGACTGCCTTACACAGCTTTACTGTATCTCGCACTTCAAGGTGCCTGTGTCTGAAAGTGCGTGCTGATTGGTGGGCTGGACACGGCAGGCCCTCCCACTGGCTGCTCACACCTGTCTGACTGACCAATGGGGCCACTTCTCTGTAGACCCCTGAAAATTCCAGCCCATTTTACCCTACCCTTCCTCTAGAACTGCTGGCCCCCCTCTGTCAAAATAAAGGAACATCTCATCATCCTTCTCATGCTGGGTTTCCTGCTGGTAGGTGCGGGGGTCAGTTTAGCAGGCTGCGCCACACAGGGAGAGAGACACTTCAATCATCAATGAAAGAGAAGGCTTTGCTAATCCACAGGCTTTGTGACGTGTGTAAATAGCAGAACGGAAGTCTGCTGATGTGTTCTCCGCACCTGCACACACCGGAACTCTCGCCAGTTCATGGCGTTACTGACAGAAGGAAGGGAGGTGATTCCCAGCAGGACGAACAATCCGAATCCCAGGACTCCCAGCGACATGTAGGAGTCTGTGTACCAGGCCACTGTGTTGTCAAACTCACTTTGGTTGTCTTTCATCTGAGAAGCAACAGAAATACTGAGTCGGGTACAGAATCCGCAACCCCCCCCCCCCCCTCCGATTACACAAAACAATTCCACTAAGATGCTCTTATCAAACTCTAAAGTGACAAGTGACAGATGCAGGCGAGACCCCACATGCCATCTGACACCTGTTCAGTCAGTAAACATATCTGGGTGTAATTTAGTAGAACGCTGGCTGCGGTTTTCTCTTTTATATATGTCTCCTACTTGTGACACTGATCCATGTGCCGTTCAGCATTCCCAGCTCTGTGATAATGGGTCTGTCTCGGCGGGGAGTCCAGCTCACCTGGGAGATGGTCCAGGAGACCACCTTGTACCTGACGTAGTACCTGATGGGAATGATCATTACGTAGAGGACGTGCAGGAAGGCGAATGCCAAAGCCAGGAGACCCATCTGTTTCCTGCAAAGCATCCAGCGGTCCAGCCAGTCGGGGAATCGCTTGTACTTGGTGCCGTTGTAGAGCTGCAGGAAGCCAGCGAAGACCCCGGGCAGGTAGCACAGAGACAGCATCATCAGCGACACCATGGGGAACACCTTGTTGGCCAGAGACACCATGATCCTGAAGGATATGTCCTTGTTGCTGGTGACCCAGGTGTAGATCACGTCCGTGAGGAGCACGTAGGCAAAGAGGGGGGCAGTGAGGCCCACAGCCACGGCTGCAGGCAGCCTCCACATGGGGAAAAGCTGCAGGGGATAGTCCTCGATCTCGCCGGCTGCCAGCAAGGAGCCTTTGTCCAGGGCGGTGAAGCCCAGGCTGCGTGCGATGTCCACCACCCTCTGTTTGGACTCAGTGCTGTCCCCGCAGACTAACACCTGGCAGGTGGGAACACACGTCTGTGAAAACACATCTGTTCTGTGGTCCAGACCTCCTAGCAGTGCTGCCGTGGGGGGGGCTTCTCAATCCTGTTCCTGGTGCCACAATGTTTTCATTCCCACTCACACTGCATTCAACCTGCCACATTCATTATTAATCTATTAAGGACCATCTGAGCCTGATTAAGAGGTGGAATGAAAACATTCTGGTGGGGGGGGATTGAGAAGCACCGCCTTAGAGGGGAGGGTCCAGGATGGTGGCGCCTGGGCTGCTTAAAGGCCGCACAGTGGGTTCCTAACACACGACGGCGTCGGGCACCACTTCCTGCAGCACAGGTATAGCTGCTAAAACTTGAAACGAGATTGAATTCCACAATGACTCTGATGACTCTTTTCTTTTTTCAAGCTTTAGAAAAACACGCAAGATAAGGAGTCAAGGCTGATAAAAAAGTCATTTTACTTTGACTCCTGGGGCTCTGCCATAAGCTGCAGACGGTATTTCATGTGAAGTATGTTT
>JAODKF010000147.1:12423709-12435278 GCA_026779585.1 Mormyrus proboscirostris | reverse complement strand
ACTGTATGTGTGTGACTTTAATAGGAACGCCAATAAACAGCCTGCTCCCCTAAATGGAATGTGTGATTACAGCATGCAGACAGGACCAGTTACGGTGCTCCCAAGAATCAGACGGACTGGGACGCCCGATCGAAGTGATTTTGAACGCAATGTGGTTGTTGGTGCCAGATATGACGGTTCCAGCATTTCAGGGACAGCCGCCCTCCTGGGATTTTCACACATTGCAGTGTCTAGAGTTCACAGAGGATGGTGCAATAAGCAAAAAAACATCGAGTCAGCAGCAATGCCTTCAGTGAGGGGTCAGGAGAATGGCCACGTGCCTGTATATTTATATACGCATATTTTTAAAAATCCTCCAGTATTAGAAAAATGACCGAAGAGGTTCCAGTAAGAGGCGCTGTGCTACATACAGTATGAGAGCTGCTTTAGCAGGAAAGAGGGAAAGTGTGTCAGCGATTTCCACAGCGTGCCCGGTCTGCAGCAGGTGACCGTGTTTAAGACCCAGAAGCTCGACCTCCAAGTTACTGCTTGAAGGGTTGCAGTTCCAGGAAGGGCGACACTCAGACCGAGCTGCATTAGCTGCAAATATGAAAACGAATAAAGTCAAAGCTACCCGAGCCGCTTTGGATGAGGTTTTCCACAAAGCACATAAATAATGTAGCGAACGAGAAAGGCAGGAGCCCAGGTGAGCACACCAGAGAAGGCACACGGCTCTCTTGGCACGGGTAGCATTTATGAGGATTGACGGACGCCAAACCCACCCATGGGATATTCTCCTCCCAGGCACGTGGTTCTGTGACCAGGTGCTCTCCGGCCCAGCTGTGGGGAAGTGCCAATATCAGTTCCTGCCAGATCTCCCTTCCTCTGCTCAGGACCAGCAGAGAACAGGCTTTGCTGGGCTTTACTGGAATCCCACCTGATAAGGTGCTGGATTTCTGGAGCTGAGCAGCTTTATGTGTGAGGTGCCTTGAAATTTCATTACAACCCAGATATAGATGAGGGCGATGGAATTAAAATCCCCAGGTTATAACTTCAATAAGGCCTGTGTACTTCATTGCTACACCCGATGCACTTACTAAAGATATATAAAGTGGCCAAGGTCAAGGAAGTAGATGTTTTGCAGCCACCTGTGTCTGACGACACTCATTCCGCCCTACATAGTGCTTCTCTGAGACGAGACCCTGTCTGTTTCTGCTTGCTTGCTGTCAAGTTGCAGATGGAAACAGCGGGAAGTGCTGAGGAGAAGTTATTGATCCGTGTTGTTTGTATTTTGAGGGATCCTGTGTCTTCAGCCCAAGCGGTGCCATTCAGTGTCACGTCACCCCCAGTCAGCTGCTGAGTCTCTCTTGTTTCGTGCTTTCGTGCCGTCGGTGCTTTCTGGAAGATTACGGCCTGTTCCTTCTTCTACCTTGAATAAGTCAGCCATTACATGGGGGGATTCTAGGGCCGGGCTCTTCAAAGCTGGCGCTCGATTCTGAACCCAGGCCTTATTTTCAGTCCTCTCAGGTAGTTAGTTTAATAATTACTCATTCTGATTGGCCGCAGGGGCTTCACACCTGGGTCACAGGTAAAGGTTGGCTAGAAAATCATCAGAGCTCGACCCTTAAGGACCGTGATTTGAACAGGCCTTTGGGGGGGCGCGGTGGATCCAGAGAGGCCTGTGGATCAGTAGGTTAGGGATTCAAACACTTGTCTAGAAGGCTATGGCTTTGAATCCCATCGCCGCAGAGTAATGATGTCACCGTCAGGCCTTTGAGTGAGACTCGATACCCCTCCTTGCTCTGGAGATGCTGCCTCATCCTGATGTCTGAACCCAAGCGCTCCTTGCTCGTACATCGCTTTTGACAAAAGTGTCTGCTGAATGAATGTGCTGAAGCGCAGCAAGGCAGCAAGCCAATCAGACCTGACTGCTGTTTAACAGGAACCACAAAGGCTCCAAAGCGATACCTTTTATCAAGAATAGCCCCTCGATTCCACCCAGCCAGAATCTTCTACACAGCTTGACATCAAATGAAACAAATTCGATTCCATGTTCTTTGGCAGGGCTGCAGCCTCAGTGCTTGTGTAAGAGTCTGCAACTCCCTGGTTACAATGAAGCCTTGGACCGCCCTGCATGGATCTTGTTCCATCATGACCTCGAGAGCCGCCGGATAGTCGGTCTGGGTTCGCGAGATGTGTTCACACCATAGCCTTTTACAAGACAGCTTCATTTAGGCTATGTTCACACTGCCAGCCACATCGTTCAATTCCGATTTTTTGCGCAGATCGGATTTGTCTATCTTGACGGTACACATTCATAACTACAAGTGACCTGTATCTCACTGTAATGTGAACGCATCGGTCCTCCGAAACGTCAAGCATGCGCACATTGATATGTTTTTACACCGGTCAACTGCGTCATCAACAACAAAAAACATCTTATCTGTGGGACGACTCATGGCATTAAAAATGGAGGCGTTAGTAGCTCACGCATGTATCGCACTTTGCTCTGGAGGACGACAAACAGTGAATCAGCCGTACATGAGCAGGTTGAAAAGGAGAAAGAAAGGCAGGCGGCTAGTTTTGTCTGTTTTCACAGTTATTCCTGGAACTGCTGCACCAAGAGATGTGTGGGTTCGAGAAAGGAGCCAGCCCAATGGTGGGACCGTGATGTGGATGGATATACAGATGTGCAGTTTGCAGGCTGATCATGTCAGCGCACGCGTACTGTATAAGCAAGAAGCTGCATGAATTCCGATCTGAGAGTTCACATTCAGGTCAGATGGCCCCGAATCGGATACGTATGAGATTTAGTACCACATATGAAAGTGACACAAATCTGATTTGAAAAGATCAGAGTTGCGTGTCCATACAGCCCTGAGAAGATCAGATCTGTGTGTCCATACAGCCCTGAGAAGATCAGATCTGTGTCACATTGAGGCAAAAAATCCAATTTGAGTCACTTAAGCATGACAGTGTGAACGTGGCCTTAATGACCTTCACATGTACTTTGTTTATTTAGTGTTATATAATACACTTATTTCAGTTGAGCAGTGGTGAGGGACGTACTGAAAAGGGTCAGGGAGAAAGCAACACTGTAATCCAAGGAAGTAAAGCTCATGTGCCTCTCAGTCTAGAGAGGACCCGTGTTCATCATATCGGGTGTCAAGCATCCCCAACCTTCCTCCCACAGAGCCCTTCTGCTCTTTGTCCCTGATCTGTATTGGTGGCCATGTGTCTTCTTACAACAGCTTACATCAGCAGCTCAGCTTTCTTACTATTATGGTGTCACTTTGCTGACGCTGTCACCCACAGAGTTACTCGCTTATGAAGCCACATCTTTTCCACTATTTCACATTCCTGACACAACCTGTCAGAATTTTATTTGGCACAAACAGAATTTTTTCATTAATTAAGTGTTTTGTTTTTCATCAGAAAGTCTCTTCAGCGCTGATGAGTTTCTGGTTAAATATTTAAAAGGTCGGTGATTATACACCCCACGCTGATTGGCTCTTGACTTGACCAGGTTTTCAGACTTTAATTCAGACAAATTGGGTTCTGATGAAGCAGGAGCTCCAGCCCAGCTTCTGCGCTTAACTTCGATGTGTTACTGGTGGATGTTGAAGCACATTTTAAATGGAACTGCTGGAAATGTTTGGGATTTTCCAATTGTATTTAAATGGAGAAACGAATGACTTAAAGGCCGGCATTATGGTGACACAAAAGGGGTTTTATTAAACTCACAGGACAAAAACAGGAAATAAACACGATCAAAACGAGAGGAAGACACAGCACAGACAACACAAGAGTACAACGTCAATGACTGGACAGGGGAACATAGGACTGGGGAGCATGTTTATACAACACTAATGAGGGAGCTAATGAGAGGCAGCTGGGAGTGATTAACATGAGGGTCAGGATTGAGAGGTAATGAGTAACAGGTGTGGCTTTTCAAAGTCATGCTGGGGAGGAGACAGGAGGGTCGAGGCATGACAACAATGTGGCTTGATTTAGAAACAAGTTTACTGAAATGATGCAGTATTTCTCTCCTAATAATATTAATAATCACGCAGGCATATTTTTGCCACCCTGATAAACTGAACACAGTTATGAACCCAGAGTAGCTGAACGCTGGTTTGGGCCACAAAGACCTCTGTCCTGTGGTCTTTTCCCCAGGCTGCTCCTGCAGGGAAACGCAGAGCAAGACCTGCCCATCATCGTGCTGAAGGACGTTTGGGATGGGTCACCTTGCACATTGCAGGCCAAATCCGCCGGCTTGCTGCAATCTGACCACTCAGAGCTGAGTTTGAGGAAAGTCCACCTTTGGCCTCCACAAACACATAGCGGAGGGCATTAATACCCCCAACCCCCCCCACACACACCAACTTTAAAGTCCAGAAACCTGTGTTAAGCCCTGTAGACCACAGTGTGTATGTGTGTGTGTTTGTCTGTGTGTGTATGTGTGTCAGGGGGGTATTCGATTTTTTCTTTATAAACCATGGCAGTTTATCCTTCCGTCCATCTATTTTACGGAATAATGTTGGAAATGATCTGGGTGCAAACTACAATGGATGGAGCTGTCATCTGCTTTATTGTGAGTATTTCTTAGCCAGTCAGGGGGATAAAGCAGAGGCGAAATTGTGCGTTATTTCCAGTCCAGGAAGTCTTCGGGCCTCAGTGCTGATGATAAATAACATTTGGCCACATTTGACCTTTTGCCAGAAATTGACGGTTACTCCTGCTTTTCTCAGCCCGCTTTGAAATGACGTCTTGATTCATGTGACATCATTTTCCCCATGTTCATGGTCCTGAGAGCAAGTCTGGGATTGGACCACAGAGGATGGGAATAGAATATAGACAGTTTTTTTTTTTTGGGGGGGGGGGGGGGGTTCTGTACCCGCTACAAAAAGGAAGTTGAGGGCAGCTGTCAGAACTACTCTCTGATTGGTCACCTTTTAATTACATCTTCCTGCCTCTCTGGGGCACGTCATGCAAATTACTTAATTTATTACTGCCTGTGATTTTGAGGGACTTGCAAATCATCTCACAGGCAGAATCACTTACCCATTATTGCATCCAATTATGCACGGAAAAAAAATGACTATTCTGTCACTCAGGAGCACATAATGTATTTTTTTCCTTTCTATATAGGCCTACAAGGCAAGGTCTTGCAAATGAAATCCCAAAGTATCTAATCTGAACTGAACATCTGTGAAATTCACTTTATTCCATACATTTATCTCAGTGACTTGCCATAATTAGACCAAAACTAAAAATATATGTGTTTTTTTGCGTTTTTTTAAATTTGGAAAAAAAATTGCTGATCTCTGCACTTCTGAATGATTTATTTGGCTGGTGGTTTAATTGCAGGAGGCTCTGGAGCTTATCCCAGGCAGCACAGCATACGGCTGTGGGGCACCCTGGATGGGCGAGATGCCAGTCCAGCAGTAGCTGCAAGTATGAATAACAGCTGGGGAAAAAATGTATAGCTAAACCAAGTCATAAGAAAACTACTCCAGTCAATTGATTTCTGACACTGTGGCCGCCGTGGTCTGAAAGACCATCAGGATTCAGAAAGACCACAGTCATCCGTATTGAGGATGAAAGGGTGGCAGTTTCAGTGGTCAGAAAAAGCTCAGCGATCCTCCGCTTCGTGGGGGATGCACCGATCAGAAAAACGCGAATGTCTGGGTGCATAAAGTCGCAGAATACTGAGGTATCCCAAGACCTTCTTCTGAAGCCTGGTCCCCCAGCAGGTGTATGTGTGGCTCCTCAATGGTGCTCAGGGGGAATTCAGACCTTCGTATCTGCACAATGCCTCAATAAATGTCACAATGATGCCTCTTCTTGTTGCCATGCGTAAAGAACAAACTTATTTCGAGTAATACAATGGAATACAAATGTGCAGCTATGTCTGCTTAGCTGCTGTCATCCATTAAAGCAGGTTTAAACTTCAGAATATCTCAGTGTTGCGTGAATGAAGGAACAGCGATTTTCAAGGCAGCGTTAAGTGATGCTTCTCGCATTGAAACACAATCTTCGCATCAATGATATGGGCATTGGTCAGTGCAATGGAGGTCACCTGGAGAATCCGCAGCAACCTGTGCAATTTAATAACACTTAAGAAGATGGTCTGGTTTCTACATGGAAATGTAAAGAGTGATAGCGGTCAGGGGGGGTTAGAATATGCTGCCCCTGCAGCTCATCTCTATCTTTCAAGGGATTTCAGTACCTTTCAATCCTTTAATTAGAATTTACTCCTTAAAAACATCATGGTCCATTAAACCGGAGCGCTGAAGCTAGAAAACACAGAGAGTGAAGAAGAGGCATGGATGAGCTGAGGCTGCCGGTGTCTCTAAGGGTCTGCGTCCCACTGAACTGCTAATTAATTGATTGAATTTTTGAAGATTCAATTCACAGCTATTCTCTTTGACAAACAGCAGAGCGCAGTAAAAAGGCAGGGAGGTGTTTGAAAATACATAACAAGGAAGACCTTCATGTTCAATGCCCCAGGAGCCAATCCGCTGCGCGATCAGAGCGGTGAGGAGACAGCATCACTTATTAACTGTGATGTGCAAAGTGACCCTTTGATCATAACAGACACTTTATTCTGGCGAGTTGCACCCTTGTGATTAAAAGAAAACAAAGCCTCCTGCAGCACAAACATGTTCTGCAGCTTCTCAGTAAAGCAGCGGCGTGTAAGTGTGAAAAACAACTTATCGGTAAGACCCAGGCACCTTCACGTGTAAATAATGAGCATCTCTTATCTCAGCAATCAGCGATCGCGTTCTCAGCGTCAGCAAGGAGGGCGAGCTTTCAGCTTTAAAGGCAACCTGCTGATCATCTGCACGCAGACGGGACAGTTTTCACTAGCCATTTATTTCCATCTGAGAAATTAATTAGATTATGAGGAAGCCTTGGTCAGAGACCAGTAAAAGCGAAATGACTGTACTGTATAACGAGTGAATGAACTGCTGGCCGTAAGTGGAAATTAGCGGAAGAACATTTTAAACTGGATTTGAGAAAACACTTATTTACACAGCGTGTATTTAGAGTATGGAATAGTCTTCCTGTTAATGTAGTGCAAGCTAAAACCCTGGACTCCTTTAAATTAGACCTAGATAAGATTTTAACAACTCTGTGCTATTAGTTAAGTTCTCCCCAAATGAGCTGAATGGGCCGAATGGCCTCCTCTCGTTTGTAAATTTCTTCTGTTCTTATGAAGATGCTCTGCTTGGCTCGAATGAGGTTGTTTTGGCTCCCACCTTTATCCCGTGTGTGGAGGGAGATGTGTTAGAATGCTGAGTCTGTTATCAGGATGTCTCCAGCTCACAACCCTTGGTGCAGCGGAGAAGCTTCAGCATTGGAAAGACTGACTCTGCTTTCTCAAAAAAGCACATCGCTTTGGCTAAAAGCATTTGCCAAAGATAATATAGCTTTGGGGGGGATTATGCAGAGTGTATTAGTTAATAGACTGAGTTACCTGTAGACCCAGAGATGTGCTTGAACACCCAGACTCAAGTCGACCTTATAGCTGCCTTTATTATTGCACTTTTTATTGAGGGGTGGGGGGGGGGGGTTGGGTTCACCCTCCGCTAGCGTAAAATCTGACAGTTTCTACCAAACAACTTTTGAAATACCATAGTTGGTTCAGTACAGGCATGGCAAATTGAAAACAAGACATAAAAACAAGTTTATTTAAGTCATGAAAAGGGTGATAGACAGAAAGCCTCCTTCAGTAATAGGCTGCATCTCTGCTTAATGGGTACCTCCATGTTTATCAACAGGCCTCTCGATAGGCAGTCAGACATCACTGAATATTAGAAAGCCTAAAAGCAGAGGTGCCTTTTCACAAAGGGGGGCTCTGCAGTTCACTGGCTGACCTCACCAGCGTGGCCAACACAACCTGTCAGCCACCCACTCCAAGCCTGCACTCACCTTTCCTATTAATACCTCCGGGAAAGTGCTTAATCACGCCGCAGCTTCTCAGTTAGCGCCCTAACCCCCACTTACTTGAAGCAGACTTGTACCTCCAGCACAAGGTTTAGATTAAAGATGCTTGTTTGTCCATTATAGAGAGTGCTGAGAGTGGGGGCAAATGGTGGAGAATTTGGTAAGACGTGAATGTCTCCAGAACCGTGGGATTCTGTTAATAGTACCGCAAAATGCTGCAGATGGGGGCTCTTGGGGTGAAGAACCCCCCCCCCGACGCTGCTGGATTTGATCTGTGATCTAATTATGTTTTTCTCTGATTGTTCTCTGGTTATGGAGCTTATTGTAAAAAACACGTAACTGTTTTAAAAATGAATCACCTTTCAGTATATACAGGAACGTGGAGAAGATGTGCAATGAGTTCCTCTTAAATTATCAGTTCCCAGCAAAAACAGACAAGAAACAAATTATAAAACGAAAGCAGTGAAACCTGCTTTCCGCAGAAACCATGGGATTAGTAAATGCAGCGCATCTGTAAACCTCTCGGAGCTGTAATTATCTAGGTCGACAAAAAAGTTTGTTCTTCGCAGTGGATCATCCAGTCATTGTGTGAAATTGCTGAGGTAGTGCCCCCCCCCCCCGACACTGGGGGGCTTCATTCTGTTCCCACTCAATGAACTCCGTTGAAGCAGGAAGACACGTTGTTAGAACAAATTGAGCCGTAATGTCACAAAGAGAAAGGGGCCGCCAGCAAGTTAAGTCTTAGCGGCCCACTAAAGCTCCTGATGGAGAACGCCCCCCCCCCACACACACACACACACACACACACACACCTCACCTTTCCTCTGTCATTGTACCCCACTCACCCCCCCACGGAAAGGCAGGTCTCCAAGGTGGCCATTAATTCACATGAATTTCTGATGTGTTTCTGCAGGTGAAAACCTTTTAGACGTCAAACACCCCAAATGTTGGGACATGATTCCAATCATGGTACGGAAAGCAGACTTAGGGAATGTAATGTAGTTTTAAGGCGGTTTTCATTCGAGATTCTGCTCTTCCTCTGAGGCTCTTGAGAAGCCTTTGTGGCTTTGACTCGGCATGTTGTGAGACACGCCGAACACACAACAGAGAGCCACTTCTCACACTCATCACAGCCCCTTTTTAATCACTTTTAAATTGTTTATGACCAAAGGCACTGTCTGTCTCTCAATGTTTGTTATTTTCTGCAGTACATTTTCAAATAGCTTTGTGTCACAGTAAATTTATCCACTCTTCTGGTACTGTCAATCACACAATAGAGAGCTTACCCTAAACACCAATAAAACATCCCTGAAAAGAAGTTATGATCAAGCTGTTTTGGAAGATTGGGTCAATGTCTGATTAATTTGCCTCTGATGCAGAGATCAAATGGATCATCATCCCAGATGAAAAATGTGGGACGTCTCTGCTGAATTATTCATCTTTTCATGTTTCTGTCCAAAGCTGCATGCAGTAACAAAACAAATCACATAAAGTCCCATCTAAAGGGTGCAGCAGCAGCAGCCCCTGTGGGTCGGGGGTCATTGTGCTGCTGGGTCTGGCAAACATGTTGCCTTAGACCACGAAGGGGACGGTCCTACCTTGTGGTCAGCATCTCCACGCTGCTCCACTCATCAGGCAGCATAAAATCATCAGCGACTAATGAGAGACAGTTGAGCATAATTACATTTGAGCGAAATTTCAGTTACGCAATTACATTTGAGTATAATTCCCATTGCACAACCCATTATGGATGCACCAGCTCAAGAAGAGAAAGCGATTGCCAAACTTCGGCTTTTCCCACATGTGAAGTTAATCCAAAGGCTCAGGATTTAGTAACGAGCTCCCGAAATTAGAAGAGGACGGCCGCCCACACATTGGCCCACGCATTGGCCCACGCATTGGCCCACACATTGGCCCACGCATTGGCCCACACATTGGCCCACGCATTGGCCCACACATTGGCTCTGCACCCTCTCTGTGATTCCAGGCCGCCATCGTTCATTTTATGAGGACTGTGATGTAGCTCCAGGACCTTCCACATTTCTGTGACTGCATTGCTGTGTCTCTGCTGCCACAGTGCGCTCACTGGCAGCATACCGGGGTGACTGGGGGCCGGCTGCTGCTATTTGATGTGAGGTTTTGTGATTATCGCCCCACTCCACATCAGTTAGCGGCACTTCCTGGACTCACTCCCCAAATGTTACTGCAGGAATGATTTTCAATGATATCCCTGTGAGTCGCATGGTGTGACCCATCTATTGTGTAATCTTAAAGGTCCTTCGTGTATCTGAGGGTATTGGGATGTTGATGTCTCTCTGTTATGAAGAGTAAGTCCTCAGTCCTGTATACTGGATAAGGTGATACTTCACAGTTATTGAAGTACAGGTAGAAATGGCCTCTGGCTGATTTCCAGAGAAGAAAGATACCCGGTCTCGCACACACAGAGCGGTGTGAAACATCACGAGCGCATCTGAGTGTGCGCCATGGTCTCGCACACACAGAGCGGTGTAAAACATCACGAACGCATCTGAGTGTGCGCCCATGGTCTCGCACACACAGAGCGGTGTGAAACATCACGAGCGTATCTGAGTGTGCGCCCATGTGGACATCTGCCTACATCCCTAGAAAAGACAGAACATCCATTTTGAGATTTCTCCTTAAGTAACAAGAAAGACCACCATACGTGAGAATCACACACTTTTTATTTAGTTTTGTCATTGAGTTGTGGGTTGTGTGTCACTCCTCTGGCTTAAAACCTGAGCCAGGAGGGTTATCCTGTTAAGCCCTGGAAGAAGCAGCCAGTACCAACTCCTTCTCAGGTGACTCATAAAATCATCTGGAACTCGCTCAACAGCAGTGGGCCATGATGGAGAAAAAAAAATGGCTGTGCTGATATCAGATGGGTTTAGACCAGTGTTTCCCAATGTGGTCCTCGGGGACCCACAATCAGTCCACTTTTTGCTCCCTTCCAGGAGCTGGGAGCAGAAACCTCCCAGGAGCAAAAATGTGGACTGATCGTGGGTCCCCGAGGACCAAATTGGGAAACACTGGTTTAGTCAAGTGGACATGACTGTGAAGGCAGTCAAATACTCAGAAATCCTGAGAGGTAAAGGCCAGTTCAATGTGGAACACGCGATTTACCAGGGGGAAACTGCTGAAGTTTTGTAAGATCTCCATAACACCTTCTCTGATGAAGAACATTATCTCTATCTCATGAATGATGCACGTGCCCCTGCAAGCATTAGGCCTAGCAATCGTAAACAGATATGATGGTGCTATGTAGCCTGGAGCTGTGCGATTGTATATGTGTGCGAGAATTTCCTTTCAAGCCTACAACTAGCACACACAGATGGTGGAAAAGGATTTTGGATGATGTTGCTCTGTAGTTATAAGGGCGTAATCTACTAACAGAGTGGATTCTGACTGGATGATATCAGCCAAGGGTAAAAAACGAAAGTCAATTTAAAGCCCAAGGTCTGATCTGAACTGGTCTTGTTAAATTTCTGCCTTAGAAGAATGGATATAAGTGAGATGGGGGCAGGTGAAAATCGTTTTAGAATCCTTGGAATGAAATCACACATTGTTAGAGGAAGGTGTCCCCTCAAAGGTGTCCCAGAGTGCCCTGCGGTGGCGGGGG
>JAODKF010000147.1:12315270-12354907 GCA_026779585.1 Mormyrus proboscirostris | reverse complement strand
GGGGGGGGGGGGGGACTTCAGTAGCTCATTCGCTATGGATCTCGTCAGAAATCATTTGCATACGAAGTGATCACAGACACTCACCCCCTTCTTTAAATACGGGCCCAAGCACACACCGTCAGGAATATGACACATCAAATCTCTGCACCCCCCCACTTCCAAAAGCACCACGCTGGTGTGTACTGTACAGGGAGGGGCCACCGTGCCTTCCCGCATGCTAATGGCTGAACACCCCTCCCCCTCAGAATCGGATCGACGTCCATAACACACGACACCTGTGTCCTTCCAACACGTGCCAGACCCCCCCCCCCATGCAGCTAACTACAGCTTCTCCTGGGGGAGGGGGGAGGCAATCCCTTGACGGCAGCCTCCCCCGCACCCCCCCTGCCCCTCGCCTTCAATGAGTTATAGCAGATGTTGAGCTGTGGGGATGCACACCTGGACTGGTCTTAGCCTCGCTGCCCCACACCGACCCATATAGCTCCCTGAGCCCAGCCCGGCCTCCACCCCCTGCCCCCGCCAACTCCACCGCCGAAGTCAATCCCCGGCAAGTTCTATCGCGGGACCCCTCAGAGGCTCACCGTGGCCCAGCGGGCACCTGGCAGCCGGCCCAGATGCCCAGGTCAGTGCCCAGCACCTGGGCAGACGGTCACATCGCCTCGTCACAAGATGTGGGATCCTCCTCGTCATCAAGACGGGCCGCAGCGACGGCTGAAGTCTGACAGACTATTTACTAGGTTAGAAAACCTCAAAGGTAATGAAACTGAAGACTGAATACCCAGTACGTAGCCTTGTTTGATAATACTACCTGCTTACTTTAAATGGTGTCCCAGTGTTTACGTTGCTTTTAAATTTGAGCTCCATCAGATCGGGTGGCAATACAGAGAGAGGAGCATCTACAGCAGATCAAATGGAAACTCTGCACCCCGATGTTTCTCAGTGACGAGAGCCCATCACACACTGCTGTCAGGCTGCCAGAAGTCTACTTAAGTCATTGATCAGTCTGAGAAATTTCCCTAGTGTGGTTTTGGACCAGTTAGGTCAATCAATCAGCAAAGAGCCTGATATGCTTGGTGGCAGGACCTAGAGGGAGGGGGGAAATCAGAGTGGGCCGGGTCCCCTGACCCTCGGAGTGCCTCGTTGTGGGACACGCAGCTGCAAGCAACAAAACCAATTCTGCTGCAACCGGACATCTTCAGCTATCAGTGGGATATATGATTTCTATTCAGGATACTCCACAGAAAAGAGAAATCCCTGCTGGAGCTGAGAGCAGGGAAAAAAAAAACATCACTTGAAAGTGGAGTGGCAGACCAGGTGCCCATTAAGACGTTTAATTTATAAAATCTGCAGAGAGGCAAGGTCAGCGAGTGGCAGTTGTGAACAGGGATCCATGTCTTTGGCCAACAAGCCAGTGCAAAGCGAGTGCTGCTTTCAATCCTGCATTGCCTCTTCTGACGGTGTCACACAAGGCTTCTACCACTCTAAGCAGCTAAAGTGGGTTTCATCTTCCGTCGCTTTATCTCAAGCTTTCAGGGGTATAGTTGCCCCACCCCTGGACGGGCGCTGAACAGGGTGTCAGAACACAACCCGAGAGAGTTGATCCCAGCAATAACTGGGTATCACGCCATAAAAGGCTTTAACAGTCCCATATGCTCATCTTACAATAAAAACAAACAAACAATGGCAATCACTGATAATGGAGCCATTAGGACCAATTTCAGTCTTTTAAAAGGCATAAACCTGAAGGCAGGCAGAGCAGTCTTTGGCTTTAATAGTTCTCTCAGGCAGAATTATCTTACCCCCTGCCACACACCCCCACTCTAGCCTGTCTCTTTTATCTATTTTTTCCTTGACTTTTTTTCTGAATCTCGAAAGGTCACCCTTTTATGCATTGGAGTTGATTTCCAAAGCAGGATGTGGGAGCATGCTGGCTGCATGTTTGACTGCGAGTGTTGGCCAGCACGGCTCCGCCAGCTTAGCCCCTCAGAATTCTCCCAAATTTGCCTCCCTTCAAGCAGAGACGCGATGACTAATGCAGATGATGTAAATGTTGCGTGGGGACAAAAAAAAAAAAAAAAAAAAAAAAAAAAAAGGGCACTGAGGCAACAGGCACAGAGGAGGCCAGCGTGCATTTTGTTAAAGTTACAGCGCAGAAGTGTGTGCGCCGTCTTGCCACTGAGCTTACACTGTACATCAGAAGAAGCTGGCAGCTGAAAAATGGGAACAATGAGACACATGGATGTATCATCAGCCACCCTGTTAGCTAAACTCCTGTCTGAAAAGTGCTAATTTGTCCTCCAAGTCGACTGTTGATAAAACACATTTATTTCTGCTCTCTTTTTCTCACCTCTCGTCTGTTATCTCGAGTTAATTAGCACTATCAGTGGGGAAAAAGTTTAGGTCACCGATTTAAGACTGCTACGTAGATATCAAACAAAAGTTTTATTTGGACAAGGATATCTCACATATGCTAATTTATGGGCAATAAAGAAAAATGCAAATCCAAATTTTAAAATTATGAAAATAATTGAGACTTTCTCATCACTAATTCAGGACAGATTGCGGATCAGCACTGATAGCGGGGCTGAAGCCTGAGGGGCGTTAGCATGCGGCTAGCGGCATGGCGCGCTGACGGACAGCACGGCGCGCAACGTGACAGTGATCGAGGCGGCGTTGGCACCCTGCGCTTTCCTGAGTGGCACAGGCTCTCAGCCCGTCTCTCCGCCTGTCACCCACAACCCTCTCCCGCCTCTCATGTTTTCCTTGAGCCAAGCGTTCACTTTTAATTTGAAGACCCCTGCACTTAATTGACATGTTTTTCTGCGTGCTTGTTTTCCTCCTGCTTGTATTATTCTTATTTTATAGGAGGAGACTGCGGGCACAGAAAGGTAGAATAAGAAGGCAGATGCTAGCCGATATGGCCTCACAGTCACAAACAGGAAGTTTACATGTACAATACCAGCTTCTAAATTTATGTGAAGGTCATATGACCGACCATGTGGGCCATCACATGGCCTGCTTAAGCTGTGCCATTATGCTAGAAAGCTTTGGAATAGACGCATGTTTAGTTCTCATTCCCTGCCTCTCTTCCCCCTCCAACGTTTGCTCGATGCCTTGATCCAAATGGACTGTTGGCTACCAGCACTACGAGCTATTGGGACTTCCATAGAAACGCAAAAGCTACCAGGAAAAAGGCGGCATACTAAATCTCACGAAGTCGTCTGTTTCTATGAAGTAGACGATTCCTGATAACATTGCAAGCTGCTCCTGATTTCACATTCTAATGTATCATTAACATATCTTTGTATCTGGCTCTCTGCCATCGTTGAACAAGCAGGGACCAGATTAGCTAGTTGTTGCACGTCTGAAATCTCCCAACAGCACATGGTGGTCAAACAGCCTACGGTGCGACTTCACATTAAACGGTTGCACACAATACTATTAGCGTGTTTTACTACATGTCCGCTTTGTTTAATGTCAGATTCCCTTAAAATACAGATAACATTCTACATCAGGTGTTAAATCATTCCTGAAAATATCCAGCGGTATGGAACATTTACTATATGAATAAACAAACACAATGCAGAAATCGTCCATTTCTTGAAAAGGAAACTAAGTGACCAAGTGACAGAAGGACAGATGACAAGAGAAGGAGGAAGAACAGCACCTGGATACTATCTGGCTCTGCCATTGTACTCCCATCTCCATCGCTCTCTCACAACTTTAATTTCCTTTCAAGATGGCATTATCAAAAGACAAGGGTTAAGGAGCAACCCAATTCAATAACCATCGCAGCCGTGCTATCTTACTGCAGGAACAAAGAGCCAATGAAACGAGCCCAGCACGCATTATCTGCCGCAACGCCATTATTCTGCTTTTAGAGAGTTTCTGGGATAAAAGGAACTAATTGTACCGCTCGTGAAGTTGGGGGGGGGGAGAGAGGGGGTGTTACAGCAGCTCACATGGAGCTGTAAAACAAAGCATGGCCACATTGACAAAACAGATAGAGTTTGATTTTTCAATAAGGCACCTTACTTTGTAGGATAACATTACAAAAGTGACGTGAACTCAAGGCTAGTAATTGCAGCACATTAAAGCTCCTTGAGTCTAAGAGAACGTCACTCCATTCAAGTCACAGGCTTAGCTTTAATGCAGAATTAAGACAAATTATTTACCACCGGTAATTTAATATAATTCACCCTCTCCCCATCCGATTCATGGTACTTGCAGTAGCTGTGATTATAATATTGCTTTATATATTGTTCATATACATTTTGCACACCAAGAGATGAGCAGCAGCCAATGCAGCAACGCCTTTTAAAATGAGATTCCGCTCCAGGGTAAAGTACCGCTGAAGGTGAATCACACCTTCAGTTTGCACCATATCAGCTTCTGTTGCATACAGTCTCCATACACATGAGGCTGCGTGATATAATCATTTCTGAGAATCTGCAGCTGATTTGCTTCTAAATGTACATGTTCTGAAGAGAACTGCACTTTCAGTCACATGGCCATTTTAGCAGAGATAATTCCCATTTCTTACATGCACTGCTAGCAAAATTAATTTGCAATGAAACAGAAACACAGCTAGTGTAGCTGTGTGTTTTTTTCCACTTCTATGGAAAATAAATACAATTTTACACCCATTCCAAATAAATTTGATAATCCTGTGTAAGAAACAGGCTTAAAAGCATTTCTCTGAATTTCACTTGTTGTACAGAAAAATAACTCGAGTAGAATAAATTTTGTGGATACTATTGTTCCAAAACCTGTCTGTGTATATTTTTTACGATACAGCTCTATCATTTAGGGATGACATCCCACCCAGGGTGTCACACACCAGCATTGGGCCCTGCAATTGTCTCGAGCCCCCCTGTCCAGGAGAGAAGATGGGTGGATGGACTAAGGGCCAAAATAATGTAAAATTCGAAACCTTTCAAAGATTACAATACGCAAAAAAAGCAACAGCACTGAATCTATACTGGGATTTTAAAGAAATTCGTGCAGAGCTGCCCCCCCCGGCATCGCGAGCAGAGATATGCAGTGGGATGCGTTGCCTCTAAAACTTCAATGGCTGTATTCACAGGCGACACTCATCATGCTGTTTCCTTTATTAAGGCTTCATGGAAGCGGTATCATCCTGTCGTGCATTGTTAAGCTTCTTCATGAATCACACATTACAATTCTAATCTGGCACATTTTAGAACAGACCTGTGAGTCACGGAAGGACCCCTGTGCCCACTGCTTGATTTCCATTATAACCCAAACAAGGCTGATATTCCATTTAGATAAGTCTCCGCCCCAAACGCACTCAGGGACGGCGCCGGCGCCGTCTCATTTACTGTGACACAGAGGACACAAAGGTGGCGGTGAATGGTTCCCCAGGCGGTTAAAAGATGGGGAGCCCTGAATATGGGGCACAGCAAAATCGAATGAGCGGGAATGGGATGGAGTGTCGCTCCGGCCTGCAGTTGTGCACTTCTTTAAATTACATTTGTTAAATAATAAAATCCAGTGTGGGGAAGAGGAAAGCAGCCAACACTGTCGATAATGAACAATTATGTGAGCCCTGTTCCCTGAATTTGAGATTAGCCCTGATGCTAAAAGGACCAGCACCAGTCAGAGTGATCCAATCTCACTACAGCTGGGGTTTTGACATCCCAGAATATTATATTATATTGCGTATGTGGCAAAACAGCTTCTGTCTCCAAAGCCATATAATCGTTTTAAAAATGTCAGAGATATTAAAATGATGGGTGATTCGTTAAAAGACGAGGACAGGGGAAAACCAAACAAGAATTAAAGTTCAGATCACTATACACACTCAGAATTGGACTAATTTTAATGAGAAAATAATATAACCAATACTTATATAAATTCTGGACGCGTAAAAAAATATATGTGTTTACCGTGTTCTGGTAATCTGCTAACCGCTAATTAGCAAAACGAACTTTTTTGTTAGCAGATTAGCATAAATCGACTAACATTTTTCTGCAGGTAAAGTAAATAATGTTTAACAATCAAAACGTTTGTAAGCCATATAATCATACATTTTTGGTCCTGTCTGTTATGAGCATGTCTTCAATAGTCTATCTGGCACACTATTCGCTGACTACATGTAAACACGAGATATGACTGGACAACACAGAAGCAGCTTAGCAGCAGACCACTGTAGTTCAGTTGACATTACAGTCTTAAAAGCTGATTTATACTTCAGTGTCAATTCAATCCCATAGCAGAGGCATAGTTGTGTAACCTACATCATAGGCTGATGTGTACCTCCACAGAAAAGTAATTACGCATCGTAGTGATACAAACCTCAACAACTGTGATCGTTCCATTTATTATACCAATTATAGATCAGCCTTAACAGTGTCTGAGGCAGCGCATGTTATTGTATCATTTGATCGTGACATGCTACCCTTTTCTGGAAAGCTCTATGTTTAAAATTTAAATTTCAGTCTTCAATGTATGTTTTAAATGGTTTCAGAGCCAAAAACCAAACCAAAGCTAAATTCATACAAAAAAGTTTGTGCTTTACAGTTCTTGTTAGCTACCACAATTTTTTTTAGCAGATTATCGGTTTAGTGTTATCAAACTAAACTTTGGAGTTAGCGGATTAGCAGTTACTGAAACGTTTTGGCTAGCTGTACCCACCAGTGATTAAAAAATCTGATTGCCGTTTTTTTAACATATAACCCTGCCTTTTGCAAGTTTAATTGTTTTATATTTCTTTCTTGATATTCTTAGAAGTTAATACCCTTCAATACTCTACTAAAACCCATTAACATGCAGCCAAAAACGTGCATTTATCATCATACTGACTTTGGGCAAATCTATAGACAAAGTCCAGTAGCCCGGGCCTGACCTCAAACCCTATTACGCTCCTATGGTGCAGATGCAGAGATCAGCCTAGGATGGTGCTCAAGACAGTGACATTGAACCTGCCTGGCTTGCATAAAAGGTGTAACATACGGTGAGAAGCAAACGACCCATTTTGTACAACAAAGACTCTGAGAGAGTCGTCAATTGGCGCATCACAGCGGCAGATTCATACACCACTGCGGCAATTACCTGCCAAGAGGAGAACCTCGGACAGGCAGTTAGAGAGATCATAACAGAAGCAGGGAAAACGATAAAACCGCACCAGCTCACTAAAATAAATTTCCTGATGTTTTGGCTCGTATTGCCTTGATCAGCGCTGCTGCAGATATAAGAATCTGCTGTTTTTTTCTAGCCGTGCAGATGACAGAGCCTGACTGACAGACTTTGGAATTGCATCAAAAGCAAGAGCCAAGCACAACGCGGTCGGCACAAACGCGCGGCTGTTTGCAAGATCCACAAAGCCAAGAGAAGAACCTCTGAGCGTCTTCAGAAAAACACTTCCGGGACTCGTTGAGAATCACAGATGCGGGAAGAGAGCCCTTCTGTGCGTGACACTGAAGATCACTCCTTCTAGCGCAGTGTTTATGATAACGACACGCTTTCTCAAGCACTGCAACAGGAGGTATATTGTGTCTCTACAGGATACACATACGGCCCTGTAGCTATGCAGAAGCAAAGAGCAATTCAACATATTTTATTTTGCTCCACAAGCAGTCCAATATATGCATTTAAATGACTTGATATGCATAGCAGTATATACATAAAAGAAACAGCACTTAAAAGGGCTTTGACTCTGAAGTAACTAAATCACAATTACAAACACAAAGATACAGCCTCAAAAACGATCACAGAATTGTGTCAGCACCTCAACAAAAGCTGTACATTGTGAGCTTTGCAAAGCTGGAATTTATGGCAGCATTTCCATTCAGAAATGCTTATGTCCAAGGCCAATGTGCAAAGACGCAGCCTGAACCCTGAGAAATGGTAAAAATTAATATGGTCTGATGCATCATCTTTCAACCTTTTCCCAACATCCGGACGTCTGTTGGTAAGGGCAGCCATCTCATGGGAGTCATTCAGTCCGATGATTGCTCTGCATGGTCATATAACATCCAAGAAATACAAGGCCATTTTAAAGGACCAAGCATACCCTATTGTCCAAACGTTGTTCCACGATGATGTTCCCATAATCCAAGATCATAATGTCCTCATATACAGTGCTAAACAAATTTGATAGCTGTTTCATGATCACCAGAATGATGCCAAATGCCTTCCATGAGCTCCACAATCACCAGATCTAAAGATTATTGGACCATTATGGGAAGCAGTGCAAAGTAGATCCTTCATGCTTCAGAGAAATGGATGTTCATCCAGTTCATTTTCCCCTACACATAGTTCAGGATTTGTATGATGGCATTCC
Source organism: Mormyrus proboscirostris (assembly GCA_026779585.1). Lineage (NCBI taxonomy): Eukaryota > Metazoa > Chordata > Actinopteri > Osteoglossiformes > Mormyridae > Mormyrus > Mormyrus proboscirostris. The sequence goes on along the minus strand of JAODKF010000147.1, from coordinate 12,346,602 downwards.
AAGAAGGGGTGAATCTCTTCTGAAGGCAAAGGGTGGACCTTGTTATTACTGTAGGTGTTTCCACTGCTTTCCATATGTTTTTATAAATTAACAGTTGCTAATATGTTTTAAAACTACCCTCAAGAACTCAAGAACAGGCAGTCTACTACTAATGCCCATGGACAACATATTTTGTGTTCAGTGTGTTTGTGGGATATGTTGATGCAATCTTGATGAAGGTGTATAGCTTGAATTGATAGTCTGTGACGTTTGATATAGAAAGTGGACATCGTCATGATGATGCGGATGAGTATTACAGTCAGCAGTAGTATGCATTGCATTGCAAACTAAGCACCAAGTGCTCCAAGACCCTGTCTTAGATAAACATTATGCAAAATAGATCTATTGATTTATTTGCAGTATTACTATTAAAAACATTTACTGTCACTATGGGAAGTGGCATACCGTAAATTTAACTACAACCGCTAGCAATAAGACGAAGTTGTCAAGCTTCACTTCCAACTTAACTTGGGTTTATGTCTAGCAAAGTGTATAAAGCCACACCTGCTTACCTCAGTGAAGGCAGCACTCTGTCAAGCCTGAAACAGGTCTCGTTTAGAGTCTGATTGGACGAGTGCTACAAATGATGGATGTGACTTTCCGTGGATAAGCACCAGCTTGGGGCGGATTTCACAAGACCGAGCGGTCCACACTTACTTTATCACTCAGAGAACTTGGTCTAACGAGGCAGCTGAAAAAGTAGGCTCTGCCTGGAGCCCGGTTCTGGCTTGTAGCACACATGCATTCGAGGCCGAACCTGAGCTGGAGAAACTGATCACATGGGCCGATCATTCAAATGGAGTAGGAAGATCCATGACTAACCACTGCTCAGTGAGCGTATGACATCGGGAGGAGAGGAAACTATGAGAACAGTATAGCCTGCAAGTTTTCTTGTACCTGCGAACATTTTTGCCACTAACAGCCTTGTTCAAGGACCCATTAATGATACGATTACTTCACTCTCCATGGGATTTGAACTAGCGACTTTGTAAAACTACTTACCACTGAGCCAAACACATTGGTATGGTTTGCATCTGAGCACTGGATTGTAGTCAAAGCTGAAATTATAAAAAAGCAGAATGCTGTGATTGGTGGGTATCGTAGGAGGTAAGTCAGGGAGAAAGTCTTGGAGCTGATTTCAAACAAGGTGACCTCGTATTATTCAATTCAAGCCTTTCATTTTGTCACATTTTAATATGTAATGGACTTTTGTCTGCCCAAATGCCTCAATGATTTTCTTTAGAAAAATGCTCCATCATGGGCAGGCTGACATCTTGTCTATGAACCCAGTTTCTAAATTATTGCTGATTCTTGCTGATTTTACTCATTTTTTTAGAAAGTGTAATAATACCCATGTCCATACCCTTTCCAAAGGCTTAGAAATACTGGGAAAAAAAAACATTTAAAAAAAAGTTTCAGAAAGTTTACATACATTTTCCTGTAGTCCATTGAGCGATTTCACTGCCTTATTTTCAGGGTTCTGAATTCCCAATGCATGTTTCCAACATTTGATAATATAAAAAAATATAATATAAATATATAATATAAAACCTTTATTGTAATTTTATTGCTAAATTTGATCAAACATGTTTTTCCTCTTTTTCCACTGAATTTTAGCATAGTATTACAAAGGCCTCAGTACAATTATATTAGTAATGCTAAGGCTCTTCAGTTATATCTGATGCTAAGGTTGACTGTAGTATACTGGGAGGAGCCACTGCACAGGAAGTGGCTATCAGTGTGGCCTCACACATTCAGGGCTGTGCGATCGATGGCCAGCTTGGCTCTGAGTCTGTGGATTTCGCGTGTTCTCCCTGTGCCCATCCCAGTGCCCATCCCTGTGCCCATACGGGTTTCCTCAGGGCACTCTACAGACACGTGACTGAGGCAGATTAGTGTTTGATCATGTGTGTCACTGTGTGCTCCCTGTCATCGACTGGCACCTTGCCTTGGTCGTCTCCTGCATGGTGCCCTGTGCTTCTTGCAATAGGCTGTAGACTCACTGAGCCCTGTTAGTGAATGAGCAGTTAAGGAAGATGGATGGATGAACCGGTGAGCAGAATTTTTAAATATCGATAAACTCAAATGTGGAATGTCAGTCTTAGCTCTGAATATTTTGGGCAAGAAAGACACTCAGCATGGACATATTTCAGAGAGATATTCTGGGTGAAGGGCAGGGACAAAGCAAGGCAGGACAAGAGACAAATACAAATACGAAGCATCTGACTCCACTGCTGTAGGTTTTATTTCTGAAACCTTTAGGCTGTGCAGAAACCTCAATCCTTGTCCTTTGGGGAATTTACTTTTTAATGGGGGGAGACAGGCTACACGTTGGCCCCTCTGAATAGTTTGCGAGGAGGGATGGTGGCCCTCGGAAGATGACGCTGCTAAAACGCATGTTGCCCTCCCTTCCACCGGAGGCAGCATCTTCAAAAGCAGGGCGTCCCACCGGGGTGGCATAACCAATCCCACGGTAGTTAATAACGGCTTATGATGGGCTGCTGTGTCACAGCTGAGAATAAACCTGCACAGTGTATTATCCAGGATGTCAGCTCCACTCACGTCAATTAGCAACCCTCTCACGCCGGCCTCCAATATCCCGGAAAGCAGGGGATTAACAGCCATGTGTTATTAAAAAGAGAAAAAGTAGGAAAGCAATCGGCATATCAGGAGGGATGGCTGCACGGCGCGATTTTTAACTCTAAGAGAGGAAGGTTTTAAATGTATGTTAAAGGAATGGAGATACGCTCTCTAAAATGATGGACGGAGCTTTGAAGATGAGAAGAAAGAGGAAATGGTTAATGGAGATACACCGGGGTGAGGTGGGGGGTGATGCATTAAGCGGTCGAGGTGATATGACTGTCATCTCTCCCGTGACGGAAAGCAGGAAGCGCGGCTCTCACGCTGGACGGTGCCGGGGCAGGGAAAGGAGCCGGGGGCAGCCAGCCGCCCCAACATGCTGCACGTCCTGCTTCCAGAGACTTATTTTCCTGCTTTAATCGATGTCACCAAGGAGATGGATGATAAAAATAAAGGTTGTTTAGCTGCACCCCTGACGGAAAAGTCCTGGAGAGCGACAGATGTGAAAACCTGGCAGCGTGTCACACCATTCATTACACGGCAAGACAAAAAAAGGCTGCAGTAACAATTTAGGGCGGATCTGTAAGTACAGGAAGAGAAAAGGCATTCTCTTCTGTAAATATTTTTTCTAATATTTTTTTTTTTTGCGAATCAGTGATAGACGTGTATCAATCAGATTCTCGGAACTTTGAAGGTCTGGATAGAGATTGGGACGATACCACACAAAGGCTCCTTTAGAAAATGAACGTGAACCTTTCCCACACTTGAAATGGACTAGTGCACTGACAGTGTGCTGTTTTGGTTGTTTTTTTGTTCACTTCAGTTAATATTGTCGCTCCATTTTTTGCAGTACTCACAGAGGGGCTTCCACAGCCTAGGGGTGACAGTTAAGGCCACTGCGATATCATGCCGTCTTTTCACTGGATATTTTATTGCCAAATGGCAGAGTAATGCAGCCAAACCTACTGTCAGGACATTTACAGATACTCCCAATTCTTAGAGATAAAAACTAATCACAACAACAGAATAGCACAGAACAGGAGAATTCCATTATTTAGACTTATACAAACTGCAAAAATGGTTCAATTTGTGAAAAATGTCAGAGATACCCCATTAACATATTAACCTTATATATGTTTATCTTTATTATTATCTTTATTGCTCATCGTTAACAAGCCTTTTAAGCTGCAGCTGAAAGTGTTGAAAATGCTTTAGCCAGTTTCCAGCTAAATGCCAGTGTCTCCTGTTGACTGACCGCCATTCCGAAACACTGCTAGCTGACTGATTCTGACACGGTGTGCAGACTGCGACCAGGCGACACCCTTTCAGTCACTGCTCCCCGAGTGTCTCCTCTGCATGTGCCACACACTTTCATATACTGCACATTAATCTGCACCATGACTAGGGCGCAGCAACGTTTTTCATGTAACTTAATAGCTTACAATTAAGACTAACCTGCACCTCAGTCAGAATGCATATTCCTTCATTATATAGAAGACAAACTACTGCGTGGCATTATGGGAGTTTTTTTTGCCAAACATTAACAGTGGTCTTATAAGGCCTTTAACTGTATACAAATTCACCACATTAAATATAATTAAACTCTTTTAAAGGCCGATATGAAAATGTACCTGTAGGACACCCGGTCATTTCTCTGAGCCGCCCACCATGGCAGAATCCGCTTCCTGCACCCAGGCCTAAAAGATGTCGGCGTCAGAACCGATTCTGGTGGCTCGTGTTTGTGAATGAGTCTCGACTAAATGCCAAGCATAGTCGCCTAAAAAGAGGCAATAAATCACAGGCTGAAGGCTGTGAGCTTTGCTACGCCTCCCCGGGCAACGTGGCGCGCCACATACAGCAGGAATCAAATCACATGCACCCTAATGAATATGAGAAGCGTAAATGGATTAATGTCGTATGTGGCGGGTGCAAGCTAGTGGAGATCACCGCGCCGCGAATGTGCGGGCGCAGGGGGCCGCATCCGTCACAGAGCAGGCTGACTGATAAAGCCGCCTGGTAAACGGGGGGGGGCACGGTGTGAGGGGGCTGAAGCGGCTGGGGGGGGCACAAGCCAAACAGGGAGATGACGAGAGCAGAAGAGGAGACAGAGAGTGAAGGAGCGCCACCTCAGAACAGCCACGAAAAAGCTGTGGTGGTACCTGACAAACTGCACAAGAAGAACGTGAAAGACTTGTTTTTTCTTAGTTTTATATATATAAATGTATTACTTTTTTTGTCATTTGTACCAGTGTGTTATCATGTTTCAGAGGTATCAGATGCATGTAGCGTTAGAAAAGAACAGAACAGGACACACTTGTCAGCCCCCTCTTCACATTAAATATGTCCTTGACAATAAGAAGTGTTTATTTTTATGCCACGTATCCGGGGAAATGCATTGCAGCCAATCAGATTCCTTGTCGCTATTCTGGGGCTCCACCCACCGTCTCCGGTGACGGAATGCATCCAGGAGCAGATAAAGCCGTGTTCATATCTTATTTGTCTAACTAGAAGAAACAATCGAGCGCAATGGAAGCCGCGCAGATCTCGCTTTTTGTCCAGGCAGGATGAAAGCAGAGTCAAAGTGCATTCAGCTGTGAGGCACAGATGCAAGGAGACAATATTTGCAACTCCAGAGATGACACTAGGAATCAAACACAGACGGATAAGCGCTTCTGACACGTCGCACATTCATAAAAGCTGGATGGAAATAATTGTGCACTATGGCGCATGACCTTGGAAATAAATGCTTTTAAGCGCTGTTTAGTACATGAAGATGCCCCCACAGGCGGCGGAAAAACAAAGGGAAAATGGAAAAACATGATGCAAAGTAATGATAGGACCTTCCTACACGGCACCGAGTGACTGGCAGAGCAGAAGGAAACACAAACGCAGCCTAACTGCGCTGACAGGAAATTAAAGGCAGCCTTTGTTCGCGCACACGCCACACTCTGGCGGGCACAGGCTCAGTCACCACGCGGGAGCCCAGGACCGTGGAGCGGGGCCTGGGTGCTGGGGAGCAGCTCCGGTCCTCCTCTGCATGCCAGACGAGAAGGCCGCATTCAAACCGCAAATTAACGCTGGCCAGTGCACGGTGGCACTCACACTGCACCCACAGCGGGTAGGGAGGGCGGCGAGGACATCTCTGATTAACAGCCTATTAATGCTGCCATTATTAGTGCGTTAAGCAGAGATTCACAGGACATTATGCAGCTGGCGGACTAATTATTTGGAATATCGGACGAAGAAATATTGGAATGTGCTATTGCGATTTACAGAGGGGAAAAATATTACTCAAAAAAAAAAACACTTATTAAGTAATGCGCAGGGACAAACAGTATTCATCTTGAAAGGAAGCACTCTGAACATTTCCAGAAGGTCCACATAATACCCCCTTCATTGGCGCTGCACTCGCCGTTCCACCCAGCAGGTCACACAGCGCCATGTGGTGTGTCCGGCACAAACCGGATCTCCGGCGGGCCCCTCTCCGCAGGTAAACGGTGACCTGCCGATGGCATGTGATAAGTGCCCCCATGTAGTGCACGCCTGAGAGATCCTGTGTGGTTTAAACAGTGCCCCTCCTGTCCCCCGGGAAACAGACGCCAATTACTCTGGCCTGCCGCAGAGCTCACAGTCACAGTCAGTTAGCGACACAGCTCAGACTCAAACTGACAGCGTGTGGGCCGGCGTGTGCGAGCCCGGCGCGTGCGAACCCCTCGCACGCCTCTGCGGCCAGGACCGTCTGGAGGCCCTTGAGGATATCTAAGGGAAAACTCCCCTTTTTTCTGTCAAGAAAACTAAAATAACAGCTTTCTCGTTTTGTGTTCTTTGTATTGACAAGCCTATAGTCATGGGAGACGGGAGATTAAGGCAGAGTATGTGCTGCTCATTACTGTTGACGGCAGGTAATGCATGATAACACCTGCTCAGCCAAACGTCCTTTCAAGTTTACCTTTTATTTGTGCCTGTGTTTGCTTACTAGAAAATGTGAAAAACAGTTTGCAAACATACTTCCCTCAATAATTTTTATATCTCCAGTCCGGGATTCTTTACAGCAACAAGAGGGGGGAACAAAAACACAAATCTACAGGACACTTGAAATCCTCCTGTGTTGCTTCATAGTTCTGTGGGAATGTTTTTGATTTCCCTCTTCAGTATTCCCCTTCCGAGAGAGCCGGAGAGGATGCAGGCTTTGCAAGACAACAGTGTTTAAAGTCTGCGGCTCGTCTGTCAGGAATCCCCCATGTTGCAAGAATCTCATTATCTACAAACATCGGCAGATCAGAGAGTACAGCAGCTGCGGGGGGGGGGGGGGGGGGGGGGGGCTTGGGGGCTGGTTCCATAAAGACGGAAGTAATGTGCTCAAGCGGGTCTTATGGGACCAGCGTCACATGACTAGACTGTGAGGAATACCCTCCTACACTGGTAATTAACTTCCAGCCATATGATTTATTGGTGCGTAGGGAGCATGGGGGGGGGGGGGCATTTCAGCTCCCATGGTGATTCTGCAGCCCCACCCCCACGCCCATGGATCCGCCGAAAGCCCGCTGTCTTGGCTGATAACAACATGCAACATTTATGAAGGAGAGAAGGGATCAGGCTGAATCACAGCACAGTGCAGGCACCAATCAGCAAGCAGGGCGCTCATTAGAATGGCCTGTGTGTGTGTGTGCGTGTGTGTGTGTGTGTGTGTGTGCGTGACTGCGTGACTGCGTGTGGGTGTGTGTGTGTGTGTGTGTGTGCGTGCGTGTGTGTGTGTGTGTGTGTGTGTGAGAGAGAGGGGAGGGGGTAGGTACACCTTATTGGTCTGGGGGGGACATTATTTCACTGCAGCAGGTCTGGGTAAGAAGGTCAAATAACAACTCAACAGTAACTATAACTACAACCTACCTGTAATCAGTACATACAGGACAATATGACACATAGTAAATTTACTTACACGAATTTACATGAATACAGACCGGCTATGGAGGTGGATGGCGGTGACCTGGAAGGGGCCCCAGTGATCTGACCCCCAGCTGCTTGTGTATAAGATGCACTGAATACTGGGTTTGAAACATAAGCTTTTCCCCAGTATTTTCTTGGGACCCGCTGCCACTTAGGGCTGCTCAGTGTCTCCACCATGGTCATCATCTCCCATTCCCCCATCGTCATGGACCTATGGGTCTGATTGGCTGAAGCTGTTACCCCAACCACAGCCCCACCTACCCCCCTCCGCCAACTTATCTAAGTTTCAGGGTTTGTATCATACAATATTAGAAGGCGTGGCGGTCAAAGGACTGCACCTGTGAGGCAGAGAAGCAGCTATTGTACCCTAGGGCCAGGTGCTCAGCCAAAGCGGCTTCATCCAGCAGTGTCACACTTCCGGCAAGAAGGCAGACGGAGGACCTGCCAAGCCGGGAGACGCCCATGTGCCTTTTCTGTCAGGCACCTCGACAGGCACCTCGACAGGCTCCCATGGAAAACCGGAGGCTTAGCGCCCAGGGGGAGCCGTGCAGAGCATTCACACGCAAACTCCAGCTGCCGTAGTCCGTGCCAATATTAGCAAGGCATGCAATTAAGGCTGGATCAGCCATTTTTTCATTAAGGATGCTACTAACGATGTAATGATGCAGTTTGGCAAAGTCCCGGGAAGCTGACAGAGGCGCCGGTTTCGTCAGACCGAGGACTGAATCCACGGCTTGTTATTTCCAGCCATTGTAGGTGATTCTCTCCTGAGAGGCTCATCATGCAGCTTATGCAACATTATACTCAGTTACGCAGCTTAACGTCTGGCGAATAAACACTAGCACCTCATCCTAATGCACAATTTCAGGGTATCTGCCGGGAATGAGCACCCCACCCCCAAGCAGAGATCCCTGGGTGTCGACGATTTGAGGGGGGCGTTTCCGTCACTCACTGAGCGTGAGAGTATGTGAGTGACATATGCTTCTGAATCGGGCTGAAGTGCGAGCGAGGCCAGCATCCTCCGCCTCACGTCTCAGGGCTGGTGGCGTGAGTCATCGCGTTGAAATGCAGACGGGAGAGGCGGCGATGACACGGCGCGGCACCCACCAATGGCGGCGCGGCGTTCAGACAGGCGGCCTCCCCTGCAACAAGTGCGTCTGCGTACTCCCAGAGGACTGAGACTGACTGACATTGACTCTGCGTACTCCCAGAGGACTGAGACTGACTGACATTGACTGGGAAGGGAAAACAATGACGGCGCATTATGATCTGAAGGCGAGCCGTTTTAATTAAAAGGAAAGTTACCGGTGTGACTCAGAACTCGGGAAAAAAGTGCCGAATGTTAATATATCACCTTGTTTTGTGATTGTCTAGTGATGAAGCAAGTAGAATTTTATGCAGTAAAGAAGGGAGAGCAGGGGAGTGTGTCCTGAGCACGCTGAGGCGTATCTAACTCCCCACATCACCTCCCTCTGCATTGGCCACCTGCCACATGCTCTGTGCTGTGTGGCACCTGAAGATTTCGCATCCAGGACGACGGAGACCCCCCCCCTTCCCTCCGATTTCGGCCTTGGCACCCTCAGAGCCCCCAGTGCCATCGCAGCAGACGTACATCGGCTACCCCTGATACGCTCCCACGAAGCAGCCGCTGCCGTCTCCTGCCCCCACGTCCAGGGAGCCCGCAGAGATCCTCTGTCCATCAGCGTGAGCCAAAGCTCCCAGATGGAATTTAATTAACGGTAAAGTGAGCAGGTGGACAACAGCTCAGCGTATCTGCACTGTTTGCCATCTTCCGCCGACGGTCATTAAGCGAAGCTTTGGGCAGCGAGGTGAGCTCCTGTCCGTGATGCTGTCAGCTCGGTGGAGAACATCACGCAGGCAGCACAGAGATGTGCTGAGACTGTGCTACTGCTGAAGCTGAAGATGAGCAGCTTCACGGGGCACAAACCGCTGGTTCTGTGAGCTTCTTGTAACAAGATCCCCTTCCCTAACAGCGCCGTCTCCCTGTAGCATTGGCCACTATCTGCTTCCCATCCTACACAAACGATGAGGTAACCAAAGGGCTCACAGGGGGGCAGAAAGGGTGGCCGTTAGGGTGATTCCAAGGGCCCCAGAGTGACAGTGGCGGTAAAAATTTGGAACACAATTGGATTGGTCTGGACTGAGGGTCCAGTATGATATCATAGCTTTCATGGGTCACCTCTGCCAACACAGAACAGTCTGAGCAGACCCAGCGTACTGGGAGTCAGGGTTTCTGCAATTAAACATGCTTTGCTCCCTCCGAGTGCCCTGCTAGACAGTCCACATTTTCGCTCCCCTCCAGCTCCTGGTAGATAAATGGGGGCTTAGCTTGAGTCTGGCAGGCCTGAGACTTAGAAGAAGTCTTTAGTTAACTATTACAGAAAGTCAGCAAGAAAAAGCTGCTAGGTTCAAGGCTGGTAGAACTGAGTTTATTAATCAAGAATTAGGCGAGCATGGGAACAAAAGGTCCAACTGCATTTCCTCTCTGCAGGGACTGCAGCACTGTGGCACAAACCATGGAAAACACAGCAAGCTATGAAAGGGCAAGCTCACGAATCCCCTCCCAGTCCCAATTCAGGCACGCTACATAGCAGAAACCAATTAACAGTTAACATCTGTTGTTTCTGCATTAAAAAATCAAACCGCACATTTGCTTGAGACGGCAGATGTATAAACTTAACATGAAGTTTACTCGCTCTAATTTGTAGGTCTGTGGAACATCTGGGGAAGTCAAAACAGTAACTTAGAGGATGAGCAAATCTGTGGGGACGCTTTTTGTGTGTGAGTATGTCTTTGGAGGAAGAATATTCATTCTTTCTGGTTAACGCACAGCTTTTGTCTGGGGTGGGGGGGGGTAATGAAATGACAGTGATACATATTCAGGATTTGGACTTGAAGGCATTTCTCTCCTGTAAACCCCCCCCGTGCATTACCAAGTTGGTACGCTCCTGGCAGGGACCATGCTGGTGTCACTGAGCTGTGTGAGAGGTGGCTTTTTATACTCCCGTGATGGCGATGATTTTCCGCCCATCTGTGTTTTGTTACTGGATGCTAGGGGGCGATAGAGGGTCAGTGCCACACCTGCCCAGGTGAGCTGAGTGCCCCCTCCTGCAATGCTAATTACACGGCATCATGTGCGGAGAGGAGGTAATGATGTCAGCTGCTGAACGGGGTTTGCCTTCAGCGTACGTCAGCACAGCCTCACCTGTGTCTTTGGGCGCCATATTGCATGGTGGCTATCATTCGTTAGCACGGATTTGATTGGTTTAAACACAGATTTTGTCTTGCAGAGTACTAATGATTCAGGTCCTGAGAATTTACCTGGGAGACAGGATAGCTAATACTGCATTAGGTGTATTTTATATTTGGTAATGCTTAACATTAACTACACCATCATAATACATTCATAGAACATTTATAAGCAGCATGAAAGTACACCTTCAAATCCTAATATACTTTAACGGATTTAATATACATTAATAAGAAATATTATAATCATATAATAATATAACATTTGCTATTAAGGTATATTGAAGCTGTTAAGGTATATTAGGATGTTAAGTTATGCAGTTAATGTACAGCGCTACCTTATATTGATATAGCGAGTGTTTATGTCCTAAGTGACATACAAGTGAGAAAAGACTGTTCAGCCACTCGTGGTATTTGAACCCACAACCATCCGTAACCGGCTGAACAATTCACTCCCGACATATTGCATATTTAATAACGATATCATAGAATTAATACTATGATACATATTTAATAAATGCCATTCATTAGCAGAAGAAATGAACATGAAAAGTTTGTATTGTAAGAAGCTTTGTGAGGCATTCACTGGAAGGAGAAAACCAGTGTGATCTAAACTGCAGACTGGTGCCAGTGGCAGTGTAGTCAGACACAGATGGTGCGGAGGGCCAGTTAGGCGGCAAGACCCAAATCCCAAATCATCATCTGCTGTGCCCTGACTCAAAGAAAGCAGAGACTCGCGAGGTGTTTCTGTGACTCATGGATGGACCAGGTGTTCGTTAAACTCATGGGAGTTTTATTTACATAGAAAGGTTTCGAGGGCAGAACGAAAAATGATTGGTTCAAAGAGATAACCAATCGGATGGTAGAGGAGCTGGGTCCAAGCAACTAGAAGAGGCAGGACCAACCAATCACATTTCTTGGACCCATATCCTCTGCATGACGAGCATGTACTGGCTGCCAGGGGAGGCGGGGATAAGGAGATGGTACTAAAGAGATTTTCGGCAGGCCGGGACCCAAGATCCAGACTGACAGAATGGGTGGAGGTGGGGGGGAGGGGGTATATACCTCAACCTAGCTGGAGTGAAAGCAGTCAGATGGTTCATTAAAAACCTGTATAACTTGGGGAAAACAGAGAGGCTTTAAAAAAGGTTCCACTTAAGACTTACTGGGGGGGGGGGGGGTTGATTTGGCTGCACATGAGCCTCATGGGTAATCCATGAAGCGTGACTCTGATAGCCAGCGCGTCATCCTTTACCTCCGACTGCATTACTCTCTCTCTGTTTTCACCCTCGGTGTCGAGACCGCACTCCGCCAAGCCAGCTCAGCACGTTATGATCACCTTGGAGAATAGCGGGGGAGCCCAGGAACGGGATTCCCCCCCAGGCCATACCGCTGGTACATCCCTCCCAGATTCCCCATTAGCAGCAGTCAGCCATGAATATGAAGCAGTCGTGAAGATTCCAGATCCGGCGAGGAGGCTTAGCACCACCATCCCTCTGCCTCTGCATCCATATTCATGCCATTCTGGGTATTTTCCACTTAGATTTTTTCAGCGTTAAGTAGCAGACTCTGTGTTTGCTGCCGAATGACTTTGCCGGCTTCACCAGAGATTCTCCAGACCCAAACCTGCCTTAGGTTTTGTTTTGTTGTGTTTTGCTTGTATTTTTTATACGTTAAACGATACTGACAGAGGATTCGAACAGTACGAACCTTCGGGGAGAAACTGACAGCCATCTTTGTTTAATTTTCACACAGCTTTGAAATGCAGCAGCGTGAGAGAGAGAAAGAATGAGAGAGAGCGAGAGTGCAGCATTTCAAACAGAGCAGGAGCGCATCTCTCCGTGGAAAATCACCCTGCGTGTAGCTCCATGGCGAGACATTTCATAACTGGGCAGATCTGCACTAATGGCTTCCCACCTTGTCCGTCTGTAGGACTATGCAGAGAAAGGAAAGGCCGTCACCAAGGCCCTGGAGGACCTGAAGGCTAATTTCTACTGTGAATTATGTGACAAACAGTATCAGAAGCACCAGGAGTTTGACAACCACATAAATTCCTATGACCACGCTCACAAGCAGGTAAGCACACGTCCGTCCCCGGGATTTACGGGAACAGGGGGTTGGATTCAGGCCAAGAAGGAGGCTACAATATGCTGGTGACCAGGACTGACCAGGTTGCTTTGCGAAATGGGCACAGTACAACAGGGGCACTAACCCCGGCTGAAAGCTGATTGGCTCCTTTACCTGTCACTCACCAATTCAAAACATATAATTAGCTAATGAGGTTGGCCCCTTTCTCTGAATTATGGCTCCTCTTACGTCCCCCACCTTTAAAAATCCTAGGATCACCCCCGACTGGATTCCTGTAATCAAACATGCCCTGCAGTGTCCCACCCCCTCCCCCACTGCTGCAGGCAGCCACCTGCTGTAGATGAATGTGAGCTTAGTTTGAAGCTGGCAGGTTAAAGACCGAGAAGAGGTCTCCGGTTCCACCGGGTACCCTGGGGAACGGAACCCTCAAGTTCGTTTGGGACACCTGGGTCTCTGCTCTTCCAGGAACATTGAAAGTTACTACAGATGTCCCCACTTACCTCTGTCTAGGGGGGTTCAGGGATAAAGATATTTGGATAAAAATGTCCCCTATGTTTTATAATAAAATCTCTTACAAAAACAATGTATGACTTATGGTAACCTGCCTTTAAATTTAGAAAATGTTCACAGGACACATGGCCTTGTGATGTGGGCTGGACTGGCTGGCCTGTGTGGACTGGCTGGACTGGCTTGACTGGCCCACAGGTGACCACTGAGGAGCCCAGCCAAACTGCTGTTATGACTGCAAATGCAACTGTCCATTAATTTTTCAGCTGGACTGGAAAGATGACCTGAGTTTGTAAGCAGGACACAAATTGGGCTTTGGTTTCCAAGTTGGACCCTGAATTATACATTAATTTGTAAGCAGACTACATAATTGAACCATAGATTTTTTATTTCTTCACAAACTACAACAAGACAAAACCAATAGCCAGTATAAACAATGTTGTAAGGCACACTAAAGAAAATAGCAACAAAAAGAGAATAATAATGAATTATAACGATGAGTGTGATCTTTGCAAATGAGAGACGGTACATGCAGTTCATCACGGAATAATGACCAGCAGCACTGGCCAGTGGCATATCTGCCCTCTGTTCATTCTGGGGGAACGTGGAGGAAACAAGGAGAGAAGATAAACACAAACATGAGAGAGGCGGGAACGGAATGCGCAAGCAGAACTGCTAATGTGTGTGAATAAGAAGCTGCATAGCTGGCCTCTGTGAAGGATGCGACCGCCTGCCTCACCGTCACTGTAGACCCTAGTTAGTAAGCTGGACTCAGATATCAGAGCTTAGTTTGTAGGCAGAACACATAATTGGACCTTATTTTGTAAGCTGCACCCAACATTGGACCTTGGTTTGTAAGCAGTCAACACAACTAGACCTTATTTGGTAAGATAGGCCCAACAGTGGACCTTAGTTTGTAAGCAGGCTATATAATTGGACCTTAGTTTATAAGCAGACTACATAATTGGACCTTAGTTTGTAAGCCGGCTATATAATTGGACCTTAGTTTGTAAGTAGGTTACATAATTTGACCTTACTTGTAAGTAGGCTATATAACTTGACCTTAGGTTGTAAGAAGGCTAATTAATTTGTCCTTAGGTTGTACGATAAACCCAACATTGCACCTAAGTTTGTAAGCAGGCTACATAATTGGACCTTAGGTTGTAAGATGGACCAAATACCGCGCCTCAGTCTGGAAGTGGACCACATCAGTGCGCCTCAGTTTGCAAGCGGACCACATCACTGCGCCTCGGTTTGGAGGCGGACCACATCACTGCGCCTCGGTTTGGAAGCGGACCACATCACTGCGCCTCAGTTTGCAAGCGGACCACATCACTGCGCCTCAGTTTGGAGGCGGACCACATCAGTGCGCCTCAGTTTGGAGGCGGACCACATCACTGCGCCTCAGTTTGGAAGCAGACCACATCAGTGCGCCTCAGTTTGCAAGCGGACCACATCACTGCGCCTCGGCTTGGAGGCGGACCACATCACTGCGCCTCGGTTTGGAAGCGGACCACATCACTGCGCCTCGGTTTGGAAGTGGACCACATCAGTGCGCCTCAGTTTGCAAGCGGACCACATCACTGCACCTCGGTTTGGAAGCGGACCACATCACTCCGTCTTATTTTATAAATAAGGCCTGGATTTCTGGCCTGGCTCTCAGGAAGCCATTTTATAAGTTATTCCTCTTCCAGTTCAAGTTACTCAACTTCTGTACCTTTTCAGAATTTTAAGTAATTTAAAATCTATCAAAATACAGGAGGTCCTGTCAAAGAAAAATAACACATGACAATATACACACCACGGACGGCGGCAGGGGGGCAGCCGGAGAGAGTCACGGCAAACCGGAAGCGGAGTTGGGACACGTGATAATTCTCTAGGGTGAATTGCTTTTGTGGCATTATGGGGAAACTGAAGTAAGAAACACAATTTAAGCGAACGAGGTAGACAGAGGAAAAGCAGTCAACTGGCCATATGGGACTCGGGCGCTGTGGGGCAATCGCAGGTGATTTCTTTTTACACGCCGTTCCTGCTGTGAAAAGCTTCTAGAAGATGAGTCAAGCCGCTGGGGATGATACGTGTGACGGGTCCCCACCTTTTCTCAAGCTTTAAAAAGAACAGAATGCTCCTTCAGCCTGGCAGGCGCCGTAGACACTGAGCCGAATCGCTGTTTACACGCCTATGCAAATGGGCCATCTGCCTGCTCCGAGTCCGTAGGGTGATGATCAGCCGACTTCCTGGCCCTCTGACCCAGCCCCCGACATTTGTTGAACCCCAACTTCTGTGCCGTTTTAACACCATAACCATTTTACCATCCCAAATGATGCAAAAACGTGGTTGGCGAAACATTAAAGTCCACGGCACGGACAGAGTTCATCTCACAAAGGAAACTGTAAACTACTGCAACATGCAGAATACTGCTGCCCATATCCTTTTACAGGTTTGGGATTTTAATGCACTTTATAAACCTTTTCACTCAGACACTCACCCTGTTCCTTTCTCTGGTTAAAATCTACCCCCGATAACAATCTGTTGCAAATTAAATAAATGAATGCACCCTGGCATTGCTGAGGACAACATTTATGGGCTGAAAATTACGTATCCTCATACTGAAAATAGTGAAATACACACACTGTGTGACTTTCAATGCTGATGCAAACTGCTTGGCTGATTGGCGCTAGAACTCCGAGGTGTAAAAACCATGTGGGGCGAGACCTCGAAGCCTCCAGTGATCTCAGCAAGCTGATGCTTCACTGCGCTTTTCACGCGCATGGTGACCCTGCCCTGTCACTGACTGAAATAATACAAAACCTAATGTTCGTCAATTGCTACACATCAGAAATAATTTTCCACAGATCACACTGTCTTCGAATTGCTTTCATCACTGGGAAGTAGAGACTCAGGCTTTGAATGGTTCCTTTTAGCTGCCCGGTGCAATTTTGCTTCTCTGAGACCGAGCCGACATCACAGCACAGCAGAATCAGCAGAGTTCACTTTAAAAGCCCGATTTACATTAACACTCATGTGCTGTGGACCTTGGCTTCCAGTTTACCTTTAGTGCAGCAAGGTGGAGTTGGGAAACAGAGCACAACTGAACCAAATATTATTTTATTTTACTCAGGCAGAAATGAGGTATGCCTCTGGTCAAAATGGCATTTATACAGAAGCTCATCCTAATACCAGTGTTGTCCTACCCATCCAAGATAAGATAAGATAAGATAAGATGATCCTGGTCTGGATGGTCCATGGAGCTCCAGTCCATATAGCTGAGGTACATCCTGGATAGCACACCTGCCCATCGCAGGGCACAGACACAATCATACACTACGAAAAATTTGCCTCACTGCACGTTTTCAGACTGCAGTGAGGCACAGACTGAAACCCACGTGACATGGGATGGACATACAAACACCTCAGAGCTGAGATGGGGTTCAAACCCCCAAACCTGGACGTGTGAGGTCACTGCGGCACCCTTACTGTAGCAAAGCGGCAGCAATCCCCCAGCACGAGCGACACTCTACACCACACTAGAGTAACATCAGAGCTGCAGATTGTGACGGCATCGCTAATCTCCGTTTGCCGGCAGACAGTAAACACAGGAGAGTACTTTCTGACAGAAGTGTTCAGTGAGTGAAGCGGGTGGCTTAATTAGTCTTTATGAGCCATTTACGGCGAGCATCTTCAGAGAAACACGCGCGTTCCGTGAATGCAACCGTTCCTGGGGGCTATCGCACAAGCATGTAAAAACACCCCAGACAATTAAAATGGAGTCTAGAACGAGATTCTCACTTATATATAAATAAAGGGCGGCAGAGAGTGGCATTAGAGCATTTAATTAACATCACTGCCGCTTTTAGAGCGGAAAAAAGAAATTAATAAAGCAAGAGCATGACTTCTTACGCTCTCCGTTCATGTGTTAATTGGAGCCCGCAAATGGATGGGAAGGAAAGGGGGGAGAGCAGAGAAAGGGAGGGGGCGGGCAGGAAGTGAGGGTGGTGCCCTGGACGTGCCACCCTGCAGCTCCTGCCCCAGACCCCAAACGCCAGCCGCCCAGGGTGCTCTGCCACCACTGCCAGTGACGTGTCGACTCCGGATTCTGGATTTAAAATAGTCACACTTTTTTTTTTTTAAAACCTGTTTTCTCCCCAATATTTAGCTACCTCAAGCTACAAAATGACCCGGAAACGTCCAGTTTGACCGCCAAGGCTGCATGTTAACTGCACCTCGATGATGGCTGAAGGCTTGAACTTCCTCTACTAAAGCTCAACACTGCAGCCCTTTGATTTCTCTCATTAGTCGCCCCCCCTCCCAGCTGGCCCTATTTCCTGTCTGTAATAACATTTCTTACCAGTTTTTAGTTAGCAGTAGCCTTTTGTTGATGACAAGTGACAGAAATTGCAAGGTGAGTCCATTAAGAAGTCAATAATAACCAACAGCATCCTATATTTTAGCATTTGCCAAACTTAAACATTTGTTATGTATTCAAAATTTGAGAAATACAACCAAAAGCATATTGCAGCTGTGCAGTGGCTCTGGAAGCAGGAAGGCTGCTGCTCACCAGGGCTGAGGGGGCGGATCCCATCTCCTTTCTGCACAGTTTGCCAGTTGTGTGGATTTTAACCCACAATCCAAAGAGATTTAAGTAAACTGGTGTAAATTGCCCACTGTGTGTGTGTGTGTGTGTATTATGTTTATATTACATTTTGAGGACCAACACAGTGTAAAAAACCTGTTATTTTCATGCTGTGGGGACTTTTTCAGGTCCCCATTAAGATCTGTGAATGCAATGAAAAAAAAACTAAAAATTGCAAAAGTATTTCGTTACTTATGGTTATGGGGGCAGGAGACCCAAAGTGATATTTTGTCATGGGGCCCTGAATTTCTAGGTATGCCACTGTCTGTGCTGTAAGGGATGGACCCCCCCATACTCCCCCCCCATGGCCCTGTGTCAGAACAAGCGGCTGGAAGATGGATGAATAGATATAATTGTTCAGTTATATAAGCATGTAATTGAACATTTTATCTGTGTGTTTTCTATGAGAAGTTAAAATTAGGGGCTGGGAATGTGAGAGCAGAAACAAAGAAACGATGCCCCACATGACACCCTAACCCCCGCCCACATGACACCCTCGCCCCCCGCCCACGTGACACCCTCGCCCGCCGCCCACCTGAGGTGTCTCTGCTCGGGCTTGACAGTCGGCAGCAGAGTGACAGAGTGCCCTTCCTCTCTTCCGCCGAAAGCTCTTTCATCACTCATCCTCTCCACTCTCGCTCCAAATAAGTTGACAAATGCCGCTGACTGACACAGCCAGATGAGGTGAAAATCCCGAATTATTCATCACGCCGCGGCCGCAGGTGATTAATGTCTGCTGAGAAGGCCTTTGAGGGGATCCTGCTGCCAGCCACTTCCATCAGTGACCCGTACGCACGGCCCGTTTGTCCGTCATGGACATCAACGAGAAAATCTCCGCCGTGAGTCGGGCCAGATGATCGGTCGGACGGCACGGCCCGTGTAGATGCGCGGCTCTTCAAACGGACCCTGACAGCAGACGGGTGGCCTTTGTATTTACAAAATAGAGAAGAGATTAGTCTCGAGGCTGAGGTTTCCATGCGGATAATCTGTCGGCTACACAGCAGACTGGGAGAAGGGCAGCTTTGGGTCGTAATCTACCCAGTAGGACAACAATCTAACCTGCTTACATACCTCCTAAGCTTCGATGGGGGCCAGAGAGCTGTGAGTCGGAATCGCATAAAGAGGATCGCCAGTTGTGTCTGTCAGAGTCACTGCGGATAAAGCAGTACACCGAATTCAGAGGAGGAACATGGGCCTGCGACATAAACCCAAAAAACTAGCTCGACTTGTTTCTGCACCAGTTTGGCTTGCGGTACTGGGGAGCCAGTGCTTCAGTAACAGGACTGGACCAGCAGCCATGGTTCTTTGCGCAGTAACTGCTGGACAGACACCAGGAGCAGATATTAAGTGATGGGTCACTCTTCCTTAGGGAAATGCCTTGATGATTCCTTAATCAAAACGCAAACAGATCTCATTTTACGTTAGCTTCAGAGAGATGCTTTTATGTGCTGAGAAAGCTGGTTAAACAGGAGGGAATTTGGGGCTCTGCTATGAGTTTAGCCTACCTGTCTACACTGATGAGAATTCACTTTACATAACTGGAACAGAACCTCTGTGGAGATATTTACATAGCTATCAGCACCGTCGGGATGGGTAACACACTCTTTGATCTCCATGGTACATGATACCGGAGTGGAGAAAATAAGGCCGTGTGTTAATTCTTCCCTGCTTGTCACGCTGGGAGGGGCAGGAGAAACGCTGCTGACGTCCCACCCAGGTTTGACAGCCGCGATGGCGCTAGGAAGTGCGGTGCCAACCAGAAATGATGTAGGAGGGACCGGAAGCCATTCTGATATAACTGGGAGTATAACAGTGAATTCACAACAGGCAGAAGCATCTGTAAGCCAGGCCAGTAACAGAGATAATGATCCCAGAAATCCCTGGATACGAGGCAGGGGATCACCCTGGACAGGGCGGCGGTCCATCACCGGGTAAGAGTGGAATGGATAACTCTGGAACTGTGCATTTTGAGCTAAAAAACAAGCAATGAAACTGAAAGCTGAAAGAAGGAAAAATTCACCCTGACCTATTGTAGCATTTTTGAGAGCACTGATGATGTTATTAATTAAAGCAACATCGTTAGCCTGTAATTGACCCATTTGCACATACTGCGTCTACAGAGCTGCCGGAAGCACTGGGGGCGGCATGTGGGGAACATTCCGGAATCCCAGTGGGATGCAGAGATGAATATTAGCTGTGATTAAGTGGGAAATGAGAGGAAATGGAGAAAAGAAACAATCTTCAGTTGGAGACTCTTGCATTTCTGTCCTGACCGTGTCCAGTGGGACCACACAGGCAGAGCGACTGACTGAGGTCACAAACACGTTCTGGCGTGGAGAGAACTCGATGTCCACCCCCAAAAACACAAAAAACACAATCAAAAACAAAAAAAAAGCCCATTGCTCTGAGGGCACAGGAGATGCCCTGAGGAGTTAAGCTGCAAATCTGGAGACGAGACACTGATGTGGAATTTAAATAACTGACAGTGGATATATAGTAAACTACGGCATCTATGCACCCGTCCTGGGGACATACACAAGGGTTCTGCCGATGCTTCTTGCTGTCACCCTGGAAGTTTTTCATAAAACTCTGCAGTGACCAATAAGATTCCACCGAGAGTATTAAAGGCTGGATTACAGGAAATTAGAGAAGCATAATAGAGGTGCGGAACTGAAGTGTAGCTTCTGTTTACCCAAGATGATTGAGTTAGTGTGAAGTTTAGTTGCCCACAGTGGAGAAAATAGGAAATTCAGTAACTAATTGAGTTTGTTCATAAGTGACGATGCTAAAGCTCCTTTTATCCCCTTATAAATGACTCACTTTAAGTTACCATCCTACAAATGATTCATTTTAAGTTACCATCCTACAATTGACTCGCTTTAAGTTACCATCTTACAAATGATTCGCTTTAAGTTACCAACCTACAAATGATTCATTTTAAGTTACCATCTTACAAATGATTCACTTTAAGTTACCATCCTACAAATGATTCACTTTAAGTTACCATCCTACAAATGATTCATTTTAAGTTACCATCCTACAAATGACTTTTTTTAAGTTACCGTCTTACAAATGATTCATTTTAAGTTACCATCTTACAAATGACTCATTTAAGCTATCGTCTTACAAATGACTCGCTTTAAGTTACCATCTTACAAATGAGCTGACAGAATGATGTTTTTTTCCAAGAAATAAGCTTACATTTATTCCACTTAGCATGGTTCTTGGATGAAATACGGATGCACGATTCTGTGTTTCCTGTCGCGGCCACTCTACCTGTGGATATACATGCAGGAAGCGGGCCAACAGAGACGTTTCACAAGATTACCGTCAGGCAGCCATGTCTGCTAAGTAATTCAGGGCAGCAAATCTGCTAATCTTAGCTGAAAGGCATGAGGTCACGGTTAGTTAGAGCTGTCGGGGCGCGTGTCATACCTGGGCTTCAGACCTCCGCCATCCCACCTCCTGTCGCTCGTCAGCAGGCGAGACTCGAAGGATTCTCTGCAATGCTTTGCATGAATTTAAGTAATTGCAGCTAATTCTTTAGCATGACCAGCAGTAGGAGGACACGAGGGAGTCGTCACATTCAGCTGGACTGTGGCATCGGAGGAATATGGAGATAGTTCCACTCTAGGGAACAGGTGGCAAGAAAACCATGGCTGCATCGTCATCGCCAGTGTCCATCGTTCTCAGTGAACTAGGGTTAATTCTAGGATTTTTTTTTCTTAGCCTTGAATTCAGAAATTCAGTGCTTTGAATTCTTGAATTCAGTGTTTTGAATTTGTGAGTGACAAGAAGGGGGCAGTCTGGCGGCCAATTAGCCTGTGCCCCTGTGGCCCCACCCCCTGTAAACCCCACTGCTGTGAATGAATTTTATTGGTTGAGCTTGGAGAAGCGCACACATGGTGACTCACAACCCATTTTCTGTAGTTTGCCGATGAACCATCTGTCCATTTCTGAGTGTCAGAGCTCTTGTGGCTTGGCCAGGAGGTGGGCAACCCAAGGCACCCGAGCGATATGCCCCAAGGCCCAGAGCAGTGCCATGGCTTCCGATGCCCGCCCCACACCGGTTTTCTGAAGTCTCCAGCTTCCCGCCTCAGTCTGATCGCTTCCGGAGCCACACACCGACACAGCCGGCGCTTAACGCCGCTTTTCCGTTTGATCTCACGCACCGGGTGTTTTCCCATCAGCCATGCAGCCTGACCCGCCAGCCCGCGGCCGCTCGGCCAAAGCCTGAGAGCAATGTCAGCACGCCCTTCCTGACAGGGACGCGAAGCTCTCGGAGTTAATAGCTCTCCCTACCTGAGCTTAGAGAGCAAAGACCCGGCCTCAGAGGGACGTGCAGGAGCCTTGCGTCCCCGCCCTGGGTCCTGGCTTTATGTTATTCTCCAGCTTCTACACGTTCGACTATAGCTGATGCTGAGGTTTTCTGGAAATGAAAGCCACTGCGTTACGTTTGTAGTGTTACAGGCCGAGCTCCTATCACTCGAGCTACTAACTAGGATTTCCCCTCAGAGGGATGGCCTTGCAGAGGGCCTTTATGGGCCACTAAAGGGCTGATGAGGGCAAGCCTGCCTCTGTGCCTCTCCGGGTTTAGTCACATCACAGTTTTATTTCCCTTAACTAGTTACTTGGCTGTGTGTGAGGCAGCTGAGTGGTTATAGCTGAGTGCTTCTGCTGACCCAGTTCAGGCTGCACTTTGCCCCTGGCTACAACAGAACAGACTCCCCTGGGGTGTGAACCAGCAGCCTTTCAGATACACACTCTCCTCTGCTGCTGTTCCTACTGCCCCCCCCCCACGAAATGACAAAGTTAGCTACGGACCAGAACCAGCAGGGCTCGGATCTGTGAGGCTGATATTCACTGTTTGAAAAGAACAGTTATTTTCCAAAAGTCACCAGAAATGGTCATTAAGTAAATATGTGCCTGTGGGCTGGGCAGACAGTGAATCTTCAGTTCACATGAGCTTGACATTCAGTGCCTTAACCATTCAGACTGCTGCCCCCTGCTGGAGTGGAGGAATAAACTGGAGATGCACTGTCTTTACAATCCACCTTTAAATCAGTACCACTGTGTGACACAGCCTGGGTGTAGTATGGTCTAAGCTCAGTAAGGCCTGGATATAGCACCATTTACCGTTTAAATTTATTCAAATCTACAAATTAGGATGAGAAAACAGGTTCAGCTAGTCCCTGGAGCAATTAGGGTTAAGAACCTTGCCCAAGTGTTGGCCATAGGATTTGAACCAGCGACCTACTCCGCAGAGCCGCACACCATAAGGCCTGGGTGAAGCACATCACTGATTCAGGCCCAGAAATTCTCAGCAGATATAAACAGTCTGCTGGCTCTTGTGCTGGTGGATCATCAGGTGGCCTGGAAGCTTCTGAGAGAGCCTAAAAAGTCACTTGGCCAGAGCAGCAGGGCTAACAGCCAGCACTTTGGATAAATGCCATGGGATCTTTAATGAGAGTCATTAATGAGTGCAGAGTCTCATCTGAAGGGCAGTGCCTTCAGCAACGTAGCATCTCCCTCACTGTGCTAGGCCAGTACTGTTATATGAAGTCTGGGGGGGGCACAAGGTCCCTACTGGCCCACCGGGTACCACCACCAGCAACTGGGTTTTTCCTGGTTCTCCTGGTGCTAACCAAGTCCAGCACTGTCGAACTTCTGACACGGGTCACGCTGTTCACTTGTAGGGGTAATGAAACAGCACCGGCGGACCGTTATTCCTGCTCTCTTCTCCACAACAGCGTGTTCT
This sequence comes from Mormyrus proboscirostris, assembly GCA_026779585.1. Taxonomy (NCBI): domain Eukaryota; kingdom Metazoa; phylum Chordata; class Actinopteri; order Osteoglossiformes; family Mormyridae; genus Mormyrus; species Mormyrus proboscirostris. The sequence goes on along the minus strand of JAODKF010000147.1, from coordinate 12,322,783 downwards.
TTTTTTCTTTAAACCCAGGAAAAAAGCTCACACGCAGGAAGTACGTGATGAAAACAGAACGCAGAACACACTAGGCATGACAGATTCTAGTCCCAAGAGAGCGCTGCGTATTCATACTAACGTCATTTAAAAACAATCACATTTTGGTAGATATTTTATCATGGAGACAGACAGCATCATTATCATCAATCTTGTAATAAGAATTTCTGGGTTTTAGCATCCAAAAATAAGGAAAAACAATGCTAAGATGGAAATGTCCATTTGCATACCTCTGGTTGCACTTTACCGTCAGGCAGTAACGCAGGACAGCCCCAGTGCCGTGTCATGTGCTGTTAAATGGGCCTGAAGAGGGAGCCTGGGGGCCAGACGCCCTGTGCATTATCATCCCTAATGTGAAAGCTGGGAAGGTGATGGCTTCGGACTGTTTGGCAGTTATGAATGTTGAGTTTCGAGCTGCAACCCGTGGTCCCGCGTCCATGTGACAGGCCCCGTCTCCCCCACAGAGGCTCAAGGAGCTGAAGCAGAGGGAGTTTGCTCGAAACGTGGCCTCCAAGTCCTGGAAGGACGAGCGGAAGCAGGAGAGGGCGCTGAGACGGCTCCACCAGCTGGCTGAACTGCGGCAACAGACTGATCGGTGAGCATGGGGGGCGGAGGGGGTGCATGGGGCAACTACACTAACCGGGGGGGCAGGGTCCATGGGGGGGGCTGCATGGGGAGGCCCTGAGAAATCCATCAATTAAACGTGTTCCTTTCATAATCTGCATTCTTATGTTCATAACCACAGATTGCCTGTGTTCCTCTACTGTACTGTAAATCCAGCCCCAGTCTGTAAAGTTTCAGAGTCCATAATAATAAAAAACAATGCAGTGTTTGGCTTTCAGAATGCGATCTGAACATCTGTCAGTAATTTAATCTGCAGCTAATTCGGGCTCCTTGCTAAATCACAGAGTTATGGATGAGCGCAATTAAGCTGCAGCTTTAGAGGGAGGAGTAGGAGGAGAAGGAGGAGGAGGAGGTGTTTCACGCTGCGTTTATCATCAATGGCTCTTCACTGGGGATCCATCACTGGCTCATGTCCTTGTTTCTGCTTGTGCTTGACAGAGGTCCAGGGAAGTGTAGATCCCAGCAGCATGGAGAACGCCTCTTGCCCGGACGGGAGCTTCGGCTCGGGGCCAGGCACCTCCTCCCAGGCTCTGGAGGGACCTCTGCAGTGCTGACCTCCAGGTTCCTGCCGCCGCAGAGAGAACAGCTGCACATTCGCAAAAAGCCATCGCAAGGGAGCCGGGAACATGGCGGCCGCAGGTCAGGGGTCTCCTTCTGCTTCTCCAGAAAAACTCAGCTGAAGCTGGAGTCATCTGCATCGGTCTTCAGTGACAGTGTGGAGGAGGCTCCTCGGGACAGGGTGGCACTTTGGAGGCAGAGGCAAGACCCGGAGGCCTTCTGGGCACGGGTGGCATCCCATGGAGATTTCACAACAGACATGACGGATGATGGCACCCAGAGGGGCCTGATGAGCGAGAAGGCATCATGGGATAGCGAGGGGGAAGGACAGGAGCTCAGCAGGGCCAAGGAGGGGGGCTCCATCACACCGCCACGTCGGCCTCGAGTGAGGCAGCCCGACCAAAAGCCGAAAGACGCAGACAGGAGGCTCCGGGTCACCTTTGCGGAGAACCCGGCAGAGCTGGGAGGTAGTCCGTCCCAGAGAGTAGGCGCTGTGGTCCGGGAAACTCTGGGGTCTCGAGAGGGCATGAGAACGCGAGACTTGGGATCGGAGACGGCCTGTGACCATGGACAGAGATATATTGTGGTAAACACTGACCCAGATAAGAAACAGCTTTTGTTTGTAAATGTTTTGGCACGGGATGGGGACACCATGCTGAAATGGCCAAAGGAACAAGTCCAGTACACAAAATCGGAGCCCTACATCTCCTACAGCTGCAACCCTCTTTACTTCAACCTCACTCAAAGTAAGAGGAGATTAACTAAAGACATGTGTGATAAGGATCCGAGGGATGCTGATGAGCCTGGGGAAAGCAGGGAGGGCCAAAGAGGAGCTTTTCACCTGGAAAACCATCTTGGAATTTCAAAGCCAAAGAATGAACGGTGTCACATAGAATTTGAAACCCATAATGTGGAGGGCAACGGAAAGCCCAGAGCTCCGTATACTCAGAATGCGGACTGCCAGGCGTCCGTGGGAGACCCGAATGACAAGTGTGCGGGTATGAAAAGGCTCACACTTAGCAAGAGGAAAAGGCATCTGAAGTTGGCAATGCTGAGCCGAAGGCACGCGGTGACCATGAGCGGCTCCAAGGTTCTCACACACTCACTCTCCACGGCACTGAACACAAAGGAAATGCATAGGGTTCCTGCAGCAGTAGCACTGGGCCCCGTGGGCCGATCCGCTCCCCATCCTGCTCACTCCTCTACCAGGCGGAATCGGGCACAATCCAGCTCCACGTGGGTGACAGAGACCTCTGACCTGTGTTCCGACAACGAGGGGCCGCTGTACCGGGCTAGGAGATGCCCGTCCTCTACCGGGTCATCTCCCGGTGGCCTGTCACTGAAGAGGAAGGGTGGCAGCAGGCCAGCTGACAGCTGCAGTGATGACGGCTTGGTCCATAAGAGGAGGTGTCCAGAGCCAAGTGAAAGACATGGATGGGTCAGGGAGGAGAGGAGCTCCAGCACATGTAGCAGCACGGACACCTCCGAACTGAGCTGGGGTAGCCCGGGACACCTACGGACCCAGCCCAGACCCCGAGGCAGAGCCCACAGCTTCGGGGAACCCCAGTCAGTGAGGTCTTCCCGGGGAAATTCCGGTTTGGTCTCCCGGGGAACGTCCCGTCTCGTCAAGCTTGCCTCTGTTGTGAGGAAAATAACCAGAGACCAGCCTCAATTGCTGAGGGCAGGTGAAAACAACGAGACTGCTGCTCCAAATGCCAATCATGACAGACCTGCAGAGGATACAAACCCCAAGAGGAAAAAGGTGAATACCGCCATGTGCTTACCTCTGATAGGAAAGCTGCCCGCTGTCAGGAGGAGAGCCAAGAAGGCGAGAAGTGAGCTGAGCCAGGACAGTGCGGAGCCCCGGCTCGTCCCGGACCAACCCGAGGAGGGCCCAGCTCCGGCTCCTCTGGACTGCCCCCGATCCCCAGCCCAGACAGAGAGCAGCACAGCGTCCTGGTCTGCAGAGCACCCGTTTGGCGGTGATGCATCCCTCAGACAACCGCTGGAGTCCAGCAGGCCCCAGAAGAGTTTCTCCCCGCCTCTGGCCGAGCAGCCAATCACCTTCTCTGCAGATGAGATCGACAAGTACAAACAGCTTCAGCTCCAAGCCCAGTGGCACGTGCAGCAGCAGCAGCAGCAGCAACAGCAGCAGCAGCACGCCAAGGCCGTCCCTGCGGTGCCACTGGAGCCGCCCAGTGCTGCCCCGGTGCCCGCCTTCCACCAACTGCCTCTCCCACCGCAGATGCCAGTCACCGGCCTCGCTCACACACTGCTTCCCCACCGGGCGTTGGCCGCATTCGCCTCCTCCCTGGCCCAGCCACTTGCACCGCTAGCGCCCCTGCACCCGCTCCCCCAGCCCCGCCTCGCACCCATCCAGCTGCCCACAGTCACACCCGCTCTCTTCCCCGCCCACCCCACTACCCTCCTGGCTGGCCACCCTATCCATCTGGTCCCCACAGCCACCTTCCGCCCCACACACCTGACTCTCCATCCGGTCCCAGCCGGCTCCCTCCTTCCAGCCCTGCTGGCTCCTAGCCCTTTGGCCCACGCCAGCTCCACCCTACACCTGCACCCTCTGCTGCAGCCTCTGTTTCCAGGCCAGAACCTCCAGCCACACTCCAGACGTTCCACATAGACAGACTGGCCTCCATCCACACTGTGAAGAACGGAGCCCGATCAGGTCCATAGCACAGGAGCATCATTTTACAGGACAGCAAAGCTGAGCATAGATCATGGTACACAGCAGCAGAAACATGGTTAGTTCATGTGAGATGGACAACAGAGACATGCTTAGATCATATCAGAAGCACAGCAGACACATGGTAAGATCATGTTACAGGACAGCAGAGATGTGTAGATCATGTTACACAGCAGCAGAGATGTGTAGATCATGTTACACAGCAGCAGAGATGTGTAGATCATGTTACAGGATGGCAGAAATATGCTCAGATCAAGTCACATGGACAGCAAAAGTGTGGTTGGATCATGTGAAACACAGCAGAAACATACTTTGATCATGTTACACGACAGCAGACATGGTTAAATCATGTCACATGACAGCAGAGACATACTTGGAATACGTCATATGACAGCTCTGTTCAGAAAGACAGAACAGTCAGTTCCAGTGTGGGTCCAGGCTATAGCTGTCCTTTCCCTTCACTGTATCTCACAGTGACAGTGCCCAGGTAATTGGGAAACATAGCAAAGTTCAGCATCATCCACTCACTGCCTTCACTGGAATTTAATTTTAAGTCATGAATTGCACTTCAGCCTTCCATGGACACCGTCTCACTGTTAATCAAATGCCTAAAACCATCTCAATACCTAAACAGCATAATTAGCCTTTGAAGTCGATCCTTCACATGTTGTTCTGCCTAGTGTTGGTGGAGGGGAGGGTGTGAATTTGCCAGGACTGAGAGAGATCATGCGGATTACTGCTGTACCTTAATCTGCCCACACTCATGTGGAAGAGGAGAAGTAGGGGCTGAGAAGGGCCCTTTGCAGCCTCACTGTACAGTTGTGTTGAGTGAGTATGAGCACAGCATCACTCATAGGCCTGGACGCTACTCCCATGCACGAATGGAAAAGTAGGGAATTGCAATAATATTTTTAAACATATTTAAAGTATGACTTGAACTGTATTTCTGTACTGTACTTTGTAATGTAAATAAAAACCATTTGCTGAGGTAAGGCACACAAACCTGTACATGACTGTACTATACCCTTTGGAAACAGTTTTTTTTTGTTTACTGTTATTTTTGCCAATTTTGTCAGTACCTGGTGTGTATGTGTGTAACATATGGTGATAAAAGCATTAAATATGGAAGCTGTTTTTGTAAGTGAGCTTCTTTTCTGGACCCTGTCAAGTTCCAAGCACAGGTGCATCTCCGACACAGCATGAACGCAAAGGCATCAAACCCAGAGAATCGGAGGATGTTACGTCTGCGGGTGAGTCTGCTGTGCTCTGTCTGCAGGCGACATGGTCAGAGGCAGCTATGACCTCGCCGTCGGCTGCTCTTTAAAGAGCTAATTCCTTACCTAAAGCCTGAAGTTTCCTTTTCTCTGAGAGACATTTGAGAAGGATGAGGTAGCTGTCAAATGGGGGCGAAAGTTTTGTCACTTACAGGTATGTAAAATTAAGTCGACATGCCCGTGCTCCTAGTCAGTTGGTCGTCCCCTTTCCAGGCCGTTACACCGCGATATGACACTTTTATCTGACAGGTGGGCTCCTCCATACAGAACCAAGTACCCAAGCTCTTGGCCGCACGCTGTCACCGTGCAGATAAAAGTGAACGGAGGCCGCCACCGACAGGAGATCAAAGCGGTCTTTTATTTGGTGGGTCAGGGGGCCACTAATTGCCATGCGGGAGGAGAGCCTGACTGCAGAGAGACGTTGCAGACAAAGACAGAGACAGAGACGCCGCAGACAGCCCGGGAGGTCACATAAGAGGAGCGCAGTTGTTGCTGTCAGTCCTTGGCAGGCATGTAAACATGCAGGTGGGAGATAAGCATAAAAACAAACAATGCCAAATAAACACACCCCCCCCCTCGCTTTTGAAAGAATTAAATGATTTTTGGTGTCCATGGGAGGCAGCAGAAGAGGCCTGTGGGGGCTCCAGCCAGGGCCACGGATCGCAAGAGGATTGCCCCTCGCCCTGCCCCACTCCCTGTGCTGTAATTACTCAGAGGGGGACAGCCGCGCCAGATCCGCAGGACATCAGTTCAAAAAGACTGCCTAAAATGTGGAGCAGGGATAATTAGCAGCTGTTAGGAGAAGCCGTCCAAGCCGTCGTTTGTTTCCCCCATAGCATGAAAGTTTAATCTGTGCTCCAGATCTAAGCCGTGCACCAGGGACCATGGAGACAGAGGACAGCGACAAGGCTGTCGGCCCCAGGGCACTTCAGCTGTGAAGAGCGTGACTGCTGTGATTTGTGGGAAGAGTGTCCAGGTTGTGCAAAAAGTGTGAGAGCTCAGTCCGACTTAATATTCCAGGTTCACTTTTTAAGGACAGTTGAATCTTCCAGGAGTTAAGACACCCTCCCTTTGAGCTTCAGCTGGGGCCACTCCCCCACCCAGTCAAGAGCAATTCTTCCCAATCCGGCCCCCAGGGATCCACACACTGTCCTGGAGGACTGGACTGGGAAACACTGCTCTAGAGGAAAGTTAAAGATCCAGGGGTCACCCTGTTCATTTCGCATTCCATCTGCAAGCCCCCCCCTCCCCATTTCACAGTCAGCACATGTCGTCCTGTTTCACCAACACAAAGCTTCCCTTCATCATCTCCCTCAAGTGTGGTCCCTCAGGTAGGGTGTGTGTCCTTCACCCGTTCCCCCATGTGATATCCTCCCTCCCCCCAAAGGTTTTATTCCCGTCTCATTAGGGCCGACGGCTGCCTGTCATACCGTGACGGCTGCGCTCATATCAAGGTGTGTTTAATCTCTTTGCAATTACAGTTAAATGCCAAGCGTGCTACAGGCTGGAGTGCATTTCCTGCAGATCCCACCAGCAGCTCCCTAGCTGGTGATGGCCAGTCTTAGAAGCCTTCAACCTCCATGTAAGAGCGCAACTCTGCTCCTTTTTAAAATATTTGGATAAGATAAAGAGGTTAAGAGTGCCCTGGGGCTCCAGGTGGTTCCACAGCGATATGCCGGTGAAATTCCCGTTATGGATGTGACTCCCTGGCAGCGGCAGGCCAGAAACCTGCAGAGCGCCAATCCATCTCGCTGGCCGCCAGTAAGCGTTAAGTCAGTCTGGAGCGATTGCTGTTCTCGTGAGCCGTTGTCGCATGACGGGGAATAAAGCAAAACCAGGACGGATGCGGAGAGTCCTGCGGGGCGACCGCTAACCTTCTCCTTCATCAGCACGTGCCAGCTGAGCTGTATTCATGGCTGGCCCTTGTCTATTCACCTGACCGGCCCGATCGATTCAGACACGGCGTCAGCCTCCCACTCCTGCCTCCTTCCCTAGCTAGTATTTCTCGCAAACAAAATCCATAATTCAGGTGGACAAGACACCACGTTGCTTTGATCATATGTGTCAGCTGAGCAGCTCAAGGCTTCCTCCCGGCTGTACATTTATTTGATTATTCATGCCTTTGTTTCACTTCTGGTCATGAACGTTGAAGAGCATCATGGGATATTTCGCCTAAAAAGATGTCATGTGGTCTAAGAATGGCCCAGTCCCCAATACAATTTATTAGGCTGACACACAAACAAGAGCTGAAAAGCAGCACCGAGCACAACAGTAATGAATTGATGTTTTGTTTATTTGTCACATTAAAAAAATTCTT
>JAODKF010000147.1:12293632-12304612 GCA_026779585.1 Mormyrus proboscirostris | reverse complement strand
ATGCTCCTCCTCCTCAGGCTTCATGGATGCTCCTCCTCCTCAGGCTTCATGGATGCTCCTCCTCCTCAGGCTTCATGGATGCTCCTCCTCCTCAGGCTTCATGCAGTCTGTGGAAATGCATAAACAGCTGATCAAACAATCATTCTGAGACCCCAAAATGTTTCCTTTAAAGGAGGATGATAAGTAACCTGACATCTCTCTTATCAGCCTCTTTAAATTATAGCTACTGTAAGGATCTGGAGTAAGATCTTCCTAACATTCCGTAGGAAGGACTGAATGAATTTCAAGAGTGGAGATAATGGTCAGTAGCCTGAGCTAAAGACCAGGAAATGGTCTTTTGATGACTTGTGCAGTCGTCTCTAAGTGCCATTAGGGCTACAGTTTAAAAGACTGTGGTTTGAGTGACACTGATCCCAGACTCAAAAAACAGGGCAAAAGCCATTTTAATTTCATTTGTCTTTAATGGATTCAGTCTCAAGGATCTGTCTGCGCTCCACTGCTGCCCGTCGAGCAGAAGACACAAGCTTTGGGGAACTTCATCCTTTGCCTGCGCTCCCAAATACGCTCCCAAAACGGCCAAGCAGCTCAGCTTCTACATACGTAGGCTTTGATTACACAACCTAAAAGGCAGCGCGCTCATATCTCTGGCAGCGGGGGCCTGACAGCCAGTCCCCACCCCCCCCTGCCTCCACCTTCCTCTCGTTATTAATGTTACATCTCTAAGTATCGTGGCGTTTCCCAAACCGCCTCTCGACACAGACGTGATGCTCGGCTGATGGTGCTGTTTAATTAGCGTATCGCTCTCGGGATGGACTCTGGGCTGACATCGGGACTCCTCACCCCCTCACAGCAGAGCACTGGCTCAGCGCAGCCTGCCTTTGAAGTCACCTTAACATCAGCTCGAGGTGGGGAACAAGTCCTGATCCACCAATTCTTAGTAACTATACGTTCAGACCCTGTCACAATGATCCGGCAGCTACTCAGAAAAGCACATCATCTTACACGAAATGCCAGTCAAGCACAGCCTTAACTGCAGTGATGAATACTTTGTAATTTGGCTGCTAAGTTATTTTAAACGCAAGGTTAGCGAAACCCTCTGCCTTAAAATGGAGAAACAGAGAGGTTTTCTCTTTCGACGGCACAGTCGAAACCACGATCAGCATTGTGTTTAGAAGGTTCCCCAAAGCTGGATATCTGCCTCATTCATCTGTTTTGCTATTTGGTCAGAAAACCCAGTGATTTTGTGTGATGAAGTCACCAGTCCTGGGTGGCATGAGGTTACAATCACAGCACGACCTCTTCATGACATCCAAGCCACGGCACACCTGACATTTGCAGTCGATATAAACGCCTAAACGCTGTTTGCCCAGCAGCAGATGGACGTCTTTCCCAAGACCATTCAATAAAATGCCCCGGTGCCCATCACACTCCCCGTACCAGACCATAATCAGAGGGATGAGGCTCTCAGAGAAGGTGCTGATGTTACTGGGCCGCATTTTAGTGCGACTGTGAAATTTTACATTCTGTGCTGTGTTCTTTTCTTTGCCCGTCTTTTTTTAAAGGAACAGCATGACACGTTTGGATTTTGACAGTAAAACCTGCTTTAATGATTTCAGTGAACCAGAGAGAAAGAATCTTTATGGAGGGAGCTGCCTGGTATAGCGGAGTCACAACTGGAAATCTGGGGGATTTTCCGATTTCCTGGGGACACCCGCACCTTTTGTTCGCCTCGAGTCCCCCGGTGCACCAATACAGGCTGTGCCCTTCAGGAGTGGGGGGCGGGGGGGGCGTCTGTGTGCTGAAAGAGAGAAAAACTTTGCTTGAATATTCCTGTGGTCACAGAAGTATGCCAGGGTCGTGTGAGGGTGATGGAGTAGCGTGCAAACTCGGGGCTGCCGGTGACCACATGGGCACCAAAACTGACCACTGGGTGAAGAATATCAGGATGATACACGCATGACGCTCACAGATACACGCATGACGCTCTTTACAGACGGGCTCCCAGCCACAGCAGTTACCTTTTTATCCATTTGAATTTGTGGACATTCTTACAGGGGCAATTCCGGTTCATTCCTGAGGGAACAGCAGAAGGACCTTCTAGGATCTGGACCAGGAACTTCCACATCAGGAGGCCACCTGCTACCCCAACACTGCGCCCCGAACTTTGCTCTGGAACATTATGGGACTGGCAGCCTCTCACTCAGCAGGTCCCAGGACCCAGGGTCCCCCTCAGTCTCACATTGTTGGGTTATCATGGATGGAAGCTTGACTGTTTCGCTACAAACCCGCCCCGTTTCCGTTGAACTTGTATTTCTGCTAAATGAAATAAAATGTTCATCTATCGGGGGCTCCTTCCCTTCTGATTGGTCCATCCTAACCCCCCCACCTGCCCCCACCCACATCACTAGCCCCAACGCTCCTCAGACTCAGCCATTTATTCTGTCAAACACCCTCAGGAGGTTTCTGTCAGTAGGCCTCTCTCAGGCAGGGCAACTGCCTCTGTTCCCCTCTGAATTTACCCCCTACCTTTTACCCTCTGGGTCTGATCCGCCCCCCCTTAGATTCACCGACGGATGCTGTTCAGTGTCCCGTATTCAGGATTCCTGACATGCCGGTGTGCCCCCCCCCTTGAGGGTGATCCCCGCCTCTCTCTACTCGCTCACTTTTACCCATTGCAGTTAGCGCTCCATCAAAGAGCCCCCCCCACCCTACACCTCCTCAGCTTGTCATTCTGCTGTGTGTCTTTCAGCCATTCTTATGTAACGCACATCCCACCTCCTCTAGGTGCCCTTCGATGATTCAGCGCCCCCTTCAGGTGGGACCCAGTAATGACACTGAAGCCCACCCTGCCAGAATAGTGTTGGGGTTGTGGTTTTGTAATGATGTGCGCCACATTTCTGAATGTCACACATTCCGAGTTTGTCAGAGATTCCCACGAGCACAAGATTAAACAAAAACATACCAGAGTTAATCACAGCTGCTGGAAAGTAATAATTGTAAGGTTTGATTGTACGCACAAATATTTCGCAGGCTGCATTTCCAATTGAAGACTGAGTTTACTGCCAAGCAGTTCAGAAAAATAAACACGGTAAAAACAGCCATCCGCTTTGGTTATACGGATCATACAAGTCATGATTGTGTATTGAAGTTACACCACAATTACCATTATTAAATCTGTTCAAAAAATGTTTTTTTCCATTAGTCTTAATTTGAAAGCCCCCTAATTAGTTTTATTGGTTTGTTAAATGTACAGTTTTCTGTGATACATTTCCTTTGCAATTATAAAATATGAGGTTGGATTTCTATTTAAAAGCAGCCTGTAATTTCACAGTGGACTGGAGCGGACGCGTTCTTTGATGGGGAACGTGCACCTGGACACTCATTCACACATTTATTCATTGTTTCTCTCCTGGTTACTAGGGTTAATATGCACTAAACAGAACAAAAATTCAACCTATGAGACTAAATAAAGGCTAGATATAAAGAAACCAAAACATTGCTTGTAAAACAGCTTAAGAACCCTCCAGAAAGAAGAGTGATGTTTGTAATGAGGCTGCTACCCAGAATCCACTTTCACAAACCCTCCCTGGGATTGTGCTGGAGCCCCCACCTGGCAGGGAATCCCTGAGCGCGCCGCATGACAGCTCCCCGGCGCGGGGGTGGGAATCTCATTCGCCGTCTTCCCAGCAGCCACCGCAGGGGCGAAAATGGCCTGAGCTTCAGGTGTGGCGTGCAGGCTTGGCGCCATGCAGGGGGGGCCATGACGGCAGCTAAGCGGCGGTCAGAGAGCCGTCCCGCCGGGACCCCCCCATGTACAGGCCTCATTCTCACATTCCGGAGAATTTCTGAGCGGGGTAGGGGGGGTCGACTGGCACTGCGGCCTCAGGGACAGATGCTTTTCTGCCTGCTCTGGCCCCCACACTGGAATCTGCATGCCCCCCACCCCCTTCCCCTGCAGTCCAAAGGCATGTTCTTCTAGAGGAGTGAGATCTGCGTGTGTATTTGTGCTTAGGGTGTCCCCTGCCTCTTGCCCAGTGCATTCTGGGATATGCTCCAAGTGTGTCATGATCCAGCTCTGGATAAGCAGCTATAGAACATCTGTGATATTGCAGGGGATGATCACTAGGGCTACACCACCCCATCTCATCCCAGGACCGCATTCAAGTGCATTTCAAGGTGGATGTATGAAAGACGGTCAGGGCCGCTTTAAGAAGCCCAGCCACGTTTAGAACGCAGACACAGACTGCTGGCTCGTGCTCCACTGCTGTGCAAATGCCTCCGCATGGTAACAGACTCGTATTATTATGATATGTTGTGTTACTGATTACTCAGAATGCACAGCCTGCCTCGCTGGCAGCCTGTTCTGGAGGAGAGGGGACACACGCCTCCTCTTCTGGGATTTATAACACCGGACAGTAAAACAACACTGACACTGATGTTATCAAACACACAGCAAACCGTAAAATAACACTGACACTGGTGTTAACAGAGAAACACAGCAGATTGTAGAATAAAACTGACACTGATTTTAACAGACAAACACAGCAGATTGCAGAGTAACACTGACACTGATGTTAACAGACAAATACAACAGACCATAAAATAACTCTGACACTGATGTTATGAAACACACAGCAAACCGTAAAATAACACTGACACTGGTGTTAACAGAGAAACACAGCAGATTGCAGAATAACACTGACACTGGTGTTAACAGAGAAATACAGCAGATTGTAGAATAACACTGACACTGTGTTAAATGGTGCTAACACATACCTCCATACACAACCATCAAACTGAGCCACTTACTACTGGTGTAAAAGAATCCCGCCTTTTAAAACTGCAACAAAACAAAGTAGGAACAGCTAAAATAGAAACAAAAAATGCCGGATGCCCCATCTCCCAAAACCTGGAGTGAGTGCGACCGCATCCACATGACGACAGCTCTGCTTCAGCCGGCGCGTTCTCCATCTGGGCCCTCAGTAGTCCCACATTATCTGGTGACAGAGTCTGAGGAAAGTCTCTTAACATAGACTAACATGCAGCCCATTTTACCTCCTAATTAATTAATTAAGTCTGCCAGAAACAAGCATACTAGCTCAACTCATGGCTTGGAACTCTGTTATGTAATAATTTTATTCATATAAATAGCTGCTTTTGCACACCCAGCGTCCGTAACAGTAACTCGTAACAGAATTAAGCTGTGCGGGCAGTGTCCCCTGGGGCGTGAATCAGCCCCGTCTCGGACAGAATCGGGCCCCTGGTGCACCGTCCACTTAACGGCCCTCGTCTGGGGTGTGAAACGGAGTTGGGACAAGCGTCCCAGTGGAGCAGCATAGCCAGAAACAGAGAACGGCAGATAATCCGACCATCTGCGGCTCTGGAAGGCGCATTTCACGGCACCATGAAGGAAGCGTCCGCCGCAAGCCGCTTCAGTGGAAATGCGCAAAGAAAATTGCGAGACAGGCATGTCAAACTCCAGTTACCAGTAAAGCTTGTGAAATGGCTTAACCCATCACGCACCCGGCGGAATCCTATCGAGAGGAAGATGAGGATTTCTTCAAATCTGCGGCCGCGCTCTCCAAGCATCTCCAGAGCGTCTCAGCCGGCTAATGGCAGTATTTGTATGATGTGACGAGACACCACCTTGCTCCCACCCGCCGACACTCGTTAGCTGCCGATTATTCTCCCACTGCCCCCGGAGACCACTGCACTTTGTTAAACAGCACCGTTGTCAGCCCCCGCCCCATGTGATCGACTGCTCAGAGGGGATTCGGGTCCAAACAGCCACATCTATCTCCTTAAGCGTCATTAAGTCACCATAATTCATTAATGACAGAAAAGATCAATTCTGAGAAGGAGACACTGAAATGGGAGGAGGGTAGAAAAGAAACACTGGTCTCACTGCAGCTTTAGGACGGGGTCCCGCTGTCTCGGGGGGACATTAATCACCCATTTCTGCATCAAGATGCAGATCCACCAATGGCTGCTAATGCTGCTTTTCTAAATCACAGCAATTATGCACTTAATATATGCGGTGTACCTGAAGACAGAGACGCTCACCTTATTATTATATTAGTATTTTTCAAGCCTTAGGTGGATGACTGGGGGGGGGCACAGCTATAGCCTTGCTGGGGGAGTAAGACACACTGAGATAGAAGGAGTAATACACACACGGGGTGTGCGGCGTGGGAAAGCTGGAGGTCACGCCCACCGAGGGCCAAGATGCCGCACGGCGGCCCCTGGACCAGAGAGGGAGGGGTAACATACACCTCAGCCGCCAGCGACACAATGCAGGCCTTCTGGTCAGGTGCCGGAATCCATCTCCCAAAGGAAAAGCAACACGGAACCGAGCACCTCTGGCTCCGCCCACAAGCAGGCCCGGCGCTCATCACACCGCCAGCACGCACGCTTCTCGCCGCTGATTAGCAGGGCCATCAAAGGCACACCTAACAGACATCAATAAGCAGCCCCCCGCCCACGTCCGAAGCTCGCATGGCCCCCGAATACAGATGGAGCTCGCTAACCCCCAGAGCCCTGGGGCCCACGTGGACGAGGCTCCACACCGGCAGACTCCGCAGGATCTCACCTCCATTTTCACGGTAATGGAAGCAGGAAGAGATACACACAGGAGGACATTTGTGGTATAATTAGACCTCAGCACGAGAGAGCGGTTCCTCATGCTGCTGCACAGAGAAGCAGAACAGACTCGCTTATTACTGACAGCTTACGAATGGACCCTCACAGGCATTTAGGCACCGCTGGAATTCACCAGACATGCACCTCTCAGCTTCGGAGCAGAGGCTCCTCACGTGCTTGAGGTTGCAGACCCCATCCTGTCTAGAAGGTCAGAAGTTATTCAAATGTAAAATGTCGTGAGACGGTGTAAAAAAACATAGCCATACCACAGCAACTAAAAATAAAAAATAAATAAACAAATAATCAAACTTGGCATAACTGACAATTAATGACAGAAGTTATGCAAAAATACAGGATCACGGCTCTAAATAGACAGAACCAGTTAGCTTCACACATCCATCTGCGAGGCTTCTAGCTGATCGAGACAAAAATGAAGGATCCTGCGGACATTCTAGCGCACAGAACAGTCAAGAAGCAGCGGCACGCAAAAGCGGAATCACTGCAGCCCAAGTCAGGCTGTCTGAAGGTGAAAATGCAAAGATGCTATCAGAGTCAAATTATGGCAGAATCCAGGAAAATCCTACATATCGACCTTGACGCTGGGAAAATGGAGCACTAATCTCTTAATCGCTGTGACACTTTTATGAAAATCCAGGACTGACGTTTCCAGACGCTACTTTTGATGCTGCCTCATGTGTTCCCAGTGAGACAGATGTTTTCGAAGGGATTTAACGATGTGGAATAAACCGGTTTTTCCTTGTCCCCATTTTTTTTTTTTAAATGCAAAGACATTTTCTTCAGACTCCCTTCCTGGGGAAGTTAACGATACCGGATAGAACAGGATTATATCATTTCTTCCATCTTAGATAACTCTGCTTTTCTTTCTCTTTCTCAGCGCTTCCCTGAAAGCAGCTAATGTCCAGTTTTGATGGTGGGAAACTATAAAAACTGAGGTATCCGAGAGACAAATGTGTTTTTGTACAAGTCCGTGCATCACACCAAAAGATAAGGCTTCAACTAAGCTTCTGGGCCAAATGAACCTTCTAGAATGTTTTATTTTTTTCTGGGGTAGGGTGATATTAAAAAGGCTGTTTAGACAGTGCTCCTGAAGCCTGATAAGGCCTGGTAAAGGCACTCCAGCAGAATGAGCCGTGTCCTCAAGGGCTCCCGCACCTGTGCTCCATCAGGAAAGTCCCCCCGCCTTCCCACAAAGTGCCCGTTTAACCAACCCCCCCCCCCCCCTCCACCCAGGGCAGCCAAAGCAGCCGTTTAATCAGCGTCAGGGCCCTCAGATCGGAGATTATTTTCTAATTTAGCGGCACGTAGATCGCTCGGCGAGATTGTGAGTATCTAGATTCCCTTTGTTTCTTTATGTGTGCTTTTATTCGTGTGGTTTTCCTCCCGGCTGGAATCTGACACAAAACTCAGAACTGAAATTGCAGTCATACTTCTGCACAGACAAGCATCAGTTAAGGTTTTACACTTATCCATTATCCAATGAATATCTACATATTATTAGTAATTAATTCATACCCCTACTACAAATAATAATAATGATGATAATAGTAGTAATGATATTAGTAAAAATAACAAAAGAACAATAATAATGGTAAACAAATTGTCAATTCACAAGATGTTTAAAGTGCAGTGATACTGCATCCAAGGCCAGTGTGTTGTGTGTCACAGTGCGCAGTGGTGCTGCATCCAAGGCCAGTGTGTTGTGTGTCGCAATGCGCAGTGGTACTGCATCCAAGGCCAGTGTGTTGTGTGTCGCAATGCGCAGTGGTACTGCATCCAAGGCCAGTGTGTTGTGCGTCGCAGTGCACAGTGGTGCTGCATCCAAGGCCAGTGTGTTGTGCGTCGCAGTGCACAGTGGTGCTGCATCCAAGGCCAGTGTGTTGTGTGTCGCAGTGCGCAGTGGTGCTGCATCCAAGGCCAGTGTGTTGTGCGTTGCATTGCACAGTGGTACTGCATCCAAGGCCAGTGCGTCTCAGATGGACGTTCTCGTCTTTAGCAGCATGTCAACGAGCGAAACATGACACACAGATGAGTCTACATGAGTTTCTGTTGGATGGAATGTTTGGAGTAACAAAGAAAGAGCAGCAGGCAAAGCCCCCCCCGGTTCCTCCCGGAGGCCGAGCCTAATTCCAGCCGTGTCACGTACGGAGGACATCCGCAGCCAGACGCCTTTAATAACTCTTCCGCACACGCACAGACAGAGGCTGGAGGCCACGGCGGACGTCACTGGGAAATAACACACACTCATAACCAGGTCGCTATTGTTCCAAACCAAAGGGCACAGCGGACCCTTGTCTAACATTCCCAAGGCTACTTGACTTTCCAAATTACTACCGTTATTCAAATTAGAATTATTCAATTAGGCCGGATTCCCAGAGCGAGTGTGACCCATGGTGGGGAACCAATGGCAACCAGGAAGAAGTCAAAGAAAGCTTCCAGAGCCAGAAACTCTGGGTGTCGCCCTGCTGTGGTAGCAAAGGGCCCCAGGAAGGAAACAGAGCCGCAGAAAGAGCAAAGCGGCCAAGCTCCCGTAAGCAGACGCAAAGCTCTGACTCCGGGCTCCCGTAACCAGCAGACGCAAAGCGCTGACTCCGGGCTCCCGTAAGCAGCAGACGCAAAGCTCTGACTCCGGGCTCCCGTATGCAGCAGACGCAAAGCTCTGACTCTGGGCTCCCGTAAGCGGACGCAAAGCTCTGACTCCAGGCTCCCGTAAGCAGCAGACGCAAAGCTCTGACTCCGGGCTCCCGTAAGCAGACGCAGAGCTCTGACTCTATTTATTTTACAGAAAGAAACAGTAGGGGCAGGTAAGTGGGAAGTGTGACGAGGACGGCCTATATCAGCCTTTCATGATAAATATACAGCACCTGCGTCAAAAGAGCCTTTCAGCTTGAGAGGAAAATCCCTGGTGGGCACTTTGGGCCATATCGGGTAAAGTGCTGCGGCTCTGTGGGACTGCGGGACTGCGGGACTGCGGGCTGGCTTGACAGCCCCCCCTCATCACCCTGCCACACAGGCAGGACCAGCAGCGAGCGCTACGGCCGGGGTAGCCGGCCATAAGCCCAACGCTCTAACTCCTGGCATATTTATTCCTCAAAGAGTTGTGATTGTAACAGCCAGTGACTTACCGCTCCATTCCTGTCACAGTGCGGGACTCATTCGGGTGGCTTCGGTGAGACTTCAGTGAGGGCATCTTACTGTCCCTCACCCGGAAGCGCTGGGGTACTTCTGTACCTGGAGCACTCGTTATAAAGCTAATGTTGACCGTGGGATGGTCTGGCCCTGGATCAGGCCATCATTAAGAACAGCAGGGATCGCTTTCTGATAGGGCACCGCCTGATGTTCACAAATGATTTCAGCTTGCTAATCAGGTCCCACATTCATTCACCCCAACTATTAACAACCTTATATATATCTCACAGCATGGGGGCAGCGGCGGCAATCTGAGCACGAGGATGTGCTTAAAATAGACTCCACTGCCTCCCTGAAAGCTGTAACGTCTGTTTGCGAGCCATGACAGTGACGGGACGGACCATCGCACAGAAACAACAAAGCAAAGCGGAAGAGGGACAAGAACGTGCGGAAGAACCAATCGGACCGCCGTGCGTCACATGTGCTGCTCGCTGCCTGGTGAGACGCACCCCCCCCACTGAGGAGCACGGCACATGCATGTGACACGCACACAGCGTCACAGGCGGAAGAATGACCCGCCTCCGCTGCCCGCCACATGCTGCCGCTGAGGGTGGGACAGGTGTAGAGCAGCGGGTTTCACCGTGGAGGTTCTCTGCAAGCGCTCTACACTCACAGCTGCACGTTCTCTGGCGCCGTCCCGGGTAGGAATGACACCGCTACCCATGCGAGGTTACAGCTGTCCTGATTAAACCCACTAGGCCGTGTAAAAAAATCTGCACACATTCCGTGGCTGGACCTTCACAAGGGACGGTCGAATCCGGCTCCAGAAAATGAATCTTTCTGCATGCCACAGGAGTGATTATCACCGCATGTTTGTTTAATTGCTTGAAAAGGCCCTTTGTTTTCTCATCTTCACACTTCACATCCTCACACGGCATAACAATGGATTTAATTTACAAAGAGCTTGTTTCTTTTCTTCATTAAAAGTGAAATGAATTACAGCCCATTCTGATTGAATCCATGGCAACGTGTGTGTGTGCGTGTGTGCATGTGTAGACAGGATATGATATCTGAAACAAAAGTAATTCTCTAAAAGGACCCTAATAGTACTTAAAATCAGAGGAGTACCTCCAGGCTCCATGTTTGGTCCATTATTCTTCATTTTATATTATATCTCCAGCTTTGCTATATATA
>JAODKF010000147.1:12226584-12237312 GCA_026779585.1 Mormyrus proboscirostris | reverse complement strand
GGATGTGGTCTGATTGGTTCATGTTCGCATCACGTGTCGGGATGTGGTCTGATTGGTTCATGTTCGCATCACGTGTCGGGTTGTGGTCTGATTGGTTCATGTTCTCATCACGTGTCAGGATGTGGTCTGATTGGTTTCACCTCACCTGCTGCTGCTCCTCCTCCTCCTGCTGCTGGTGCTGAGGGAGCCATGCTCCTACGCTCCTCATCAGGAACTCCTTCCCCTCCTGTGGAAAGGAGTGCCGACCGCAGTTCCTCCAATAAGTATCAGTGATCATGTTGGGAAAGGATCTATACCAGTCTAAACAGAATCAAGCATTCCTGCAAATTCAGCCAAAAGGAGAGTCTGAAAGGAAACTGCAGCGACGTCTTTTTCCGGCAGCGGTGGGAAGGTATACGGCGAAAAGTGGGCAGGTGTTTAAATTAATCTGAGGGGCACAAATATCTGGGCTACTGCACCCCCACCAAAGTGATGGATCGCACAAACCAAGGAAGGAGAGGGCATTGGGTGGCAGCGTGCCCGAGCGGTCACAGTCACAACTCCTTAAACCACTTCGCCATCTAGTGGCAAGAGAAGTCGCTACAGCGTCACTGATCACCCCGTGGACTTAATGTCACGCGGCCACAGAATGTTTCCCAAGAGGCATTGATTTTCCCTGCCGTAAAGGCAGAGCCCAGCACAGTAGACGACCGGCTATTGAGACGGCTGATTTGTGGCTTCAGAAGCACATTTCCGCACGTTCATACATCACAGCTACTCAAGTGGCTGGGGAAGGCGCGTGAAAATGCAGCAAGCCCACCGAAACCTTTTATTTTGCGCCTATCAGGAAGTACACTTTCCCCGCACATGTGACAGAAGATGTAAAGAAGGGCAGCTGGGTGACTCAGCAGGCAGCTCTGCCGCCAGCCGGGGGAGGGGGGTGAACGCCGCCCCCCCAGCCTGGGCTCTGCATGTTCTCCGCGTCGCGTGGGATTCCAAAACATACAGCCAGGCTTACGGCATCTCCAAATGAGATTATGAGCGTGTATGAGAGAATTACACCATCATGAGCCCTGTGCAGACCCCCCCACCCTACCCTGAACAGTAATATGCATTAATAAGATGGATAGATGAACAGACACTGTGGGCCCCCACGCCATGGCCAGCATCCCCCCCCCCCCCACAGGAAGCCCATAGCGATCCCCTCTCGGCTCAGTCATTATCCAAGCAGCGTTCCTAGGACGGCAGAATTACACAAAACCGCTTTGGTATAAAAATCCAGAAATTAAATATTCCTATCTTAGGCGAGTCTCTCTGGCAGAAAACACCAGAGTAACTGAAGTCCTAATCGGACGGGCGAGGTCCGTCCCGTTCAGCGGCGGCTCTTGCGGGCACCTGGGGCTTCTCCACGCTGAACAGGTAGCTGGCCATCAGTTGCAGGGCCTCAGGGTCTTCAGGGTCGTACTGCAGAGCCTTGTCGATGGCGTCTCTGCACCGGTCAGCCGCCCCCTCCTCCATGCTGGTGAGGGGGACGGTAAGGAGAGCAGAGGCATGCGTCACACACTGGGCCCATGCAGCCATCCGGGTTTGTGGGCAGGAAGCAGCACCGCGCTCGGCCGTTCTGAACGCCTGTC
Source organism: Mormyrus proboscirostris (assembly GCA_026779585.1). Classification (NCBI taxonomy): domain Eukaryota; kingdom Metazoa; phylum Chordata; class Actinopteri; order Osteoglossiformes; family Mormyridae; genus Mormyrus; species Mormyrus proboscirostris. The sequence continues at coordinate 12,235,699 of JAODKF010000147.1, read as the reverse complement.
CCCCTCTCCCAGTGCTCCCCTGTGCTGATCCTGCGAGCAGTCTCCAAAACCTCAGAACCCACAGGTTTCATACGCACTTCACCTTCCCGGCACGTGGAGAATAACCCCACAGGTGGCCTCCTCCGCTTACAGTGGCGGCAACAGCGTGTCCGACGCTTGTGCCCGGAATACTGCTTATCCAGCCATATGCCGAATGCCCCACAGACCCTGGGAGGGGGCGCTGGCCCCAGAGGAAGCCAGCAGCCCCATCTCAAAATTTTATCCGATTCCTCGCTGACGTTAATTAAATCTCCCGTTTTAAGCTTTCAAAATACCAGTTAATTTAAACCCCCATTAATAAAACCTTACAGAGGACACGCGTCTCCGATAAAAGCCCTTTATTGGCCATTTTTAAGAAAACACTAAACATCGTCCCTTCAGGGGTTCATAAAGCAAAGTAAATAAAGCAGAGGACCGAGCATAAATATTAGATGAAGCAAAAATGAACGGCCCCGAAACAAACACACGAGGCGCAGCGTTGACAGCATCCTGCCCCCCCAAAGGTGCCCGCGGCACGGGTACGAGGGCAGTGCCCTCTGACAAGCCAGACCTACAGCACAGGTCGAGGGCCCGGCGCAGGGTGGCAAGCCCAGCGGAACCCGGCCATTCAGTAACACAGGTAAATCACTGGATCCAGCTGGTGGGAAGTTGTCAATATAGAGTGATGACATTAAGTCTTTCCATTAACTGAAATAAGGTGCAAAGATTAAACACACGAAGATGAACATTACGAAACAGAGCTAAGGAATGTCTCGCACTGTATTCCAGTTAAGCGCAGTCGGTCGCGGTCACCCGGCAACCCTGCTGCCCAGATCTGCACTGTTCATCGCTGTTAGCGAATCGTGTGTTCGGCTGCCAGATCACAGCGACGGGACGACTTACCACAGGTCAGTGAAATAGATCTCTGCTACCGAACAGAAGGCCACCGACACGTCCTTTGCGGTCACTTCAGGGTCGCGGTTTACAGGGGCAGCGGCTGCTGCTACTGGGGGTGCCTGGAGGGGGGAGGGGGTATACGTACCAGGCATATTGGCATCGGAGTGGAGAACATCCAGTGAAAAAGCCAAACGGAGCAGCATTGTCACCTAGGCTACAGTGCCCCCTGGTGCCTGGCTAAGAAATTAAGTTTGAAGAAGATACAATTTCCTAGAGGTTTTTCATTAAATCGGCAAGTGGGGTTCATCAACGCCGTAATTACAGTGGATTCCCACTTTTCATTGGGGCTAAGAGTAAAGGAGTGGACAGAATACTGATAAAGGGCAGCATGTAGCTCAAAAGAATGAGTCCACCCGTGTCGGTAAGGTTGTGGGTTCAATTCCCACGGCTGCCAGGGTAATCATACCGCACACGGGCCCGGGCTGACCCCGATCTCTGACTTCTCTTCCCTGCCATTCCGCTGACTGGCACTCCTACCCCTGAGGGGAGAGGGCGACTCACCGGCAGTGCCTGCTTCTCCAGCTCCTTCAGCATGATCTCGATGCCTTTGCTGAAATGTTGGATGGCCTCCTTGCCAGTGTGCATCTGACCCAGGTACATGTACTTGCTATGGCCTTCATCTGGGCTGAGCTCTACTGCCCTCAGGAACACGCACGGTGCCGTCAAGGAAAGGCCCTCAGTGTGACATGACACGCAGGCCGAGGAGGCAAGATGCAAACCCAAGCATCACAGGTGACTGCATTCAGCCAGTCAGTGTGGACGCTTATACAACACTCTGCCTTATAGCTGGATAATTATTAACACGAACTCAAAGGCTTTCAGACCCCCCTATCCTGTTAGGATCAGATGGCCGTAATTCAGAAAGCAGAGCGTGAGCAGAACTAAGCCACACAGGCACCCCAAGTCATCTACAGCATATGAACCCACAGCAGTGAGTGTGAGGCATCACTACCCAGTTATCACAGGTATACTCTGAGGAGATCTTAGGGTCTGTTGGGGCCCCAAGCAAAAATTCACTGGGGGCCCCCCCTCTAACCAGTTTTAAGTTTATTCGTATATGTATTAGTTTAAAGTGTCAGCTCTCGTTCGCCATCTAGTGGCTTGGGGGCCCCAAGCAGCTGCCTGCTCTGCCTGCTGACAAGATGCGCCTCTGGGTATACTCTGCTGTCCCCAAGGCAGTGTATCAGTCACGCTTCACACCTACCCCCAGCCGCCTTTCCCAGGGCGTCCGAGTAACAGTCACTCTACACACCCACTGTCAGCCGCTTCCCTGAGGGCTTAAGAGTACCAGTCACTCCACACATCTACTGCCAGCCACTTCCCTGAGGGCTTAAGAGTACCAGTCACTCTACACACCTACTGTCAGCTGCTTCCCTGAGGGCTTAAGAGTACCAGTCACTCTACACATCTACTGTCAGCTGCTTCCCTGAGGGCTTAAGAGTACCAGTCACTCTACACATCTACCACCAGCTGCATTCCTGAGGACGTCCAAATATTAGTCACTCTTCTCACCTACCCCCAGCCGCCTTCCCCGGGGAGTCCAAGTACCAGTCACTCTACACACCTACTGCCAGCCGCTTCCCTGAGGGCTTAAGAGTACCAGTCACTCTACACACGGGGAAGATGGTGGCGCAGGAGGCAGTGCTAGCGTTCGGCAACCGGAGGGTCAAAGCAAGACACTGAACCCCTAATTGCTCCCGGTGAGCAGGTTGGCGCCTTGCATGGTAGCCTCCGCCACCAGTGTGTGGATGGGTGTATGTGAGGCATGTATTGTAAAGCGCTTTGAGAAAAAGCGCTATATAAATGCAGTCCATTTACCATTTACACACCTACCAGCACCCATTTCACTCTGATTGTCCATCCATCCAAACACACTGTCAGCTACTTCCCCAACCCAACCCCATAAAAGGATATTTGTTTTGCTTTCTCCACATCCCCCAGTTCAGCACAGATGTTCCCAAGCATGTCCAGGGTGTTCAGGTTAGTAGGCTCTATATCCAGCGCGCGCTGACAGAAAAGGCGGGCCATTTCGAAGTCGAAGTTGTCCATGCACTCCTGGGTCTAAAACAAGCAAAAGGTGTCTATGTGCAAACAGCAAGCATGGCGGTGTCCCAAGAAAGCGCCGCCCTGCTCTACCTTCTCCAGTAGCTGCTCTGCCGTGTACCTCTCTGCCGTTTTCTTCTTTGCTTTGTCTTGCATCTTCAGTTTTACACGCTCTTGGACTGTTAGTTTAGAGTCTAAGCAAACAATAGTCTCAGTAATATACATGTCAGGAAGGTTCACTGCAAGTCTTACAAAGACCTATGAGATCTACCGTTTGTATTTGTAACAAGCATCATTCCTCATTAAACAACCATTATTTCCCGATTCCATTTCTAATACGCATTTTTCATGTGCATGTGATCAGTTTGTAGCCCAGTCTAGTGTTGTTGTCTGGAGTTCTACGTAATTTTCTTTTACATTCTGAACAAATGTTTCACTTTACTATATAGACGACAATAAAACATTTATAGTAAATTATAGTAAAATGATAAGGTTGTTACAGTTCAGATTCCTGCTGGACACCAATAAACTCCGGTTCAACGATGAATGTTAACAACATTGGCAACGTGGTACAGTCTGCAGTTTAAAGAGCCCGTACACGTGAGAGCACACATGCCACAGCCGTACAGTTACAATTCTGCAACTGAAAGAGATAGATCACCTTGTGGGGGTCTTTCTCTTCGGCTGCTCCTGTTTTTCTTTTTCTTCTTCGCTTGACCTCCCATTGTATTACTGTAAAAACTCCCAACTCCGGTTTGGATAAACGTGTCAAGAAACAGATTCGCTAAACGAAGCGAGCTCCGTCTGCTTCCGCTGAGCTACGGAAGACGAGAAGGACAAACAGTGCCGGATTTACTCCTTTATAGCTTCCGCTCAGGCCACAATACCCTGCGGAGAGATGCAGTGCGGGTGTGGAGATAAACGACGATCGAAACTCAACTAAGTGTGCTTTTATACTGGTGTAATTGCTACGTCGTATTATTTTCCATTGTAGGTTTGTTGCTTGAAAACAAATGTAATGTAATAATAGTACAATAAACATTTTTATTTAAAAAATTACAAAAAATAAAATCATTGAAAAAGAATTTACTTTAAAAAGTTGGGAAATGCTACTATTCTGTTATCGGTGTCCGGTACCTTCCTGGGCCCTGTTTCATAAAGCTGAATTTCTTACTTAGCCGGATAACGTGTCGGGTTTAATTTGCCCCCCTTTAAATTAATTTTATCTTCGTTCACTTACATTTAGCCTAGACTACCTTCAAATCCTACGAATTATCTGGCTAAACGAGAACTCCTGATTCGTGAAACGGGCTTCGTGAAAAGGTTTATTAAAATTCGAACAATTAAAACTGACATGTTTACTAATAATTGCGTGCATTTACACATAGTTACGTTGAAAAGAATCAAAACTGTGGAACAAATGTAAGGTTAGATTTACATTGTGAGATATTGCATTGGTTGTTAGGTATAGTGATTCTGCTTACAATGTAAAATTTGGGAGAGTACTGTAAAAGTTAATGTGTACGGCAGCTTCTGGTCCAGAGCAGAGGAAGGCGGGAAGAATGGAGACGAAGCAGATGCGCCTGCAATTGATGTCCTGTTTGGCCAATAGATACGCTGTACGAGCAGGTAACGTTCGGCGAACGGTCCTGATATGGACCAATCCATTGACGCCGTGATGTGTGGGAGGGGCGCTCTAAATTTGGACCAATCGCTGGGCGCTGCTGGCGTCTTACTCACATTCATAGTAGTTGTAGTAAATACTGAGATCCGCGAGAGCGGTGCCGCCTTATTGGAATAAAATACTGACATAAAACTCCTTCCGCGCCGGTTAGTTCGCCCTGTCGCTCGGAGCTTTTGGCCGGCGCAGAATCTGACTCCCTCGGTCATCGCGCCTGGCGGGTTTTATGCTGTAATTCCAGCTGGGCCTGGTGGCTAGTCGGCCGAGTTGCGTGAGGCGGGCCCGCTTCTGTTCGCCGGTCCGGATGCGCTTTTAAAGCGCCTCGTCGCCCCTCGTCGGAGTCCCGTTCCTCTGCAACGAGTCGAAGCGCTGCCCGGAGCCGCTTTCGACGGAACGGCCGCCCTGGTCGCCCCCCGGCGCTAGCTGTCCGGCCGTTGCGGCGTTGCCGCCTGTACATATGTGGACACTCCTCCGGGACGGGGAGGCCTCTTTTTGCCGCGCGGGGGACACCGGTGTGTCCGATGACGCTCGGCCTGCGGCCGCTAGAGGGGAGCTGAGGAACCGTGCTGTCCGTGTCTGGCCGCGCCCGACGAGGCTGGGCTGCCTTACCTTGCGTGTGTCTGTGTTTTAATGGTGTTTGTATAACTGCCGTGAAGGCCGATCCTAAACCGGTACGAAAATGACCGATATGAACAAAGACCTAGTGGAGCTGGTGTGGGGAAGGCCGAGCTGCAGCGCTGTGACGGAGACTCCCTTCAGGAGATGGACGCAAGGTACGGATCTGCCGTCCCTGGGGCACCTGTCATGTCTGTCCTCCGCGTGTGTCACCTGCCTGTCATGTTTGTCATAGCAGTCATCCGTGTGTCACCTACCCGCCCTGTGCATTTAAGATCGAGGTGTCTTAGTGACAGCTGTTTGTGAGTTTGCCCTGCAGATGTTTATTACCAGCCCGTTGTCCTCAGATACGTAGGTAATGCCGAGTGAATCCGTCTTTTAATGTTTTTAAAGGGTTTGTCTTCAGCCAGACGGAGCCCAGCGCGCTGGAGCAGCTGGAAGGAGGACCGTGTGCCGTGATCGCCCCAGTGCAGGTGTGCTTCACCGACACAAGTCCTGTGAAGCATCCATCTCTCGATCAAAAATATATCCGAGAACATCAGCTTGTCACTGGAGTGAAAGACAGCAGTGATATTCCTGGACAGTATAATAACACGTATTTGACTGGATTACAGTTGAGTCAGTCATTATGTGGTCTTATGTTAATATGTATGTAAAGTAATCTGTGTGGTGGTACATCAGCCTGATGACAGTACTGATGTGGAGGTGAGCTGGTTGCCGGTCGGCTTGATCCTTTCTCTCTTTCTCTTGATCCTTGTGTTTGATGATGGGCTGCTTGTCCTTGTGACTGTATGAAGTAGAGAGGTTAGGCGCTTGGCCCCCGTCAGTCCTCTAAAGGGCGGCTGCCATGGACAGGTGTCTTGTGAAATGTCATTTTTGCCTCCAGTTTCTTGATGGTCACTCCTGTACCCCCTCCAGGCCTTCCTACTGAAGAACGTCTTGTTTAATTGCGAAGGTTCCAGCTGGCCAGAGATTTCAGGTTGTTTTCCCCCACGTGTTATACTACGTTCGTCATTTTTTTAAGTAACTGGAAGGTGTTTTTTCTGAGATTATCTGTGTAGAATTTCTTTTTTATTAGACTGATCTATAACCTCGTTATGATGGACCGAACCATGTCGGAGTTTGCCGTGCCTGAACTGAAGATGCTGTCTCCTTCTTCATCATCCCCCAACAGAGGATGAACAGAAAGTCGCCCTGTGTCACACACTCAGTGAGATCTTGGAAACCGCCTGTTTCCACAAGGCAGAGTCCTACTGCCTGGCCGTGTGGTCCAGAGCGAAGACGCTGGAGGAGGACTCGGAGATCCCAGACAGCCTCCCAGAGTCCAGTCAGCCGACGGAGGGCCAGCAACCCTGTGAGACACACATTATGCTTTATATTTAAAAGTTATATGTGAATTAACAGCATCTAAAGATGAATTGCTGTTGTCCTTAAATGTCTTAGTAATGAAAAGGAAGCGTAAGGCTGGCTGAGCAGTTACCTTAAGAACGGCGATGCTGTTTGCATCGAAGGGGTGGAATCATCCTGCAATCGCAGTTGCTCTCTCATGTGGTGCAGCGCATGTGGCCTGTGGTCACGCTGTGTTTTTCTGACGCATGCCGTTTTCCCTTGTGTGTGTGTGTGTGTGCGTGCGCCCAGCTGCACTCGGGGCAGACGAGCTTGGCTTTGAGCGCTTTCACGCCGTCATTCAGTAAGTGAACGCCCGGAGGTTTCTACGCCGCGTCCCGTCATGCGGCGTCACACACTCTGCCCCATATGCAAACACATGACCGCACCGCCTGTGGAAAGTCTTCACTGGTACCTCCTTCACGGTTCACTAGTTTTTATATATATATAGTGTTTGAGTTACATTTTTGAAACATGCGACCTTGCATGTTTTCGCACACGGCTCCGCATACTAACAGATGAGCAGTTTGTTGCACATGTGGCTTTATTATGACATACTGCATTTAATGGTTTGTGTCAGAGCTGTTTTGTAAGCTCATTCACTTGGTTTTCCCATGTATCTGTCATGATGGTGTTTCACCAGAATGCTTCCAGTAAACAGCTTCTGTTTTGCTGGCATACAGGTTGCACCAAGTCACATAAATACTAATACACTTAAAAAATACTAATGTCGCCAATGATAACTGTAGGCAAGAGCCCCCATTGGATGGACATGCTCCGACTCCTCCTTTCCAGTGCCCTTCTGGGCACTGATTGGCTACTCCAGTTTTCTCATCTGCCAGTTGTGTTCAGGTGGCCCTGATTTTGGGGGGATCTAAGGGGAGATGGGACTGTGGCACACAGCTGAAGCTGACGTGCATGAATGACACAGACCCCCGTTTCAGGAGGAGGACCCTGAAGACCGTGGAGGAGCTGAAGGAAGCTGTGCTGACCTTCTATGACATGTGGAGGAATAAGTTTGGGGTGCTGCTCTTCCTATACTCCGTCATTCTAACTAAGGTGTGTGCTGGGGGGGGGCACCTGATGCCTGTTTTGGGGAGCGTGTGGGTGGGTGCTCTGCTGCTTCATCTAACTGCAGTGGCCTTGTCTTCAGCTCCAGTGTAATTCCAGTAAAGCACCAGTCCAGCACACGGATGCACCAGTGCATCGCTTTCTCTTTGCCAGACACTGAAATCCCATGCGTGTGACTTTCAGTTCAAGCCAAACATCCTGGTCCATTGTGTCCTTCTGCCTTGCATCAGCCTTGTTCACTGCTTGCTTTCCAGGGCATTGAAAACATAAAGAATGAAATCGAAGACACCTTAGAGCCACTGATCGATCCTGTCTACGGCCACGGGAGGTGGGATCTGTCTATACTCAGTTTGATATCCTTTATTCATATTAGATTCATGGCTTAATCTACTTCTCTCCTCTGTTTCTCTCTAGTCAGAGTCTAATCAACCTCCTCGTTACCGGACATGCCGTGTCTAATGTGTGGGATGGAGACAGAGAATGTTCTGGAATGAGTAAGCGATGTGGCTCGCTTCTGAATATGCTAAAGTAAAAGCAGGTCTGGCCTGCATGCACACATGTCTGCCTGAGAGGCTCTAAGGGGGTTTTGGGTTTTCTGTCTCTGCGTCACATGGCAGCAGAACCGCAAAGGGTATTTTGGTCTGCTCGCTAGTGTTTTTCAGCCACTAGATGGCAGTGTTTCACTATAAATGACAGCTAAGCTATTTTTTTTTTTTGCGGTCAAGAACTTAGAATTTATTTGTGGAACAGTTTCTGAACAAAAACATTTGTGTGTGTGTTTTTTTTTTTGCATGGTTTCTATATTTGAATTTTGTATGGTTTTTATATTTGAAAATTGCGTAACGTTAACAGGACCCCTTGCAGATTTTGTTTTGCTTTCTTTAATTCTAACGGGCCTGACTGTTTCAGAGCTGCACGGCATTTATGAGCAGACAACTGTGGGCTTCCTCACTCTGATGGAGTCTCTACGCTACTGCAAGGTATGAGTCTTCGGGGATCTGCCTGTCCGCCCTTGAGGCCCCAGTTAAGTGTGTTTGCGGTCAGGGTTGGTGGTCTGAGCCCAGTTGTTTTCCACCTTTCACGCTTCATAGGTTACCTTTAACTGCCCGCACTACCTTGTCCTGTGACATGTACTCGTACTCGTTCTGCCAGTTGTTTCTCAAACTTTGGGTGGGACAGTGTCAGACATTCAGCCAGTGAGCTGTTTGTCGTGTCAGGGTTTGTAGTCCAAGGCCCAAAGTGAATGCATGAAGATGAAGTGATGCACGACAAATATCTCTTTTGTGTTTGATGCCTTTTCTGTGACAGCCAAAGCAAACTGTTTTCTTTCTTTTCCCTTTTCAT
>JAODKF010000147.1:12205168-12221882 GCA_026779585.1 Mormyrus proboscirostris | reverse complement strand
ATCTTCTGGAGGAGCCCGGTCCCACATCGCCCATTTGCTGGTATCGAGTTTCCCCGGGCTGCATGTCGGAGGTCTGCTCGTGTTCGCTCTCCTCCTGGTGACTGGTGGAGTGTGCGGAAATGGTGGGGAATGCGCTTTTACATTGAGACCCCGCTGCGTTTGTTTCCTGTCGTGGGACAGGAGCAATAAACAGAGGCGTGTGTTCTGGCCCCCATCTCTCGCCTCGGGTGCGATCCATAGACACGTGCCGGGGCTCCGTCGCCATGCGGCTGGGGGACTGCCACGATGCACTATACCGATTTTCTCAGCAGTGGCCGGTGCGGGTGCTTACTGGCCGCCCTCTGCCCTTGCTCTGATCTCCTGTAGCAGACACGCGGTTTGTGGTCCGCCCTCAGTGAGGGCTTTGCTAAGTGCTTGCTTCTGTAACGCCCTCATTACCCTTAGCTACCCCCTACAGCTCCCATATCCTGTCCTTTAGCCCTCTGCTGCCTTTTCAGTCTCATAGCCCTAAATCCCACGAAGACTATTGGGGCCATGGGCCTGTGCGTGTGACTGAGCAGATGCCCTCACATATACGGTGTCCAAAGCCCACAGGAAGCCCCGTCTCAACAGCCTGCCATTTTAACACCATATTGTATCTGTCTTTGTTCGGCGAGGCTCTGTCTACATAGATGGCGCTTGTACCCACTCAGGACGTCAACGAGCCTTTACTCACGATGAGGACATTTGCACGCATCCTGCCTGGAAAATCTGTGACGCGCTGCATTCTTATGGTGAAAGTCAATCTGCAAAGATGTTTACGTATCGCATGATTTATGTAGGGTTTGCGTCGGCCATTAGGGAGACTGACCCTTTCGGCAGCTTGGCTTTATGGGGCGCCCTCGCACTCTGCTTCTCGAACCCTGAATGCTGCCAGAATCTGTGTACGTCTGTCCCTCTGACCCCCGGCAGCCGTGACTACTCCTCTTTGGGCCGCCTGCTGCCAGCTGTGAAATCCGACGGTCCGGACGGGAACATGTACTCCCCTTTGTTTCAAAGGGGACAGAAGATGCGTCTCTGGAGCCTCACCGAGAGCCTCCCCTGTGTTCCTGCATCTCCATGTGCCAGTGAAGGACCCTGGGTTGCCTAAGCTCTCCATCAGTCTGTCAGCACCAAGCCCAGGAACACAGCAGACTTAATCGGACACAGTTAAACGTAGTGAGACACGATCCCTCATAGACTCTTACCGTAATCAGTTGCTCTTCAGATATCCTCTTAAAATTAGCCAAATTATTCACTGAGACCATTTACCGTGGCTCTTTCTGTTTGTGTGGGTTTGTAACTGATGAAAGCTGCAGTAATATTTTTACTCTGTGCTTGTTTTTCGTTTCCCTGCCGGCTCAGTATGTGACAGTCCAGAGTTCATTACCTGCAGATGCCTGAGCGGAGGGGGTATGGGATTGGCTTAGATCGCCTCTCTCCCAGTCCCATCTCACCAGATATCAGCAATGGCTTGGGGAGGCTTCTCATTCATGGTCCATCGGGGCTTGACATTTACGCTGGACTGCTTGTCCAGACGGCCAAGAGACGGCCTGTTTACTGGGCATCTTGGGTAATGTCGCGTCACCTGCCCCCCCCCCCCCCAGTGTGATATTGGTTCATTTCTCTCCTTGAAGTCTCCTCCCTGTTCTTGTCATCCTCTTCCAGGAAATGGCACTGGTCGCCCCAGAGTCACCATCAGAACAAGCCAGGAGGGTTTTCCAGACGTTCGACCCGGAAGGTGAGATTCCCCGACTGACGTGGCCCCACAGCCCCTTTGGCCAGTCTGACAGCTCGTCCTGACCCAGTGCCTCTTGCAGACTGGGGATGGTCTCCTGCTGCGGTCATACTCACCCGATGGGAGTGGAAACGGGGGCGGGATTTGAGATTCTCCCTCACAGCTGAATCAACTGTTTGCTGCCACTAATAGGATTTCTGCTATCTGCTAAGACCGTGGGGGGGCTGGGCGCCTTGGTGGGTGACCCTGTCCTCTTCTTCATGTTGTTTTTTTTTTTTTTTTTTTTTTTTTTTTTTAATTTCCTTTTCTTTTAATCAGGCGATCTGCAGCTGTTCACTGAGACGTGAACGGGTAGCGTGTTATGTTAATGAGGCTAATCCACATCCCTCCGTGTGCGGCCCGGCTCTGTGCGTGTAAGGGAGAAAGGGGTCCAACAGGGCTTCTTAATATTGCCATTAGCAATCCAGAATTTCCCACTTGGAATCAACAAAGTATCTCATCTGTCCATCTGATTTCCAGAATCGGGAATAAGCGTTTTTTGGGAGAGGTGACGCGAAAGCTGAGGAATTTTAACGGTACGGAGATGTAAACATACCATGTGACCTTCTGTGAATATCCACCCTTTCTGTGGAGCTATTAGGGCAGATCTTAATTTTAACCTGCTGCAGACTGAATCGGTTGGACTTCCTGAGAGTGCATAACCCAGACCTGAAGGCACAGCCGCGCTGCGGTGTCCCTCATGTCCCCTAGGGGTCGCCGCTGTATCCCACCATGAGCCACACGGCGTGTTTACATTAGCCAGGCCCTGATGTAAACGTCGCTGTTTGTGTGCCCGGCTTCGAGCCATACTCCTCACAGCTGTTCCCTAATTACTTCCCTCTGCTTTTATTGGGGGGGGGGGGTTGGTCTGGCCGCGGTGAGTCATGAAACATGGGGTCGCTATCACTACACCATGGAGACAAACAGAAGAGTTGCTTTGCTTGGAGGCTCGCTCAGGGCCTGACCAGTGCAGACCGGCCCGGCGCTCTGCTGCTATGTCCGTTGGTCTAGGTCATGAAGGCGGTTTTTACCTTAATCACTTCCAGCCGCCACGTGTGAACCGGGCATCTCTCCAACCCTGCCTCACGTTTGTGATGGTGACTGGGCTCAATCATCACCTCGTGCCCTGCAGAAATGCCCACGCTGAACTTTTGAGGGTGATGTTCTCAGTGAAGCCGCCTCTTTTAGTGCGCTTCCTCCCATCTGCTTGGTGGGTGTCTCAAATCCTCAGGGGGTGTCCCGCGAGGGACTTAAGCGCAACCTCTTCTAAGGCAGTAAACAACATTCTTCTGTCTCCTGTGTTTATGGGAACAATGTGGGCCCTTCCAGAGCCTCTCTGCTACATTTCTGCTGCATCCTCCCAGTCACTCTGGGGTGACTTGCGCAAGCTGAGATGTCCTGAACTGAGGCCCCCCCTTGGCTATAGGACCAGGTTCACACGCAGTGCAGAAAAGGGCAGAGGCCTCATTACAGTCTAGCTGTCATGCTGTATGCGACAGCAACCGAACTGCTCTCCCACTCATCCGGTGGTGACGGAGGACATGATTGGGCTTTCGATGTAATACTGTCGTGCGTCAGGAGTGAGCCGCGCGATTCTCAGGCCGCCCGCTGGGAGCGCCGCTGTGGTTGGCCCGCTTCGGTGAAGGCCTGCTCCAGCTGGCCCTCGCTCTCTAACAGCTCCCAGTGCGCTTGCTGCTTCGGTCTCTGCGCGATGATACTGCGAGTTTTTGCCCCGCCAGCTCCGAACAACCTGGCTGCGACCAGAGCTGCATCCCCAAAACGGGCAGGATGTGCCCTTCAGGGAACCAGCAGCAGAGCACCCTTCCCCTCCTCCTTCCCCTTCTTCTCCTCCTCCTCCTTCCCCTTCTTCTTCTCCTCCTCCTCCTCCTTCCCCTTCTACTCCTCCTTCCCCTTCTTCTCCCGCTCTCAGCTGCTGCTTTTTCTGGTTTGTTTGGCCGCTGAGCAAAGATCCGGCGTTGGCAGTCTCTTCCAGAAAGGGCTGCTATTTTTGCGGGTTTTTGCTGCAACTCCCTAATTACATTACCAATTAGCGGACCAATTGGCTGAAGAGTCCTGACACCTGGCTTTGATCATCTGACCTAAAGGTTATGCCAAAAGCCTGCATGCACACTGGCCCTTTGAGTGCCCACCCCCACCAAAGAGGAGGTGACAGCTGAATTAAGCGGGCCTAATTATTCATACAGTACGGGCTAAGGGGTGAACATCGCATGTTTGCTCTCTTACTACCTTGGCTGTCAGCTCTGCTGCCTGGAGCCACTGTAACCAGTGTGGCCAGTGTGATTAGCCAGGGGAAGGCAAAGCAAATGACCCTGGCCAGGTGGGAAGTTACTGTCTGCCTTCCCATGACTGTAGTTCCGGGCTCAATCACACGCTTCTGTGTTCTGTAAACTTTAAGTTGCAGCCAGGTGGAGATGCACGCGGTCGCCCTTCTCAGGGGCTGCGTCATGGCCGCTGTGACTGTCTGAAAATGTCCTCCTCCGTCTTCCTCCACCTGCACTCCCATCCCGTCTCCTGCATCCCTGAATCTGCTCCAGCCTTCTGCCTCCACTTCTCTGCCCTTCTGCCTCAGCACTGAGACTCAGCTTCCCTCCCCATGCTTCTGTTCCTCTGCAGATAATGGCTTCATCCCAGATACCCTGCTGGAGGACGTGATGAAGGCCTTGGACCTCGTCTCTGAGCCAGAGTAGTAAGTCGCCCCCTCCAGCCCGACACTAATGTGTCGTTCTTCTCGTCGGGGTGTGTGTGTCCTGGGAAATATTGTCTTACTTTGTTAGAGCAGAAACTCTGATGCGTAGACCTGTAGTATTTGTCCTGCCTTTAAGGGTCACGTGACACCATGTCCAACACGGTCTCGATGGAGAAAGTCGACTAGTCGACCCAGTCACCGTGGTCAGATGTTCCCCTGGGATGTTTTCGGGTCGTGACCCTCGGACTTATTGCCCAGGGCTTGTACTGAAGGCCCACCTGCTGAACTTTCACTGTCTATAGAGCCAAAACAGACACTCAGGTAATGGGGGGGTCTGGGGGCAGGTGTCCTCCTGATGTTCAGCTGGTGAATTGGGGGAGGGGCCAGTGTAGACTGGACAGGCTGACGGCTCTCTTCACATTACTCAATGTGCCACCCTCGGCTCCCGGGCCCCCAGTCTGGCCCCCACCCTCGGCTCCCGGGCCCCCAGTCTGGCCCCCACCCTCGGCTCCCGGGCCCCCAGTCTCGCTCCCGGGCCCCTCTTCAGTGTTTGAGCTCATCAGTGTGTATGATTTTATTAACAGTCCATTTATATACTTTCAGTATGAAATCTGAGTTTGGTGGCGTCCATGTAGTAGCAGCTCTGACAGCCTCCCTGCCCCCCCTCGCCCCCCCCCGGCCCCTGCCCGTCATATTTGTCCCGTATCCATGGATTCATATCATCATCATCACCACTGGATGGTGTCAGCTTAGTTAATCGGCACAGGTGGGGCAGGGCAATGTTGGCTAATAGATTTGTCTTTAAAAGGAGTTTTCTCTGTTTTATCTCCCTCTCAGCTTTTGAACAATGCTCAAACTTCCAGGAATTTCCGTCAACAGTTATATTTAGTCTGAGAAACACGCGATGCCTGGGTAATGAGAGGAATAAAGCTGAGATGGATTACGCTGCCTCTGTGTACGTTGGAAATGTGCGCTAAGACAACATGACCTCGCCTCCTAAATGGGCTTGTTTACTTCTGCCCATCTGACGGTTTCTCTTCCAGTGTGAACCTCATGAAGAGTAAACTGGACCCTGAGGGACTGGGCATCGTCTTACTGGGGCCTTTCTTACTGGAGTTCTTCCCCGATCAGGTACTGGGTCACGACAGCTTTTGCGGCTTCTGCTCACTCGCATGTCGGGGGGGGGGGGTCTCGACTGCACTTTGACTGTGTGCAGTTCCATGAACCCTGAGCTGCCTCGCAGGCGACCGTTTGGGCCCCGTTTTGATCCTTGGAGTGGTCCTGCGGTCGTCCCCTTGAGCCCAGTTTACCATAAATTGCTTCAGTGAACCAAACTTACCTTAAAAGTTGCTCTGCATTTCTTGGATTGTTGGGCCAAGGCAAAAAAAGTAACGATAATATTGACGATGTCTGAGATACTGGCCACCGGCCAAGTCGCCGGCACGGGCGGGAGCGGGGGGGCCTGTGTGCCGGGGGGGGGCTCTCTCACTTTCACATCGGAGTCCTTCAGGCCGGATGAACATGCACGACACTGGGTAGCAGTTACTGGTTTCTGTGCCGCAGAACGCCATCTACCCAGGGCACGCTGTAAATGTTTACCAAAGCTATCTGCACCCTCATATCCGCCCGCTGACCATTAAGTAAATCGATGTGAATTCAGCTTGGGTGGCTGCCCCTCACTGCCCTTGGCATGGGTTGGCAGTTTCTGCAGCCTTTCTGGTCGAGGTTCCGTTCGGGTTCGTCGTCGTGTGCGGTGTTGTGCCCTGAGACACGGGCCTCCTTTTTGACACAGCCACACCTGCCTCTTCCTTTTCAGGACACGGGAATTCCAGACTCCTTTCCGGTGTATCACTACAACGGGCTTAAGCAGTCAAACCACAATGAGAAGGTGAGCTGCCCCCCGCTGCATCTCGTTGTTACACCTTGGTCACGTTGCTGTTGCTTGACAGTGGCGTCACACCTGACTCTCACTACTCTGTCAAAAAAATCAAAGGATAATGAAACTATTCTGCCCCCTTTCCGCAGCTCCAAGGACACGGATGAGTGTCACTTAGGCGCTTTGGGGTTTTGGGGTTATGCGACATCTCAGCCTGTCGACCGAAATTTGACCCAATGATTTGGGCTCCTCTGCCCTGTAGAAAGCAGCCACATCCAGTCGTACCCCGAGCAGTGCATTCTGGTTGCAGTGCTTTCTGCACACCTGACCTCTGACCCTCTCCCAGAGGAAGTCTGGATGCTGATGAGATTGACACACAGCCAATCACCTCCGACGGGGAGATTGAGTCCGACCCTGGCTGGCCCGCTAAATGTGTTTTGGGATGCTCCGTTTCCGTGGAGCGTTTCAGCGGTATAACTCTGAACTGCCTCTTCTCTCGTCTGCTGACACATCTGCTGCAGCCATCTCAGCTCTCTGTTTAATAAAGGCTGATGTTTTGCTTCGAGAGCAGAGCCACGTGTGAGAATCTTAACAGCCAGCAGTAAACACAAAACACTCTGAAGATGTTTGGGTTCCCTGGCTCTCAGAGGGAGAGATGCAAACCGCAAATGTTTGCTTTAAACTCCCAGAAGCCTCTTTGACCCCCCATGTTAACCAAGACCACACATGCCAGTATTAATCTTATAATAAGTGCACCTATATCCTAGAAAGCACTTCTTTACTTGGATGTTAGCTTCTTAATGCCGCACTGCATTGATACTCTCAGGTATCAGCCTCTGAAAATGGGGGTCTGTTGGTTGTCTCAGCTCCTGCTCTGACTTGGTGCTTATGGCCTGGTGGGGGGTGGGGGGGTCTTCAGGAGCTCGGTGACCCCGGATGAGCTTTGCCGGCTCCGTGTTCCTGGCAGCTCCTGGACGGCCCTCATTCTCTCACTCTATCCAGGCGTTCGTTCCCCGCACCGCCCTTCATAAAATGAGGGTCAAAGGTCAACTCCGCGGTAGAGGGACTGTGATGAATGCGCTCCCGGTGCCCTACCCCCTGCACAGCCCGTGCCCGATGAGCAGGCGAGCCTTTAGCTTGACGGCAGCTGTGTCCCAGCTGGGTAGAAGGTGCCGAGATGCGCGGCCTTTAATACGGTGACATCACTGCTTATGTTCGCTTGGCCCTCTCATCAGTCTGTAATGACCGGTTATTAAGGGGTTACCAGCGAAGGCTGGGCCGTTAGCTGCATGGGAGGCCGGGCTGCGGGAGGAGGTGGGCACGAAGCCCTTGAGACAGGCTGCCGGGGGGCCGGGGCAGTGACCTGGGAGGGGCAGGGGCCAGATGCAGGGCCGCGGTAAATGTCCTGATCCCTCGGCGCTCGGCCGTGCGCGACCTTCGGTTCGGATCCCGGCATCTTCAGCTGTGGAAACCCCACGACGTGTCTGTATGCGATGTCCGTAGCGCGTGTGCGGCCATCCGATCCCCCCACACGTGGAAGTAATCAGGGGGCGGTTGTTTAATTTGATGGTACGAGGCCGTCGACCTGCTGTCGGATGTCTTCTCGTTAAGTCGGTCTTGTTAGCTGTGGCCTTGATGACAGGCCTGACCCCCCCCTGCCCAAGCTGCTCATCACACCCCTCTGCCTGTGGCCGTCTGTCCCTCTGCCAGGTGGCCTATGTGGAAGGAACTGCACTGGTGTTAGGGTTTGAGGACCCCATGGTGCGGACGGACGACACACCCATCAAGCGCTGCCTGCAGACCAAATGGCCATACATCGAGCTGCTCTGGACCACAGACCGATCCCCGTCGCTGAACTAACTGTGCCCCCCCCCCACCCCCCACCCCCCCGTGTACGGATGCTGCAGCTCTACCTGGAAGCAAGCGGGCTGTCCTGGCCCTGAGCTGACAGCCTGCCATGACACCGAAGCTCCGCCTACACGATCTTATCTACTCGGTCACAGTTTCCCAATCTAGTCCTTCAGGACCCACAGACAGTCCAGGTTTTTGCTCCCTACCAGCTCCCTACCTAGCTGGGAGGAAGCAAAAACGTGGACTGTCTGACATGGACCAGCTGTGAGTCTCTAAGGACCAGATTGGGAAGCACTATACTAAATTATTGTCTCGCTGTCAACCCTGGTCTCTCTGACCCAGTATCCCGTCTTCTCTCCCGCCTCCGCACCCCCTTCCTAAAGGGCTCGTTCTGTGTTTAACCTTCATCCTTCCTTCCTTTTTTGCTCTCTTGTGTGGATATGTTTCTGTCGCCTGATTCGATCCGTTTACTGCGTTTTGCGCACAAGCGTTTATCCTGCTGAAATGTACCTCGTTACCCTGCGCCGTTCACGTCGACTCACTGCTAACACTCTTCCACTGGCCCGTCCGTGGGACCATGTGACCCAAGCGTCTCGCACATCAGTCAGACGGCGCCCTGAGTGTGACAGGTGAGCTGCGAGGTGAGGATTCCGGGCGTGAATTCGGGAGTAAATATTAATAATCAGTTTTCAGTGATCACTAAAAGCTTTGGTTGTAATGTTTTTTTTTTCTTTGTCCATCTATTTATTTTCTGCATGATGAATCCACATCATGTCATGACCCACTACGCTTGCAGCTTGATTTATTTTGGTCCTGCTGGCTTTCCCATAATAAACTTTTTGGTTTTGAGTTTTTTCCCTTCCCCCGTGATTTGTCGAGGTGTGTGTGACCCCTACTTTAACTGCTTTTTCACCCAGCCGCGATGCGCAGTGACTGAGGTGGCCTCTTACCTCTCCCGCCCGCACTGGCTTTCAGGTCTGCCACACTTTCATGCATATTCATGCAGTGCACAAATTGAAAACACATTTGAGCTGGTCCACTTAAAGTGGAATATAGTCACTACTGAAATGGCAAACTTTTTTTTTTTTTTTTTAAATTTATTTAATAAAATTTTTTATTGTCTTTATAGGGTCTGTGACACAACATGAATTAATTTCCTCTGTACTTTACTGTTCATGTGGTTTTTAATGTACATTATCTTAAGGTTTTATCTGTAGTGTTTGGAGATTAATCCTGTCATATTGGGGCCAGCAGGGAGGGAACTCAGATCCTGTTATACTGTGTGTATGTATGAGGACATTGCATCTGTTTTTGTCTCTTCGGTAAATGTGCCCCCAACAGTCTGGAAGCTGATGGTTGCTCTGTGAAAGCTTTATCCTGTCTGCTGAAGCTGGCCCCTTTCACTCACACTTAGTTTTTTTATGTTCCTCCAGTGAAGAAGATGACCCTAACCGCCAAAATGTAAACGTGAAATAAGATGTCGGTTTACCGTCTCCATTTTAGGTCTACTGTGTACATGAAGGTGAAGTTTTACAGTTTGTGATTTACGTTTAGCTCTGGCACTAGCTGTATGACGACGATGGCCCTCTGTGTGACGTCTATCACATTATTCTAGGCTCCTATGTCAGT
This sequence comes from Mormyrus proboscirostris, assembly GCA_026779585.1. NCBI lineage: Eukaryota > Metazoa > Chordata > Actinopteri > Osteoglossiformes > Mormyridae > Mormyrus > Mormyrus proboscirostris. The sequence continues at coordinate 12,212,024 of JAODKF010000147.1, read as the reverse complement.
GTAAGCAAAACTGGAATATTAATTAGCAAAATGTAACGGACTCTTTCAGAAAGTATAGTAATAATGAAAGATAAATTTCAGGCACGCAAAGTACATTATGTAATCAATTAAAACGAAGTGTGTTCTTCAATTAAATGGTACATTTACATCCTAGATCATTTCAGTGTCTGTCGCTTAACACCCGTGTCCTGTTCTGTACAGAAAGTGATTTAACATCCAACAACTCAGTCTAATGTCGTTTGGTTTTTAATCCCCAAGCCCTGTTTTTTTCCCAGCTGTTTTGCTTTCAGTGACCCATCTACCCTCCAGCAGCGTTTCTGGTTATGTTAGGGTCTGCCCTGCAATTTGTGCATGTCCCGGGCCGTCCCGGGACATGCACACACGTGAAATGGCTCAGTGCCTTTCAGTTGAGTCAGCACTTTTACTCAGCAATAGGTCCCACGTGAAATAACGGCAAGCCCGCCAAAAAAGACACAGCACACTTGGATGAGGGTTGATTGGAACCTATGCCCACCTGTAGCGGTGATAATCCCACCCACAGATATAGGAATAAGCCAATATTATGGCTTCTCTTTAGTGGTGATGGACCCCACAAGGCGCCCACTAGGGTAAGAATGAGATCAGGGTGGGATTATCACCTGAACCGTGTCTGTGACCCCTCTGGAAAAAAAAATGGGTGGACTGAAAGTGCAGGTCCTCTACCATGTGCTTGCCAAGAATAGACGATAGTCTCAGGATTGCAGCGTGAGAAGAGCAAAAGCTCAAGAAATACCAGGAACATTCCATATATGAAGCTAAGAAACAAGCAAAAGTCAGCTTTCATTACATCAACGTAGCAGACACGCACTTTCAGACAGGGCTGGTTGGGCTTCTAGGTGTGGATGGAAGCCTTCAAAAGAGGCAAAGGTCACGGCCTGTCAGAGAAAAGGAGACTATCCAGGAAAGATACGGAGGACAAAATGCCCTTTCCTCATGGTAAGAAAGAAAATAGGAGCAGTGGTATGATGAGAGCTGAAGTGGCTGGAAATTTGGAAGCATTTGTCACTTGAACCCTGTTCAAGCTAAGAGAAGCAGAGAGGGATCAGTGGCTCAAAGAGAGCGAGTCATGGTCAGCAGATGGGCTGCTGCAGAGCCGCAAGCTTTCCATTGTGCTTCTTATGCTTTTACCACCTGAGACAGGGAGGACGTGAACTCAAACTGGACACAAGTGGTGAAAACACCAGTTTGACTTTGCCACTCAGCCCATTCAGCGACTGCCGAGACATAGCTGAGCACATGAAGCTCACAATCGTGTTACTCCAGAGCAGCGGAATGAGCATAGAATGGGAACCGCGACCTCAGAAAATCGGCTGCCTCCATCAAGACTGCCCCGATTCAGCTGATGGCTATTTGTGGTAGAGTGGTGAGCTTCCCTTTCATTTGCAGATTGGTGTAAGAGAAACAGAAAGACAGAGTGTGACAGCAGAGAGAAGCCTGTGTAGGCCTGCAGAGCACATGAAGGCCCTAGAAGCCCGTGTAGGCCTGCAGAGCACATGAAGGCCCTAGAAGCCCGTGTAGGCCTGGAGAGCACATGAAGGCCCTAGAAGCCCGTGTAGGCCTGGAGAGCACATGAAGGCCCTAGAAGCTTGTGTAGGCCTGCAGAGCACATGAAGGCCCTAGAAGCCCGTGTAGGCCTGGAGAGCACATGAAGGCCCTAGAAGCCCGTGTAGGCCTGGAGAGCACATGAAGGCCCTAGAAGCTTGTGTAGGCCTGCAGAGCACATGAAGGCCCTAGAAGCCCGTGTAGGCCTGCAGAGCACATGAAGGCCCTAGAAGCCCGTGTAGGCCTGGAGAGCACATGAAGGTCCTGCTTTTACAGATCCAGCAGTGATCCTGCAGGCTTCTCTGTTCCTGTGTCCTGTCTTCCCTGTCACCTCTGCTGCAGACTGAGGAGATTCAGTGCTGCTAACGCACCCTTTTATGGAAATGCTTTACCTTATGGAATCATTCTTGTTGCTCCCTGCTGACCTCGATCCAATGCAGATGCACCATTTTTAAGGTTTGGAGTCCAAAGCTGAATGCAGGATCGCACGTGAAATTTCAGCTTAAGCAGCACACTCAGCTGTCACCTCTGTCAGCTTGCGACCATTGTCATGCGAATGTTCCGGTGGCTTCATTAACTGGCTCAGCGCATTAAGGAAATGCCATTACGAGGTTTACCCACACAGTACCGCTATCCGCTACGATGTTTGCAAACTAGAACAAAGCCTTTGAGTACTGGCAGCAGAAATGAAAGACCAGCTCCGCATAGTCTCTAGACTTGACCATCAGCATTTTATTGCCAAGCAGACACTTTGATCCTTGCCGACTTGAACATCTTGCAGGTTAATTCCCTCACAGGCCTATCAGCAGGAATTATCTTGTGAGGTTTGAACCCAAAACTTCTGGAGACTGATATCTGCATCCTCCTCCCCCGCACTGTTGGTGTCCAGTCATCATGGTGGACAGTGAATTTCTGCAGACCAGTCCTGCTCTCCTCAGTGATGAAGCCTTTTTCTAGGGACACAGCCTTAAAAATGTATTGATCCAATAAATCTGCCAAAACCTGTTATGCTCCTGTAAAGTGGGAGAATTGAATTCTTCTTTGGTGAATAAAAACACTTTGACGAAATTATCTTTGACAGTGACCCCATTGGATCAATGCAGTATTTTTGTGTTTTGTTTTGATGGCATGTAACTGAATTGACATACTTCAGAGACTAGTAACAGATGATGTAATTGTGGTAAATTCGGAATCCTGTAAACGTATCCCAGGCTGAATGTCTTACAGAAATTGGTGGTTTAGTGTTGCGCATTAACAGATTTTTGAAAATTGAGATTTTTAACAATTCTGTAGAAGAATTAATGGACAGTGCTAATATAAGAATAACTTTTTATGTTATTTTCCTTTTACACAGGGTCACCTTTGTTATCTCTGTTGCTCACATCAGTGTTGGAGTGAGATTTGCAGGATGCTTTGTGGTAAAACCAGCTGGTTACAGTGTGGGGAGGCAGGAATTCGGGTGACAGTGGAGCAGATACTGAAAGCCGCACAGATGCCAAACCTCAGTGAAATTGTCCTGAGCTCTAACAGCATTGAAGCATCACACAGAAAAGGGTTTTTAAAACAGCCGGCAGACGCTACAGAGAGACTCTGTAATATATAAATATTCCTGTGACAGTTACTGTGTTCATCCACTCCACTGAAAGTGAAGAAAGTTTTTTTTCTTCATCATATTTTTTTAAAAAACATGGAGAACATGCAAGATCGACACACAGAGAGGATGGTGTGGGGATTCAAACCCACTGCGCCAGTTCTCAGAAACACCCCCTTCATACTAGCCGGTCCAGCTGTGCAGCGTTGAACGATAAATGAAACTGTGGGTGGCGGGGGTGTCCTCTGTCAGTATTAATCTTATTAATAAACATGCAGCACATATTATCATATTATCAGGTTGCTTTAAATGTTTTGGTTGAGTTCCCCCCCCCCCACACACACACACACACAACTCATAGGACAAAGAGAAATGTAAACATACATAAGCTGCATTCCCATGCCAGGACTCCCTCTCTTACCGTAACTTTTGGCCTGGGGATCATCAGCTTTGCGTGCTCAGACCGGGTCCTGAGTCATCAGATGCCTGGATTTCAGTGGCTTCCGCCTGGCCATGTCAGGGTTAGGATAAGGGGGGCGGTTTGCGGCCCTCTCTGTCTGTTTTGGTCAGACTGGGAGTCTCTCCTATAAGTGCATCCTTGGACTGATCACACTCCAGTGTCTCAGTTGCTAGTCAACGAATCCCGTTTCTATGCTAGAAAGCATCATCTCCCAGACCAGAAATTAAAGCTGTTTGACCATCACAGGCATGCATGCTTTGCTTGTCTGAACAGACATCTCACAGAGTCATACAGTTTTATTCATTTTAACATTTTTACTCACAGGTTTGCGTGAACCATGTCTCTCGGTCAGTGGACCTGCAGAATATCTTGGTTGGGTTGACCATCAGGGGTCAGTCATATTTATGGGGTGGCTGTCCCCCACAGTGACTGTACTGTGGTCTCATGTAGTGAAAAAAAATAATCCATATTTCTTTTTTTATTATTTTGATGTGAGGTACACATGGCTGCCTCTGGCCCTTTAAGGTCATTGCATTATGGATGGTCCCCACAAAGATATGGACACAAACACGTGTTCCCCCATCCAGGGACTTTGCTGACTTGTGGCCTAAGCAACTTAAGCTGGGCTGCAGGTAATTCTGAGCAGGATGAGCTTCTGGAAGATGAATGGCTGTTGGATTATGTATTTAGTTGGGAAAAAAAATCTTATTTCCTTTTTTTGTTTCTCAGTGATTTGACCTGGCTTGACTTGAAGGCCTGATCCCTATTTTGAATGTGATTCTCTGCTAACCCTCTTTTGCATTTTGTATTTGTCAGGCATTTACTGTTTTGTGCCACATGAATTTTACTACACAAAAGTCCCGGAAAGCTGATAAAGTCCTTAACATAGGAACCAAGCAGCCCGCTTGCTCCTGAGCTGTAAAACCCGATCTCACTCATGTCACAATCTGGATTAGGCAGGGTCTTACTGAGATGGAATATGCATCTGACAACCTTTGTTAAACCTTTGAAAATATACTGACATCAGTTTATGCATTCAGACACTTCCCTTCCAAAAAAATGTCATTGTCTGCACGTTTTTAACACTTTATTCATGTTATAAGTTGCTTAGTAAACTAGAAATAGTCTCAGATTCTATTTTAAAAAAGCTTTCTCCTCTCACTTCCTGCTAATAAGCAATTGTTTGCAGTCACAGCACATATTCCATAGCAAGCAGTGGTCTCCGTTTCGCAAGTTCATATCTGGAGGTGACTTTTTAATTTACATTTTTAGCTTTTTAAACATGTGTTAATTCTGCTCTCCGGCTTTCTGACACACGACTTGTATTCAGTGCACGTGCAGGCGTGCATACCTTCCTTTAATTTTAGACGTCTTACTCTCGTAATTGTAGTTAATTATAACCATTTGGAAATAACCCAATTTTATAAGCGTGTGGAGGAAAAACGTGTAAACGGCATAGCCTTTGATGGTCCGGGTATTGAGAGTAATTAGTGATTCATCCGATCGGATAGAGGGAAAAAAAGTTGCACGACAGACTATGCGCATGTATGTGGAATACCATCAACTGTATATAAATGCATTTAGAATAAAATCGTATAAAAATTATAGAAAATGTGCGAGGAAAAGCTGTATACATATAAGGATGCCTGTACTGAAAAACTTTCAGAATAACAGGCTAACTGTATAGGAACACGCGTAACAATTAAGGCGGCTGACTGTAGCAATAAAGATCACGCGTATAGTAATAGGGGTAGAGAGGCGGGTTGCTGTACAGTAATACACGCTGAGGGTATAGGAACACAATGCAGAAAGGCGGCGGTTTCCCTTAAAAGGCTCCGCCGGGTGACGCGCCGGTGGAGCGGCGCTGAGCTGCAGGCTGCGCTATTAAGCGGCGCATTAGGTGCGTGGCGGACGGACTGCGCGCACTGCGTGGATGAGAGCGGCGCTGCAGCAGTCTGACCCGCGATCGGAGACTCACCGGGCTTACCAGCCCTCACCATGTGGACCTGTACCGTTCGGGCGCTTTTTCGTTTGGCTCCGGTGTTACTGGGAGTAGCTGCCTTTAATCTGGATTTGGAGAAGCCCACCGTTTACAGTGGTCCCCGGAACAGTTACTTTGGCTATTCGGTAGACTTTCATCAACCATCACCGGACAAAAATGTGTAAGTGCGGTTTTTGCAGGGTTTTCCTTTTCACTCACGAAATAATGTAATTTGTCTCAAAATCATGTGGTTATTAGTTACTTTTTCAACAGTGTTTACGGCAAGCTAGACCGATGTGGAAATTGCCAGGTACCATTTAATTACGTTCATGCATATCAAATCTATTTCTGTCTAAAGTGTGTAGAAACAAATACATTCTTTACTTTAGACTTTACTTATAAGGAGCATGTGTGAGATTCAGAGGGGTCTTTGCTCCTCTCATCGCACCTGTAAGCTTTTAACTGACTTTGCCCGCCTGCACGAATTCGTGGTCATATATCATATCAACCAACACGAAGCTGATCGGATCGGTGTTTTGGACTCTGCTCGTTTCCCCAGTATGAGCGTCTTGGTCGGGGCTCCCAAAGCAAACACTTCTCAGCCCGGGATAGTGGAAGGAGGCGCGGTGTATTACTGCCCCTGGCCAGCCGCGGACTCCAGCCCCTGCCGCCAGATCCCTTTTGATACGTCCAGTAAGTGCGCTCCGGTCCAGACTCCGTCTCCACTCTGCCTCTCTCCTCCGTGTCCGCAGTGCATCGTCTCTGCATTTCTTTGGCTTAGTTTGTTCTCCTCATGTAGCATACTGATGAGCGGATTTTAAGTCCTTGGGGCGATGTGCTTGTTTTGATTTTGTTAAAGGATGAGAGTCTCTAATTGACCCCCAAGAGAAGTTTAAAATATATTCATGTTCCAGTGATGGGCTACGATAGCTCTTGTTTCTTAGTTGCTGGATATCTGATTAAAGTTTCATTTGTTACATAAGACATTTGCTAATTTTAGTGCCGCATATAAACGCGCAAATCTTACAGCGCTAAAAGCTCTTAGGAAGTAAATGATTGATCTCAGAGCTGGAGGTTTCGGCAGAATTACGAGTAGAGTGGTTTTCAGATACATGTGGCTTAGTGAGGGTGTGTGTGTGTGTATTATATATGCATGTGCGCGTGGGTGTGTTCGTGCAAGGTAATTTATGAGCTACTGGGATGAAGTTTCTGGCATGACTTTTGATTTCACTGCATTGTTCTT
>JAODKF010000147.1:12151132-12163917 GCA_026779585.1 Mormyrus proboscirostris | reverse complement strand
TGTGTGTGTGTGTGTGTGTGTGTGTGTGTTTCTGAAACTTGATGAATGTGTCCTAATGACACCCCCTGTGTGTGCAGACATCGAGGCTCCAGGACACCCCCGAGCTGCTGGGATTCCTCCGCAACACAAGCTCCCCCCACTCCCGGAAAAGGCGGGCCGCCGGCACGGCTGAGACCTACAGCGGGAAGACGCTGGTGCGTAACCCCCCCACACACTTTTTGTGACTCATCCACCTCCCCGCACCAGCTTTTCTGTTTATTCACTCTTGTACACAGGACATCGGGGAACTCATTAGGTAACAGGCCACTGTGTGGCACCGTGGCTGCATAACCCTGGCAAGGATACAGGGATGGAGGCCGTGTTCGTCTCTCCCTGACTGAGCCATGAGTACTGAGAAACCAGTGTTAACACCGTCGTTTGAGCCATGGACTAAAGATTTCCGTTCTGTCGTCCTTATGTTGTTGTCATGGAAACCGGAGCTGCGAGACGCGCTGAGGGTGACGCGGGGTCTGTGCGTCTCCGCCGGTGACAGGGCCGCTTTTCCCTCTAAACATGCATCTGGTTAAAATGCCTGACAAGCGGCTCCCCGTCCTCCCGCCGCAAATCACACACAGGCCCCCTCAAAGCAGGGGAAGTGGGCTGGGGGGTACAGTCTGCCCCTCAGGCCTGTATGACGTCGCAGAGCGGGGGGGTCGGGGAGACTGATGTTTAGAAGGCCACTGTTGTTTATAGTGACCTCTGCGACCCCCCCTCCTCGCACTGTAAATAACCCAGGCTCCCCGGTGATGCTGAATCCAGGCAGGGTTGCATACGAACGCTCTGTCCTCTGATGTCACATCCGGACACTTGCCATGGGGCTCAGCTGGGCACTGACGAGAAGCAGACCCCCCCCATCACACCTCAGCGTCCGATAGCTGAGGTCAGAGGTCACATCCGCGGTTTCGTACATGTCAGCAATCATGTCCCACATGGTGCAGCTGTCAGGTACAGTGTTTAAAGGGAAGGTTAATAAAATAAACTCTGCCAGAGTGGTTTTGTTTGTACTGTTGTTTATTTAGCCAAAGTCATTATCCAGGATGACACTGTCCAGCATGAGCAGTGTCTTGCTGTGTTTCCCTGTGTACTCATATTACTCTATTTATTTAGGTGATTTTTGAAATGAATAATTTCCTGGGAAGGAAACCGCATCTCAAATGGGTCCAGCCTTGTCACAAACAATAGGTCTGAGGCAGAAAAGAGTGTTTTCCTTATTGCCATAGACCTTTTTGGGTCCTACCATCTCCGTTCTGAAGGATTGTGGCTAAATCTCTTCAGAAGAGATCAAGTTTATGAGGAAGAGTCCAGTGGTTTCTCTGATTTATTTTTGAACCAAAAATGCTAGACTGACATAAGATATTGTGTGCTTGAAGAGTCTTGTCTTTGCATGGGTAGCACTGGTGGTCAATTTGGTGTTTAACTGCCCTGATCCGCAGCAAAGATGTGAACGCTTAACACTAAATATTCTCATGATTCCCGAATTCCTGAGGAAGGAGTCAGAAGGAGTCTAGCTACAGCTCAGAGAGCGCCTTGTGTGTCGAAGTTGAAGCTAACAAACACAATTTTTCCTCGACCAGAACTGCAGTAATGTCCACTGTCTGGTGGTGACGTGTCACGTGATCCGGCTGGAGCGAGGCCAGAGCGCTGTGGTCAAGGTGCGCTCGCGGCTTTGGGCACAGACCTTCCTGCAGGTAAGAAGTCCCATTTGCGTGGTTCCTCTTCATGTCTTGTTTTTCTGCAACTCAAACAAAGCTATAGGAAATGAGTGGTCTGCAGTAACCCTGCAGTAACAGAATGAGTTCAAGGCCTCAGATTCACCTTTTTTTGGGTACCGTCATTCAAATACATCATTCAAATACAAAAACACAACTTTTTTTCCTCCCAACCATACAGTGGCTGTACGTGTACGTACTCAGTAGTGTCGGCCTGCTGTGTACCGACTACAGGAGAGGCTGTATGTGTACATACACAGTAGTGTCGGCCTGCTGTGTGCCGACTACAGGAGAGGCTGTACGTGTTCGTACTCAGTAGTGTCGGCCTGCTGTGTACCAACTATAGGAGAGGCTGTATGTGTACATACGCAGTAGTGTCGGCCTGCTGTGTGCCGACTACAGGAGAGGCTGTACGTGTACATATGCAGTAGTGTCGGCCTGCTGTGTACCGACTACAGGAGAGGCTGTACGTGTACGTACACAGTAGTGTCGGCCTGCTGAGTACCGAGTACAGGAGAGGCTGTACGTGTACGTACTCAGTAGTGTCGGCCTGCTGTGTACCGACTACAGGAGATGTCAGATGTTTAGGTTGTCAAACACCATTTTAGTGGCTAAACACTGAGGTGTCCTGTCATCAATATTACCAAGATGAAAATTCGCACTGGCATAGCTGTGAACACCAGCCTGGAATTCCTGGAGAAATGGGGTAAATGTCCCCTTCGCAAACCACAGCAGGCTGGATTAGCATAGCCCACTTTTTTAGTAAAAGTGTGTTTCTTTCTTGGGAAGTACGTGTACGTGTCAGAGTATTGATGCCCCTCCTGTCATAACCACGGACACCGGGAGCGCAGATACAAGTGCAGGATGCAAAAGTCAAATCAAACACGGGGTTTAATCACGGGAAACGCAGGTAAAGACAGACTGACAATACACCGCGACAATACAATGACCAGACTAAGGAAACAAACTGAAATGCAGACTAAATACAATAGACTAATGACAACAAGCAGGAACAGCTGGTGAACACGTGGATTCCACACGGGGTTGATGCAGGGGCGTGGCACACGGAAGGAGCGGACAAGCGGGGCATGACAGAACCCCCCCCCCCCCCAAAGGCGCGCACTCCAGGGCGGGAGCGAAGCGACGGAGACCGGGGACACAACCTGAAAAACAAGAGCAAAAATGCATCGAGACCGACACGCAGAACAGACACAGAGACAGCAACTTAGACAACAACTGACAAACCACAGGAAAAGCAAACAGGCACAGGGGCAACACCGAAGACACAGGGCGAACACCAACGGGAGGAACGATGGGGCCAGAAGTGAATGAAGGAGAAACAGGAGGATGAGGAGAAGACACAGGGGGCACAATGGGACCGAAAGGCACAGAGGGACCAGGAACAAACACTAGGGGCACATAGGCAGGGGGCAAGGAGGCAAAGGGTGGGGGGAAACCAGGAGCCAGAAGGAAGCCTGGCAGGCGAGGGGCGGAAGCCGCAGGGGCAGCAGGCGACTGCGAAGGCCAAAGCCAGAGGCACAAGGAGGGAGCACGAGGGAATGACGACGGGGCCAAGGAGGAAGGCAGAAGGACTGACGGAGGGGGCGAGGAGGAAGGCAGAAGGACTGACAGAGGGGGCGAGGAGGAAGGCAAAGGGGACACAGGCGAAGGGGAGGAGGGAGCAGGAGACGCGGCAGCCATAGGTGCAGCCACTAAGGCGGAGGCGACCGACAAGTCGGAGCCGGGGGAGCAGGGGCCCGACGAGGCGTCAGAGGCAGCTGACAAGGCACCAGAGGCGTTCAACGAGTCAAAACCAGGGGGACCGTAGGTGACCGCCGAGCAAGAGCCAGGGGAACCGCAGGCGAGCCAGGGGGGAGGATGGGTGGGATCTGGCACAGGTGTCTCCTCCCTTTCTGGGAGACAGAGAGGCGGGGACCTGGCCAGGGTCTGCCACACTGGGGTGACTAAGGGGGAGACGCTGGGAGAGGTACGGGGGAAGTCACATGGAGAGGTCTGGGGGCAGTCAGGGAGATCCTCGAGGGGTCCTACTCCAGCACCTCCTCCGATTCCACTATGGAGGGAGGAGCGTCGGTCCGACAGTCCGGGACCTCTTCGGGGACAGGGGCCTTGGGCAGAGCAGGGACCACCAGGGGCGACGAAGCCAAAGGCGCCAGGACCTCGGGCAGTGCAGCGAGGGGCGTCGCAGGAACAGGAGGCACCAGAGGGAGCACGGGAGTAGCTGCAGGCACTGGGACCACAGGGGAAGAAGCTGCAGGCACCGCAGGCACAGGAACCACGGGGGGCGAAGCTGCAGGCACAGGAACCACGGGGGGCGAAGCTCTGGTAAACGAGCATACATATTGGCTTACCCTGCCCGAAGTTAAGGAAGATCGGGCTATAGCCAGCTGGAGCAGGGACATTTTAGAGGAAAATAGGGGATCTTCCTTAACTTCGGGCTGGGTTATCCAATATGTAACCTCGTTTACCAGACCAAGGTATGAATCCTCGGTCAGGGGGATTACCTGTTTCGGGAGTCCGGTCATTCTGTCATAACCACAGACACCGGGAGTGCAGATACAAGTGCAGGACTCAACAGTCAAATCAAACACAATCAAACTGACAATACACCGCTACAATACAATGACCGGACTGGGGAAACAAACCGAAACGCGGACTAAATACAATAGACTAATGACAACAAGCAGGAACAGCCAGTGAACACGGGGATTCCACGCGGAGCTGATGAGGGGGTGTGGCACACGGGAGGAGCGGACGAGCGGGGCATGACACCTCCTCCAGGACTAACCAAGATCATACCTGTCAGTTTACTGAGTGTTTGAAGCAGCAGAAATACATTTGAGCGTAGATGCAGTCCTATCTTTACATTAGGCTAAACATTAAATTATCATCATTCTAGAAAGTTCTCTGTTTATGCAGACCTACATCAGGACCACTGAAACATCACAGCGTGTAAGTGAATACGTGGCTCATTGAGATGTGCTGCGTTTGAGTCCCACTCGCCGTCCTGCACCTGTGATTTGTATGTTTTCCCTGAGGTTTCCTCCCACAGTCCAAAGACTTGCCATGTTTGTATGTGTAGATGTGCCCTACGATGCACTGGCATCCTGCCCAGAACATGCCCCAGCTTGGTGCCCTCTGCAGCCTGGGATAGGCTTCAGGCCCACTGGGACCGTGTGCAGGATGAGTTGTTGGAAGATGGAGGGCTGTATAACTGTATAGGCTCCAGACCCCCCACCTCCCAGTACTGGATGGGGTCAAGGATGTTTTATTGCAATGTGTCCATAGTACAATGAAAGTCTAACTTACATGTTTCCTACTGGACATAGTGCCAAATTCACAGAAGACACTAAATGCAGCATGATACGTATAAGCATTAATGATCAATAACAGCCTAAAATAACACTACAATAGATGAGCAAACACTCCTAAATACATGATGCAATGTGCATGTGGTCGGGAATATGGACAGATAATTCCAATTCAAATTATATGAAGAAAAATATGACTGAGTCCACTTCCCTTTTGGCCAGGGGACTATGCTGTCGAAGTGGAAATCACACATTTAGGCCCCTCACCCCCCCCCGGATTTGCAATGTTCTGCAGAAAATCAGGCTGTCTTTGTCTGGAGACTGTAATAAATTCATGAAGTTGTGGGGGCCGTTCCTGTCAGACGTCAGAAGTGTGGTCTCTCTGGATTCCTCTGACTAAGTTTGGCATTTTCACTCTTATCCCAGAACCCCCCTCTCCCCACATCCTTGTATAAAATGTGTTTGTTTGATTTTACTTAATTTGTTTCTTGCCAATATTTTCATGAATGCCGTTTAGATTACTCCCTTTAATTTGTACTTGTGTACTTTAGTGGGATGTTCACAATGTCGTATTTGCACATTGTGTGTAAGTAAAACTTAAACTTTGGGGAAATTTGCGTTATAATAAAGTCTCATCTGTCTTCCAAGCATTTATCCAGTGCAGGGACTGATTCTCATATTGCGTCTGTCTGTGCTTTTGAAGTCCGTATGGTATCCTCAGAGAAGTTCCTTTTGAAAAAAAGAATTTCAAAAACAAGTGTTACACTGTGTGGGACTGAATGAATGGCGAGCAGCAGTGAAGTTTTGACCAAGTTCACGGACGAATATTTAATGCTCACTCTGCCCCCAGCAGCAGCCTGAGGTCATTAACGCTTATTGTGACCTTTGCCCTGTCTATGCGGGCTCTTTGTAATCGTGTCAATATGACTGTTTTCTTTCAGAGGCACAATGACCCCTATCTGCTCAACTCAACCGCCTATTTCAGAGTAACAAACATGCCTTATCGAATCAAACAGAGGAGACTCCCTCAGGAGGCCAAGTCCGTAAGTACCCTGTGTTTGTCTGCCGGGGGGTCCGGATTTCCCTACTCCCTCAGGAGGATTGCTGGTGGAACACACCGCGTGGTACTGGTGGGGAAACGCTTAGCGGTACCGCTTTAGCACCCTCTGACCCGGGGCCTCCGGACCAGGAAAAGCCCCGTCCAAATCCCACAACGGCCGTAAACACCAGAATCCTTCAGACGAGCCCATCCTGCCCCGGTTTGGGGTCACCTCACGTCGGAAGCGTCTGGAGGAACGATCGCCATTTCGGTCGCGCTATTCCTGTCCATGAGCGGATCCTACTGGCCTTATATTTTTGCATGCAGATAGTGCCCATAGGTCAAGTGGTGGATCAGGGGTAAAGAATCCCCCCCCCTAAAAAAAAAATCCCCGAAATAAGTATTGAGGGAACAACTAGGGTGGGCAGTCTGATCCACAAAGGGCCGCTGTATTTGCGGGTTTTCACTGTAACTCCCTTATTACATTACTAATTAGCGGACTGATTGACTGATCAGCTGACCTGAAGGTTATCCCAAAAACCTGCATACATTCTGACCCTTGCGGATAGGATTGGCCACCCCTGATCTAGATGAACAGCAGAAATATTATGATCTAGAACAGGGGTTTCTTCAACCTGGGACACAAAATTGAAAAAAGACTACAGTAATGGACCTCTACCTCAAATATGTGATCAGATAAGTATCTAAGAACCCAGACCTGGGAGGAGCTTTCGTATTTGACTACTTCTGACTCCGATCAGAGTTACAGACCCCAGGTTGAAAAGCTCATGGTTTTTAAACACAATCTGATGTGGATGCAGACTGTAGTTGTCTTTGCTACAGTGTGGGGGGTGATCTCTGTGATGTTGCTGACCAACCCCTCATGCCCTCCCAGATCGGCACCTTCGTGGTGTGGGCCACCCCTGACGTCTCCTTCGCCATCCCGCTGTGGGTCATCATCCTGGCCGTCCTGCTGGGGCTGCTGGTCTTGGCCATCCTAACCCTGGTGATGTGGAAGGTCCGTTTTCTACATTCTACATCGCTGCCCTCGTGTTATAAAATCTTTTCTCCATCTCTGTCCTGAGGCTTTCCAGAACCTTCAAAGACACTGTGTTTATGAGAGGGTAAAACTGTGATGTTCTTTTTTTATTGGCTGAATTTCAAAGCATTATAGAAAGACAGACAGTCTTGGCAACTGCGTTTATTTGTTTAAATGAATGAGATTTTGGTGTCCCCACCCCCAAGCAAAGATAAGCATTGTGAGGCAAAATTAAGATGATTCAGCAGCCCCTTGTCTTAATGATCTGTGTCCATGTTGTCTGTGTTTATGCATCTGGGGCTGCACTGTCATGCCTCAGTAGGACTTTGGGTGGGATTTCCTGTTTGCCCGGAGCAGGCAGGAATCACTCAGCCCTCTCTTGGTTCCTCACGCCTCTGACTGCCAGACTTTGAGCTCCAAAGCTGAGTCTGGAAGGAAAGGAGAGTCATTGACATTTTTTTTCAACCTCAATCTATCTTTATTCACTCAGTTTATCAAAATGGTAGGACTGTGGTGTGTGTAAACAATTTGAGCTCTTTATCTGAGGAATCCCACAATTCTTTCAGAAGCTTTTCTCATCCTGAAAACTGGCCTAATTATCTGTTGCATTTGTACCTCCTGATGGCACATTGTGGCCAGCTGGTTTCCAGTTAAACCAGGGCCTGGAGACCCAGCACCCTGCAGAGCAAGCTGCAGCCCCAACTTACCCCATTTAACGCATCCTGGCTGCAGGGGGGAGAGTTAGAGCATAGATACTCTGAGAGCTTCGGGGGGTCCAGCCCTTGACAGGGGGGGCTCTTGAATGCAGAAAAGTATACATAAAAAACGGCGGAGGGGGCTAAGGTGTCATTATGTTAGGGGGCTCTCTAGGCACAGCACTGTCTGGTTGTACATTTGATGACACAGCATCTGTTTTTGTGTTTCTGGTACCTGAAGAGTGTTACAGCTGTTTGGTTAGTGCTGTTTCCTTGGTGACTCAAATCCCAAAACCTCCCCTTGGAGTCTCATGCCCCCCCCCAAGCCCTGTAGTAAATAATCAGTTGAAAGATGGATGGATGTGTACATTCATCTGTTTCTGAGCTCTTGCGCAAATGGGAGCTGGGTTTAGCGTCCAGAGACCAGCTGTTAGCGTCTGCCTTAGTGGGGAACCCAGAGTGTTCATGTTAGCTGGATTTAAAGGCCTCTCCCAAGCCAGTGCATGGGAACTGGAGAGGTTCACCTAAAGAGACAAGTGGCAGTGATTATTGGACCTGAGCCACTCCACCCCCACCACCTCCACTGGGTGGAGCCATCCATTACCATGGTGACGGGCAGATGAACAGGAATTCCTGGATCGGTCCAGCCATCCTAATACAGATGCATAATACTGTCCATCCATCTACACTGTCAGAAAAATAGGTACCAATTTGCAATTACTTGTCACTGGGGCTGTACCCTCAAGGGTCTGCTAATTATGCACTTAGCTGTAGGTAAATGTACCTTTTACGGTACAGAATTCGACTCTGAGGAACATTTTTGCACCACCGGGGGTACATTAATGGTGTTTGTACCTTGGGTAACAAATCTATACCAGAGCTGCACCCTTTTCTCTTCTCGCTTGTGCTGTGCAGGGTCATGGGGGACTGGAACCTGTCCCGGAAACTACGGGCACGAGGCAGAAAATGAACAATGTTCTAAAGAGTTTTAGAACTTTAACCAATCATCCGATGGCTTTCTCTTCCTCGTAGTGTGGCTTCTTCGACCGAGCCCGGCCTCCGAAGGACGACGTGTCGGACCGGGAGCAGTTGACGTCAGAGAAGTCCGAGGCGTGACAGGTCACCAGTTCACAGGGTGCGAGGCGCACAGAAAATTCTAGATTAAAAAAAACAACTTTGTTCTAGTTGCTCATCCCCCAGCAAACCATCCTCACCATAAAACAGGTCTTTGTGAAGCTCACTGCAATCACTGCAATCAGGCTGACCCTCAATGTGCCTTGATCCCCTGGAAATGCACGGGACGCTTTGTGCTGAGCCAGGCCTGCGCTGTGACCACTGCAGGCAGCCTCCCAGAACACAGGGGTCATCGTGCCTTTGGAAGACGCTTTGAAGTGCGAATGCTGCCTTTCCGCACCATTCGGGTTATCAGCTCCAGTGTCAAACTGCAGTGGAACAGGACAGTGCAGTGGAACAGGACAGTGCTGTCCCTCCGGTCAGCTCTCTAGAAAACGATTCTGATACTGTACCAAGCACGACTGGTCCACTCTACCTCTCCCGTTTTCCCACCCAGTCCGGACTCCGATGGTCTCCCGTCTGGCTCAGCTTCCATTAACATCCGGCAGCAGAAGATAGATACCCCATGCTGAATGAACTTTGTCTGCACCCTTTGTTGTTATACAAGGCTGGTTATCAGATCATTTGCTTGTTTTTTGTAACATAATAGAAATTCTGGTGCCATGACGACTAAACTGAATCAGAGACACAACAAATCAGTCCATTTTTGTCCGCGTTCTGATTTCGGATTATTTTTAATTAAATCATAAATGACAAATTATTCTATGCAAACTGTATCCAGAGGAAGTTTCCATGCATGAATATATATCTAAACAGACTTTCCAAAAAATGAAATCTGTTCCGCTATCTGGTCAGCAGGGGGCACAGCGCTCAAAGTATCCTGATAGTAATATTGCATATGAGCAGAAAAGCCAAACTGACATTTTTATATCTCTCATGTTACAGAACTCTTGTAAACATTTTCACTCCCTTCAAAGGAATTTGCTTTCAATGTTCATAGTGCTTTGATATGTTAAAAACAGCCAGTATTGTTACAGATTATTAACCAACAGTTTAAAATTATTTAAACCTTGGAATAGAACTAAGGAAGACATGCAATTCAGAATGAGGACATAGATTAACATTTTAAATCTTGTCTCTGGGATTTGCTCCGTCCAGAGTAATTTAAATGTCTACTGTATGTGATTGTTTGTACTCACAGCCTAAACTGATTTGAGGTTTGATCTGGAATCACCCCAAAGTTGCTGTCCAGTCCTTCCATGACTGCAAACTCACAGGGGACGCTATATATAATTAAGTATAAAATCTATGTGCAATACTGTGAGGTTTTATAAATCCCTGAGGTGTGTTTACACTGGTGTTCCTTGATTTTTAACTATTTCAGGTTGTTTTGTATATAATGTTCAATAAGCAGAGATGTATTTGTGATGTTTTAACTGAACTCGTCTTCCATTAGTGTAAAAGGGAAACTGTTAAAGCCAAAACCTTCTTTATGTCACTTTCACATAAGCGTTAAGAATTAAATGCAGTGTAAGCTGCTTCTCTGGATTTTTTTATTTTGATTTTTAAAATTGTATGTATGTCTCAGACACGAGCAGTGAAATTAAATTCTATCTTTGATAATATCTTGTGGCAGACACAGGTGCTGCACAGGGGACAGTGACCTTTTAGCCAAACGACGCCTTTTTTAATGGAACCTTCCACTAGGATGTCTTCTACTAGACTGGAGGACCATCTTGCCCTCTGCGCAGTAAAGAGGCTCACTGGCTCCACAGCGCCGCGTCCATCCAGAACAGCTGATCAGGCCTGACCTGAGTTTATATTCTAGAGAAACCTTTCCATATTAAAAATGTACAAGTCAGAGTTTGTTCCGTGTTTTTTTCTATGTATATAAAATACAAACACGCTGTTCCAAATTTTCATTTTACTTAACCTGATGTTTTATTTGTATGGAAGGATTCAGATATATTAAAATGTCTTACCAGTGTGGATCGTGTCACTTCTTGAAAATGTCAGCGCCAGTCAGTTTAAAAACGCTGTTACTGGTGCAGGATCAGAGTGCAGAGTTTTACTTGTTAGATGTGTTGGAAAAAGAAACTCTAGCCTGACAGTGGGTACACTAGTCCCTCGTTTGTGATTGCAGTTCTAGATCTCAATTTTGCTTTCCTGGTTCCACATATAAATAAAGCCAAGATGTTACTGACAAGTTCTGCTCAAAGGGCTTGTTAAGCTGGGTACTTGAAGACTGGTTCTGAAGTGGATAGAGCACACAGACACACACGCACAGATACACACACACACAGACACTCATACACACATAGATCAGGGCTAGATTATGGTCCTCAAGGGCTGAGCGCTGCTGTTTTTCCAGCTTTCCTTTACCTGAGAGCCAGTTGTGAAGCCTCTGGCCAATTAGAGCCAGAAGTTATTAAGCTAACTACCTGGGAGACTTGAAAACAAGGCCTGGATTTGGAATCGAGGGCCAGATTTGAATAGAGGGGCTCTGGACGGTCCTATTAAGAGGGTTAGTTCTGTGCAGAACTTCATTACTCTACACAAAGGTGTTGTACCACAGCAGATGTTGCTTATTTCCAGTCCCCAAAAGCCCATCAAAATGACTAAATAACTATAATATGGCTTTTAAGCACCAAAAAATCCACTTTACATTGCTCTGCTCAGCAATTTTTTTTCCATCTTCTCTACACGAGAAGGAAGATTTAGTTTTGTAATATAGCAGGAAATTCGACTGATTTACAGCCCATCCAAGTATGTTTGCTTTTTTCTTGATTTAAATTCAAAGTTTCTGCTGCATGCCAAGCGTGGCCGAACTCCCCGATGCAGACAAAGCGCGTCCCCGCGGGATTCGGAGTCTGGACGGTGACGCGCTGTTCCTGCACGTGTTTCTCAGTGGAAATCCCGGCCAGAGTGAGAGATGTGGCTAGATCGTGGTCATGGAGGTTGTTATGGACGACGGTCAAGGGAATAAAAAGCGTTAGCCGTCTCTAAGGTGATGCCATCCGTCTTCCCGTTGGTCTGCTGTCTGAGGTTTCCAAACATTGTTGAATATTCGCTTATGTAAAATTCCTGACCCGATTCAAAGTTTTATTCTCTGCAGTGATCTGTCATGCATCATTGCATAAATCATTCTAACTGTAGTTTGATATGTTTAGGAAATGTGTGATATATTGCAGCGGTGTTTGATTTATTCCCCGCAGTTTCTTTTTAAAATGTAATTTTTACAAAGTTTGATACGATCTCATTGAAATGTAAAACGTTTGTGTTTTACATTAGTGTGAGGTAAATGGTAGACGGCGGTATCGTACAGACATTGCGGGGGGGAAATTGACTTCAGAGAAGGTGCTATAGCACGTTTAACCACAAGAGGTCAGCGTTAGCGCCTTTATATTGAAAGATATTTTAAAAAAATGCAGAGCGGAAAACGTTCATTTGGAAAGTTCCAGAGCTTTCCCTGCGGATATTGTAACAAGATCTGCATGGTCAAGATAAGACTAGTAATTAATTACAAGTTTAGCACATGCCTTTATTTAAACAGAGATGATATATGAAGCACTGGAGTCACACAGAACTGTGTGATCAGTCCTCTTCTCTGCTGTCTCTGTCCCAATGATTGCACCTCCAGTGACCCAACCGTTAAACTACATAATGGAAAGACTGTAAAGGTAATAGCCTGCCCACACACCCAATTATACACAGTTCAACAGTTAGTACATTTAAGTCCATCAGATTCTTAGGAACGATAATCTTCCAAGATGGTAAACGGGAGACCAAAACTGACCACATCATCAAGAAAGCACAACAGATAACGAACACGTCGCCTGTGCCCTGTCCCCCCCCCCCCCC